>JACTOM010000043.1:1481040-1665007 GCA_015832385.1 Elymnias hypermnestra
CTGGAAATTGTATTAATTAACTCGGTTTATAATGTTCAATCACTTAATGTTCCCGATATCAATTTACACAAACTCATTAACACTAATAGCTAGGAACGCGACAGTTTCAACAGTTGACTGCTCCGGTCGAGCCCTACTCGACAACTGCCGATAGACTCCCGCCGGACCGCCACCATTGACTCTGTCTACGCCGATAGATGGCGCCAGCGTTCCACAGATATCTGCCCTCCGACATATATATATAAAGCAATTCATTCACTCCCACGCTTTTTTGTCTTCAAAGTATTCCTTCAAATTATAGAATGATTTCTCTATTAGCTTTCTTTTAATGACAGATTTAGATTTAGTTAGAGACATCTTTGTAACACCTTCTGGGACCTTGTTATGGAAAAATATCATGCCATCATCAGAACCGGACTAAAGAAAAATGGGACCCTACGACAAACATCACCTTTCATAAAAAGAATCATCGATATCTATTCACTCAGTTGGAAGATATGAGGTAACAAACATAAAAAACGATGCACATCTTCGTGACGCTCCGTACAAATTTTACCCTCATGCGCAAGAAGTTTCACTTCAAAAACCTTGTTTGAAATCGACTTTTTTATTGTATTTAGGCCATTATAATAGTTTCACAACTCTAAAATTTTGCACCAAACATCCGACTTCATGTCAGTAAATGTCCAATATCCCGGACACCATCATTGCTTCAAAATGGCGGCAAATCGACGTAATATTTATGTAAATATTTCACTGGCGCGGTCTCCGTTGGATATTATTTCTCTTTGGGATAGTTTCTCGATTTTCCGATAATAATTTGTGTTATTTTTCTAAGACATAACTTATGTCTTGAGTAGTATAGTCTAAGAATTAATATTTTTTGCCTCACCTCAAATTAGTAAACTTTATTGGTTATTCCCTCAAACGTTTCTTAATATATATCATTTGAATAAAAATTTGTTAACAAAAAGACCTGAAAGATAACAAATAAAAGAAAATAGTTCCAGACTTCGTTCTGTCACAAAGATTTGGAATGTGGCAGATTTCAGTTTAACGAATGATTTTCGAAATGAAATTACAGCAGTACTAAATATCTATAGCTCTTACATTTTGTGACTATTCAATTTCGCCGGGTTGTGACTATTTAATTGATTTTGTACTTTGTACAGCAGTAATAAAGTGCAAATTGGCTCTTTGACGTTAGGAACGCGTACATTGCTTAGACAACTTGTAATTTATTATGAACTTTATTGAATAGCAATAAAGGTCTAATTGACTCTACATTTCAGTTAGAAACCATTTGTATGAGAAACAGAAAAGGGTTCTTTTTAAGGTTTTCCTTTCAATTATTCAATTTTTTCTCGCAGTAAAAACTATCCTCGGACTTCAAACAACATTTTTAAATAAGAATTGTCAAAATTTACCCAGGCGTTGTTGAGTTATGCGCTTACGAACACATTTTGCGATTCATTTTTATATTATAGATAGCCTGATCATACTGAATGTAACAGAAATGCAATGCAAACCAGAATGACTCAGACTAAACACGAAATATTGAAAAGTAATCACCGGATTGAATTGAAATTCGGAATACTTATTCCTTTTGTTATGTAGGCTTTTACTAAGAACTGGTTTCCCCATATTCCCACGGGATCGGGATATAAAAGCGAATCATGATCATTTCTGTGAGTTCTCCAAAACTATTTACCTAATCAAGTTCGGCATACAAATTCCTTTCAAGACGTAGACTTTCACTAAGAATATATTTTCCTCATACGAGTATGTTTGCCACAACTGAAACAGCAATTTTTATGAAAGTTATAAGTAACGTGTATAGAAGATCTATTTTATCGTCCCTATTGCTAGTTAATGTTTTCATCTGCAAAGAATATTTATTTATACGTTTGGGAATTCTTTGTTTCCTGATACGTGACTACAGAATTTTCGGGAGAGATGTTTGTAGAGTATACAAGGTAAAGATATATATTGACTTTTACAATAACGAAACGTCGAAGATTAATAACGATTCATTGTTTATAACGTTAATTTTGTTGATATGAAAGTTAATGTTTATTAATTAATGGAAAATATATCAGAGCAGAGAGAAAATAGAGCAGAGACTCTGGAAGATCTCAATGCAATGCTCGATGACCTCAGCAGAGCTTCTCATCAGGTGGGCCTAAAAATGAACATGGATAAGACAAAAGTTATGTCCAATATCCATGTCCCGCTCCACCCAATCTTCGTTGAGAACTCAGAACTCGAAATTGTAGACGATTACACATACCTGGGACACATAGTCCAACTAGGTAGGTCCAATTTCGACAAGGAGGTTAACTGCCGAATCCAACTCGGTTGGGCAGTGTTTGGGTAATTACGGCAGATCCTTTCGTCCAATATCCCTCAGTGTCTAAAGACAAAGCTCTTCGAACAGTGCGTGTTGCCAGTGATGACCTATGGCTCCGAAACGTGGTCGCTGACTATGGGCCTCATACGAAAGCTTAGAGTCACTCAGTGTGCGATGGAGTGGGCTATACTTGGAGTTTCTCTACGTGATAAAATCAGAAATGTGGAGATCCGTAGCAGAACTAAAGTCACCGACAAAGCCCTACGAATCGCGAACCTGAAGTGGCAATGGGCGGGCACATAGTCCGACGGACCGATGGGCGTTGGAGCCCGAAGGTGCGGGGGTGGCGAACCCGCACCCCGGTACAGCGCAGTGTAGGGAGACCCCTCACAAGGTGGACCGATGATATAAAGAGGGTTGCCAGTAGCCGCTGGAGCCAGGCGGCGCAAGATCGAGCCTTGTGGACGTCATTACGTGAGACCTATGTCCAGCAGTGGACGTCCATCCGTTGAAGCGACGACAACGACGACGACGACGGAAAATATATCCCTTTTGTCTAGTGGACTGCCTCATTGGTCTAGTGGTTAGCATGTTCGACTATAGATATGAAGTTCTGGGTTCGAGCCATTTTAAATCGATATTGAAATTTCTATTAAGATTTTCTCAATATTTGCCCGAAGTTGGGAAGTTGGCGGTGTGATCCACCCCCGTGCCTCGGAGAGGACGTTAAGCCGTCGGTTCTGGGCCAGATCTCTCTCCGGTCGTGTCAAATTGCCGTCACGTCAGACTATGAGAATGCACTTGTGTACTAAGCCTGCCAATCCGTAGTGGAGCAGCGTGGTAGGTCTATGATCTAAAAATCCTTTCTCATATAAGTGAGGAGGCCTGTGCCCAGCAGTGGGGCGTTAATGGGCTGCTACTTACCTTTTTTATATCTCTTTTGAAAGTTAACGGGTAAAGTTACGCTATAATAACACATGATGCAATTGTTTAATATCAATCTTTTGTCCTTGACTTATTATGATATTTTTATGGTAATCAAATTTGTTTTCTCTAACCCTCATTCTCTTTCATTTTTTAACTTTTGCGAGCCAGTTTTAAAAATCATTTTACTAAAATGATGTTGAAATAGATTTTTTAGCTAAACATTGACAGATAACCGATGGTCATTTAAAAAGCCTTTTTGCAGGAAAATGTATTTACAAATAGAAAAAGCTTGACACGGTTTGAATTACACAAAATTTTGTGACTGTTCGCTGTTGTTTTTAAAAAAAAACCTCGTATTAATCATGGACGAGTTCCTGTTTTCGGCAAACATTAAAATATAGTCGGATCACGTTTCGTTCGTGCTTTGTAAATGTTATCCAATTTAATTTTTACTCTTTTGTTTTGACAACGGGCTTATTACTTTGTTAATTTTATGTAGTACATGGCAATGTTAAGTTTAAACAAGCACAAAAACATTGTTACGTCAGTGTTGTTATTCGTCGTTAATAAAAAATTCTATCTGTACCTTATGCCCTAAAAGACGCCCGCGATATATAGAAACATTTCGTGTATATTATATTTATAACAACGGAATTTAGATAATGACATATTTGAGAACTAATTCTAAGACGACAAGAGTTCAAGCTGTTCAAGCTATTTTATTAATATAATTTATAGTATAGTGAAAAACCTGCCAACTAACCATTTTATTAAAATGCAGTGGTGCTGGGAATAGACTTCCTCATTCATAAAAGAGAGAGTTTTTAGAACACAGTACACACAAGTCCATTTTCTATTCCTTCACTCTCATAGTCCTATGTGACGGCAATCCGACAAGAACGAAGAGAGATCAGGCGCAGGACCGACGACTTAACGTGCTCTCTGAGGCACGGGGTTGATCACACCGCCATCTTTCCAACTTCGGGCAAATATGGAGAAAATCTTAATAGAAATATGCTAAATATACTTTAAGAATTCGTCCGATCCGGGGCTCGAAACCAGGACCTCATGCCTGTAGTTGAACGTGCTAATCACTAGCAATGAGACCAATTCATATATTATATCAATAACAACGGTTTCTAGATAAACTCCCATTTATAAAATAATTCAAAGCATACGAGAGCACAAACTATTCACGAATAATATTTTATGAATATAATTTATAGTGAAAAAACTGCCTATCAATCCACATTAGATCATAATAGGGGTTTTATGCTCTAAGAAACCCTCTCTTCTATGAGAGTGGAGGAGTATTTACAACCTTGCATCAGTCTAGGTACTAATATTATACTGTGGTGTTTTTGCTTAATTAAATGCGCTAATCTAAGAAATTACTTCTACAAATTGAAGACTGTAATCCATATAACACAAAGCAGGAAAGATAGAAACGGAGCATCAATGGACAATCTCTTTTGAGAGTTTTCTGCGTAAACAGTTAAAGGTATACAATAA
The DNA here is from genome assembly GCA_015832385.1 of Elymnias hypermnestra. NCBI lineage: Eukaryota > Metazoa > Arthropoda > Insecta > Lepidoptera > Nymphalidae > Elymnias > Elymnias hypermnestra. The sequence continues at coordinate 1,485,830 of JACTOM010000043.1, forward strand.
GTATGTAAAACAGATGTCTTTGCCCAGCTGTGGGACCTTAATGGGCAGCTATTTACCTTATCACTCATTACGAGGTTCTTAAAACAATTCAATTGATTTACTGAAAACTTTTGACAGCGTCGCTGGAGCAGTAGTGCGAGTACCTTGCTAGCAAAGGTCCCGGGTTAGATTGACGAATTTAGGAAATTGTATTTACTCATTTGTCTGAGTCTGCTCTGGTGGGAAGCTTCGGCCGTGGTTAGTTACCACCCTACCAGCAAAAGTGGTACCGCCAAAAAAAGAGATATTTGTTCCGGTACGATGTTGTGTAGGAACCGTAAGGTATATGTCGCTTCTTACCAGATTAGCGCGCTTCCGTCTTAGACTGTATCATCACTAACCACCAGATGAGAGCACAGTCAAGCGCTAAACTATCAGCCATAAAAAAAAACTTAGCTGTGTTGCCTTTTGCGATGTAAATTTATGGTTGTCGGATTTGGAAACTAAACTGACGCACTAGACTGAACGCAAGAACAGCTATTTATATAAAATCCTGCACCATTAGAAGCAGATGTAAACCAATTTCTGAAATGAGCTTCTTGAAGTATAGCTTAAATTAACCAATTCTTTTTAACGCCACTTTGGATGTCGTTTTGCTAAATGGTTCGTTTAAGGCCACACATTTGGGTTTCAGATTCCGGATATCTCAGGATATTTGGATCTCCGGATAGCATTATTACACCAAGATTGATCTAACGACTCTCTCTTCCAGAAAACTGTTAAGTGAAAGTTGAACATTACGAAACCAGGCTGTCATTATCGTAACGGTTTGAATAATAGCTTCAAAAGTTGAATTACCGGGAGGGCAAATTTAGAATTTGGTCTGCTGCGTGGCTTCGGTAGTGGCTGGTAATTACCCCACCAGTAAAATCGTACCGCCAAACGAAATATCTGTGCTCCAGCATGATGCTGTATATATTACATAATAAGTAAAAGATTTCGCTTGCTACAAAAATTATTGAAAGTACATAATATAGAGCGCAAAGGCGGTCTTATCGCTTATAGCGATCTCTGACAGACAACCTTTGATGAGAGGTAAACAGACGGAAGTGGGAGGTGCAAATAAAGATAAAAATGCGTATAGTTCTATTACATTATAATACACTACTTAAACGATACGAAACAATATATGTTTACACAGATATATATCACAATATAAATTTACATGCATATATAATAAATATACTAAGCGACCTTGCATAATTTATACACTAGGTATCATTCGTCGTTGCTTCAACCGATGGACGTCCACTGCTGGATATAGGTCTCACGTAATGACGCCCACAAGGCCTGATCATGCGCCGCCTGGCTCCAGCGGCTACCAGCGACCCTCTTTATATCATCTTTCCACCTTGTGGGGGGCCTGCCTACACTGCGCCGTCCGGTGCGGGGTCGCCACTCCAGCACCTTTGGCCCCCAACGTCCATCGGTCCTTCGGATTATGTGCCTCGCGCATTGCCACTTCAGGTTCGCGACTCGTAGGACTATTTCAGTAACTTTGGTTCTGCTACGGATCTTCATTTCTAATTTGATCACGTAGAGAAACTCCGAGCGTAGCCCTCTCTTTCGCACGCAGAGTGACTCTGAGCTTCCGCATGAGGCCCATAGTCAGCAACCACGTCTCAGAACCGTAGGTCATCACTGGTAACACGCACTTTTCGAAGACTTTGCTCTTCAGGCCAAAGTCGTCAATACAACGTCATACATCGGATTCATAATAGGGCTTATTTAAGAAATTGTGACTATTATGAAGGCTTTAAACATGGATAGTTAATACCTTAACAGTTTTGTCTTCGCGTATGTATGATGGAATGAAAATAACTGCTGTGAGGTAACGCTTACCAGGTCCTTCTTTAAACATTTTTGTATCTGAATTTAACGCAATTGTTTACGATAAAAAGGTATTACAATTACAACAAACAGTTAAAAGAGCTACATCCTAGAGTTACATGAAGCGTTCATGAAAGTTTTTAAAAAATCTTAGTTATGTTAAATTTATGTAAATTGTTGATGCTTTCAAGTAGAGATTTAATTTTTACTACAATCAAAATAGACAGTAATTAAAAAAATGCAAAACTTTCTTCTATAATATTTGAGAAGATATTTATTTGTGATACTTCATTGTCTCAACATTACTTGAAAACATTATTTTCTTTTGATTGAGATTTTTAAATTTGTTATATCTTCTAAATGGAATGTCCGATTTTAATAATTTAAAAAATGTTTTACAGGTATTAAAGCAGCCTATAATAAAATATTATTTAATAGGGTAAGGATTAATACCGAGATATGAATAATATGGTTTTATTATTGTCGGCACTTTGATTAACTTTTAATAAGTAAAAAAGTAGTTATAGTGGCATAACTACATTATTTGGACATATGGTATTCTGGAGTTTTTTGTCGATATTGATACATTCTATAATATTGTAGTTTATTTTTTTGTTCTATCATCAACAGTTTCCGCAGTGCGAGCGATGACAAATTTTTTCACACCTTGGTTTACGTTAATGCTATTTTATTAGTGATCCCCATTTTATTTGAGAAAGTAATATAGTCTATGTCGTTAAGTAAAAATTAAGCTTTCTAATGGTTAAAACATTTTTGATATCGGCCTAGTGGTTTCTGTGTGAAATATTTACGTTACGTTACGTTACGAAACAATCATACGGTGCAATATTGGGGCAGTATTAAATGTCTAAGAACTTAAACCTACAATTTTATATGTACGGTGCCTTATTCCCAGTAGTGCGACGTAAATAGGCTTTAATTGCTGTACCCTAAAATATCATCATTAAAGAAACGATCAGTAAACTTGTTATGAGAAACAATATTAGAAAATTGAGTATGAACGAAAACTGAAGACAATATAAAAGGCTCTTTTCACAGCGAGAGTATAAACTCGCAATAGACGGATATGAATTTTAAGTTCACGAATCAATTTAGATTTTATAGCTTTTTACAGAGATTGTGGAGTATATTGATGGTTATATGAAGGCTCGTAGTCTCACTGTGCATGATTTACGACTAACAGATAACAGTAGAGGCGTGGCGGTAAAATTTTTATGGCGTTTTACTATTATCTTTATATATAGAAAACAAAAATTGTTTCTCCGTATTTCCTTTTACCAAGGAACAAATGGGATTGCGTTTAAAAAAAACAATGGTTTATAAAGTCGGTTTACGGACGATACTTTACGTGATAACGTAATAAGAAGACATTGATGGAAATTTTTGTTAATAAGTAATGGAAATAGGCCGATCTCGCCTCTCTATCGCTTGTTCCGTGCTATCGCTTACACGCTAGGTGCAGTTGGAACGTGACTTGATTTTTCTCGTGTGCAGCAGCCGTTCATCGATTTATAAGACGTTGTCACGCCTAAAACTTGTACATTTTAAATATCCCGTTTCAATATAGCTTTTAACCTTTATAATATTAGTATGATTTTGTGAATTATTCAAGCGACAAACTTCGGAGCTCTGACATATTGCCCTCCGGCGAAGTAACAGGTGTAACAGTTCGCTCTCTAGTGCCTTCTCATTTGTCATTATAAGGTTCGTTTGATTTATCAATGTTTACCTGTGAGTCAAGTTTTAGACGTGTATAGTAATTTTAAAGAGATAAGCACGTGGTTTACTTGATTTTAGGTTACTTAATTACTTTTTTAAGTTATTTCCGGTACATAGAGAATTTATGTGTTGTTTTTGACGATATTCCGATTTAGTTACTACCTTTAATGTATTTTGTATATTAAAAAGATAAGTTTTGAGAAGAATCAGTTAGCCTTCTTCCTTGTTTTTGGTTATTTTTTAATTCCAAATATTATTTTACACACTTCATATATATCTTCTAAGTTATTCTACTTAGTTGAAGCAATAGAGCAAATGCTTCCGAAGAGTTCCAAGGTATAATTCCCAGGGCAAGATAAGGTATTTGCATTTTATAATTACTATGGCGTTTATTTTGGACTGGTTTATGGCTTTGGTCTTAGCTACTTACTAGTAAAACAGACGTGCCACCAAGAAAACGCGAAATTTATTTCAACTAATGTACTCGTAGAGTAAGTGAAACTCCTTCGCCTTATTTTTACTTCAATAAAGAAATATAAATAATAGTCTCTAAAAGTTAGAAAATACCCCATATTTTTGTCAAAATATCTTATATACAAGTCGTAAACTATGTTAAATACAATCCTATTATGACCCACTAAATTAATGTATGAAAAACATCTGTTCCTAAACAAAATATGAACTTGTATTTATATAATATCACTTATAACTAACATTAAAAGTAAGACTATGTTTTAAATTTTGATGATAACTAAAAGAAACAGAATAGAGATATTCAAACTACACAAAACTTTAGGTAGTAGATTATTATAGATATATGATTTGTATCGTGTGAAACAGAGATCAGATGATTGTATTTAATATATACATACATAGCATCACGCCTCATTCCCAAAGGGGTAGGTAGAGACCACGTCCTTCCACTTGCCACGATCGTTGCATATCTCCTTCACTTCTTTATTCTCATTAAACCTTTCATACAAGTTCGTCGGTTTAGACTACTCTTGACCTGGCCCTTATTTAAAATGTCTTGGATTTGCTCCAGGAACGTTCGCCTTGGTCTTCTCCTTCCAACTTTCGCATTCATTCTTGACTCATAAATTCTTTTTGTCAGTCACCTTTCATTCATTCTCTCTACGTACTCAAACCATCTAAGCATACCTTACTTACTCAATTTTAGTCACTACATATTCTTTTATACCACAACGTTATCTTATCACACTATTTCTTACTTTGTTACTACTGTCATACTTCTCAACGCTCTCATCTCTACCGCATTTATTTTACTTTTGTGATTCTTCTGCCATACCCAACTTTCACTACCATACATAAGTGTTGGCACCAACACTCCAGCATGCACAGCCACTAGCCCTTTGAGACACCATCTGGCAATTCATAAAGGCGTACAGAGCACCATTTACCATATTCCCTTCATTCACTCTCCTTTCAATATTTGTATTTAATTCTATAATATAATTTTATTTTTTATTACTCAGATGTATAATTATTTTAAGTAAAATGGTTCTTAGTAAAGTAAAGATCCACCATATTTACACATGCGTACCTGTCGTAACAGAAAATTTTCCCTACCGTGTTATAAACTAGATTCACTTCAACAAACAAGTTCATTATTGATATTACGTATAACACAATAAATAATTCTTGATGAAAATCATAAGGACAGTGAAAAGCGTAGATTCATACTGAGATTGCGTATTGTCAGGTCTGATTGAAAGAGATAAAACTGCGGCTCAGCCCTTGTTTTCGTGCAAACAAGAGCAGGTCAGGATGTTGAGAATAAATCACGAAACACGTTTTGTTTGTAAATCGTTATCTTCCTTTGATTCAGCAACATGGCGTGCGTTACAAAGTAACAAATAAAACGTATTGTTCAGCTGTTTCGACGTAATGGCTGGACGTTGTTAATTATTGTGTACTACAGCTGAAGTTTTACCCTCATTTTTGGTTAATGTATTATATATAAACGGGAAAATGGACGTTTCTGAAATGAAGTCTGCTTTTGATTCTTTTTGCAGTGAAACTTCTTTAGGCGCATGAAGGTAAATTTTTTACGGATGACACTTGTGATTAGCGTCACAAAAATTTGCAGCGTTTTTCATGCTAATTCGTTCGAATGTTAGGTAGTTTTAATATTTACAAATAACACGTGGCATTTTAATTTGCCACTCGTCATTTAATAATTTAATAAAAGTAATTTTAGATTGTAAGTTGTTAATGTTATCATCAGTCGTGCCTTTAAATAAGTTCAAACGAATAATAAAAAATAGCTCGTAAATATGAAAAAGTTTCAATTTGACAGCCAAATCCCTATTTACAAAATGATCCGCCATTTATTGAATTATATTAATAATTTTTGAAATGAAACTTCTTTAGGCGCATGAGGGTAAAATTTTTACGGATGAAACGCGTTTAATATTTACAAATAACAAGTGGCGTTTTAATTTGCCTCTCCTCATTGTATGTAAGTATGTATGTTTGATACGTTTTCACACAAAAAGTACTGGACCGATTTCGAAAAATTTTTCACCACTAGAATGCTAGATTTTCCCTGAACAACGTAGTTTTTATTCGTTTCTCATAAAAATAGGGATCCGTTATAAAAATGCATTAATTAATGTTGTAAAAAAATGGTCATTTAAAAACAATTGAAGATAGAACAAAAAATGTTCTAAAATATTAAAGAACGTATTGATATCTCCAAACAAGTCCTTGATGCCATGTGTCCAACAACTGTATTTAAGAACCTATAACTACTTTTTTGCATTTTAAAAGTTACCAAAAGTGTCGGCAAAAATCAAACCATCTTATTCATACCTCTGTATTAATCCATATCCTATTAAATTATATTTTATTAAAGACCGTTTCAATACCTGTAAAATAATTTTTAAATTATTAAAATCTGACATTCTCTTCAAATAATATTAGGAATTTACATTTGCTACAAAAAATGTTTTTTTTTATTGCTGCTAGCTTATCGGTAGACTGTGATCTCACCTGAAGCTGAGTGATGATACTAACTCTATAATTTATAAGAACGGGAGAGACACAATTTATCAAAGAGAGCTTGCGTCGATATTATAGCTCTTTATAATGCAATATTAATTATTGTCCATTTGCGCGCGATGAATGTTTTTAATTTAATTAACAGCTACGTAATTGGATAGAGCATTCTGTCCAGGTGTGGTAATTCGATTATTGCCTCAATACGTCAGGTAAAGTTGAAGTTCATTTAGCATTTACAGATTTAATTTAGGCAAAACAATATGTACAGAGTTGAAGCTTTAGTGAAATCGAAGAGAGCGAGTATAGTAAAGGTTTTCATGTCTTACCCAATTTGATTTTCTATAACTAATCTACAAGAACCCTACAATATTTATACATATAGATTAGAAAGTGTGCAATAACGTTTCCTGTGGCATCTAACTTTTAAATATGGTCTGGCAAAAAAACTCACAAGTTACAGAGAAAGACTAATTAATTTTAAAATGAATAGTCTCTCTGGCCGAAGATTTACATTGGACATTATGTTTATTTAGAAACTTGTTAACAGTAATTTGGACTGCTCAGATTTGTTAACGCAAATAAACATAACATCGCCCACTAAAAATGCTCGAGGTAATAAACGCAACATTTTCCAATGTAGTTTTTCCAACACTAATTTAGGCTATCACTCTCCACTGAATAGGACCATGAGGTCAGCGAATTTGTCAAAAAAAAAAAATAGATGTTTTTCGTGATTCCAAAGCTGTATTTTTTTTTAAACTATGGTTTTTATCTAGTCTATAAGCCCAATTTTCTTTTTCAGTTTTTTGTGAATGTTCTTTTTAACTATTAGTTTATAATATATTTATAAGTAATTTACGCTGTTGTTAAAGTTTTGTCCATGTAATTTTCACTTTTAATTACGATACCATGAAACAAAAAGCTGTGAATGAAGTTTGATAATGTATGTAATGTGTATTTTGTTTGTGTTCAATAAATGAGAATAACAACTACTAGTTCCGGACGTATAAACGTTTATTTTGAATATGTCGAGGATATTTTTAAATATCAAACTTGAAAGTACGACAGCGGTTACGTGATAGGGCAACTAAAGTCCTCAATATTTACATTTACTTTGATTTTTGAATGCAATTGCGAAAAAGTATAACGATGGGGAAAATTGTCTACTAATTATATAAGTGAATGGACTGACATGAAAACAGATGAATTGTTCTGATTAGCCACGGAGATAGAAAAGTTTAGAAAAGAAGAGAGACCCTTGTAGAAGACGAAGATTGCGAAAGGGGTTATAAAAAACACTTACTTTTAAAATCACCAGGCTCACGGATAAATTTGTTTGACATGAAATAGTGCATAGTATGATCAAAGAATAATTTTCACATTTACCTGAAGTAGCACACCGGTCGTTCATGTACTCATGCCATTTTCGATAATGTCCCCCTTGGTGCACATTACTAGACCCCTCCAGAGTAAAATAGTGATCATGCGGCACATATATTGGTACAGTAGTTTTAAGATAGATGTTACATATACCTACATTTCAAATGAGTTGCAAGGATGAAACCTCGCTCCTTAATAAATGAATTATAACGATATTTTATCGTTAATGTTTATATTATCTATATCTTTACACAAAATATAAGAGATATGCAGGTATCTATTAACTCATCACGATATCTCTGGAACCATTAGGCGTAGAGACTTCAAATTTAGTAGGAATATTCCTTTTGATGAGAAGAGGTCAACTAAAAACGGATTTTACGAAATTCCACCCGCAAGGGGTTTTGCAGGGGTGCATTGACTAGTTTGCCGAAATTAATGAAAATGCTACCCAAAAAATATACCACACAGACGAAGTCGCGCGTTCTGCTAGTATATTATATACAAAATATAAAAATTGTTTCTATCCATGTTATAGACTTTGAAACCATCGAGCCAATTTACAACAAATCAATTTTCTTAGAAAGGCAATAATGCAAAGATGGTTTTAGACTTTCGTCTTCCCTGACTCCTACGATCCAGGTACTTTCAAAGCAAGAGTGAATAGGCACCTCTTAGGCAAGCGCGGTCCACCTTAGGCTGCATCTACACTTAACATCAGGTGTGATAGCAGCCAAGCGCATGCCTATCCATCATAAAGAAAAAAAAAAAGACTACTAAATTCATAAAGTCAAAGTGAAAGTCAAAATATCTTTATTCAAGTAGGCCTATTACAGCACTTTTGAATCGTCAAATATCGTTTTTTTTTCTATTTATTATTTAAATGAATGACTGATGATAACATAAAAGAACGACTTACAATCTAAAGTTACGAGGGTTCCTTCGCGCCCTGATCTGAGAAGAGCCCACAACAAACTCAGTCGGGTGTACGTTTTTTTTTTGTTATCATCATTACAATATTTAATTTTAAAATATTGTATATCTATATATATATATATATAGAGCAATTCATTCACTCCCACGCTTTTTTGTCCTCGAAGTATTCTTTCAAATTATGGAATGATTTCTCAATTAGTTTTCTTTTAATAAAAGATTTAAATTTATTAAGAGACATCTTTGTAACTTCTTCTGGGAGCTTGTTGTAGCAACGTATACAGTTACCCTTGAATGACTTTATAGATCATGTATGTGTTATGATATGTATTTATAGATCATGTATGTATATATTTTTGAAAGCCTTATGATCACATAGATCATAAGGCTTTCAAAAATATTTGCCCAATTAACTTCAAATTTAGCAAAGTGGCTCCTTAGTCTTTCTCATATTCCTACATAACGTTTTGATGAGAAAATATATCACAGACACATAAAATAGTTCATAACAGTAGTACATATAGATTTGGACACTAGTGGCAAGTCATCTTACAATTTAAACAACCAAATCAAGTTTTTGTTTCTCTGTTTTTAGCATAAATCAATATTATCGTAGCAAAAATAAAATTGCCGGTTTTACAATAAAAATCAAAGAAATGATCGTAGAGTCCTATCGCATTGTGATAATTCACACTTATTCTATTAAAGTTGTCCAGCGTCCCCGATCTGTTGGCACCGATGCCATTTTTACCACGGTTAGGGGCGTCTGGGAGTAATTAACACATTCAGATGAAAATTATATCACCATTATGCAATTTATAGTGTGTTTCAGCTTGAAAATTTGTTTGATTGTATCCATTGATTTAAATAAGACAACGCTCTGCAAACTATTCATAGATAAGGCCTTACGAAATATCATTTATACCATAATTCTGACAATTAACCTATGCAAAAAAACCGTAACTAAATTTTTGATGGATAAGTCATATACAGCATATTACCATACTCGTGTATGATAAATATATATATTAATAATACAGAATTCTTATATTTCCTACTACCATTATTTTATATTACACATTTTATGTCATCTCGAATTGTAAAGCAATATATAGTAATTATAGATTTATAAATATAACCCCTTGGCCGGAGTGGGGAAAGGAGCCAGTCATCCTTAACACGGGCTATTAAATAACATAGCTAGGATAGCTACTTGCTGAATCCAACTGTTATTTTAAGCAAAAAATATATAGGTCATATTTATATTTCACGAGCAATAAAGAGTATTAAACCGGTATTCTTAAGTTTTTAAATTGTGAAGTAGCTATAAGATCTTTGTAAAATTATGTTAGTTTGATAAATAAATAAATTCGGGGCATCTGTAAGTGAAATTCAACGCTGAAGCTCCTGTCTGCTTTGATACGCCTTAATGGTTGCTTGGAGAAGTTGCTACCATCTCTTGGACGAATCAACTGGTATATCATCGTTCAAAAATATGACTACTAGGCAATTTATAGTTAAAGACCTTTTTTTTATTTTCAGATACTTGAAGTTCTCCTATTCTATTGTACCTTGTCGAATTAAAGCTTTTTGTGTTTATAATTACTCCTATTCCATATTTATTGGAGCAGTCATTGGTGCCAGAGTAATACATAATGTGTTCTCTACCTATTTAGTGATCCACTTCCTATCCATCTCATATCTTCAACTTACGACGTATAGTAAGTAGCAGCCCTTTAGCTGGGCACAGGCCTCCTCACTCCGAGGAGCGAGGGTTTTTAGAGCATAGACCCACCACGCTGCTCCACTGCGGATTGGCAGGCATAGTACACAAGTGCACTCTCTATTCCTTCACTCTCATAGTCCGATGTGACGGGAATCCGACACGACCGGAGAGAGATCAGGCGCAGGACCGACGGCTTAACGTGCTCTCCGAGGCACGGGGGTGGATCACACCGCCAACTTCCCAACTTCGGGCAAATATTGAGAAAATCTTAATAGAAAACTCAATATTGATTTTTGAATTGGCCCGACCCGGGGCTCGAACCCAGGACCTCATGTCTGTAGTCGAACATGCTAACAACCAATGAGGCAGTCTTGCGACGTTTATCGTGACTCAATGTTTTTAAAAATATATCGCAGCGATATGTAGATAAAATTGCATCTACCAGCTAGTCTCATATGTGTATATACAGTAAACTAAATGCATTAGCTTGAAACGCTCACGGTTCCAGCCATTAAATTGCCAGAGTGTATACATCCTTTAATTCAATCTACAACTGCGTGGTAACAGTTTGCTCGCGCTGTTACCAATTCTATCACGAATAGGTTTGTTGTTGGAAAGTTTATAATCTAATTCTATGTATCTATAGTAAGATTCCCTGTGGGTTTCTTAAGGAATATCTACGTCTTTCTATCTAATAGAATAAATATCATCTATTATTAGTAGAAATTGGATTATAATTTCAACAACGTCTACATCTTATGATAAAAATAAGTAAAACTAATTTCAGTAAAAAACATGCTAAGAACTAGACCAATGGGTCTAGTTCTTAGCATGTTCGATTACAGACATGAGGTCCTGGTTCGAGTTCCTGGTCGGGCCTATTCAAAAATCGATGTGAGGTTGCGGAGATGTGCCTCAGAGAGCACGTTAATTCGTTGGTCCTGCACTTCCAGTCGTGTCGGATTCTCGTCACATCAGACTATGAGAGTGAAGGAATAGAGCGTGCACTTTTGTACTATGTTTTTTTTTGCGCTGCGAGATTTCGCAATACCTACTAAAACCCATCTGAACCCTCTTCATCTGTAAGTGAGCCACCAGAGCTTCAGCTTGCGCATTCGCCCCTGGTGCCGACTGAGGATTCATGAAGGTGGGACCAGGTGCGCAAACAAGCGCCGCCTAGTATCCCGCCTCCTTGGCGGTGAGAGGGAGCATCTACTGCATTCTCTCTATCTCGCTCGTGGGCCTCCTTTAGCGAGATTACAGTCTCGCAGAAGAGGGCCACTTCCGCCCAACATCTTTCACTTGACAGAATCGCGCCTACAATGCTCTCAAGCGAGAGTTTTCCGCCGATCAGCGCCACCAAGCGGTGCCGCTGAGTCGATAGCTGCACCACACTCGTGGCAACCAGACGACTCCTCTCGGCCAATTTGGTGCAGGTACTTTTCAAAGCAGCCATGCCCGGTCAAAACCTGCACCAGTCTGTAGGAAAGCGTCCCGTACCTCCTATCCCTGCCAATCCACCGTGGAGCAACATGGTGAGTCTATGCTCTAAAAACCTTCTCTCATGTGAGTGAGAAGATCTTTGCCCAGCAGTAGGACACTAATGGGAGGCTACTTACCTTACCTTTTTTAATTCAGTAAAATGTTATTTTAAATAAAATTAAACATACTATTTACTGCAAGCAAAAAGATTTTTTTATGATGCTACATCGTAATTTTTGGAAATTTTAATATGAGTTTACCACATTCAAATATATAGTTTATTCAGGATGATGTTGTGTTATTAACTTAAATTTTGGATTGTGTGATTTCTCATCCGAAGCACCAATATTTATAATACTTGTAAACACAACCATATTAACAATTTTAGAAATGCTTCTTCTTTTTACACGTACTATAGAATATATAGTAGTGGACAAAAGTAATGGATCAAAAAAAATATCTAGAGTTTAAACGATTTTTCAAATGGCTGTGTCTTTGATAAGAATGATCGCATCGCAGTAAAATAAAAAGCAATTTGAAGCTTGAAATTTCTAATTTTATCCAAGTATCCAAGTAACACGCATCTTCTATATTTACATGGGGAAAAAAAATCGAAATTTTTTCGATTTTATTTTTAGTTTACGGACTCAAAAATGTTTTCAAAGTTAACCATTACATGGATTAGAAAGGCTGTCTATTCAGCTTAAAATTCTTTTTTTTTTTAGTTTATATACAACCATTTCTCGCTATGCTATCGGACTTTGAATAAAAATGGATTATTTTCATCATATCATGATGTGTCGCACAAAATCGAAGGAGTCTGTAAAACTTGAATTTCAATTCCTGGCAGAGCAAGTTTAGGCAAATTGAATTTTCTAATTTCTCTGAGGCTATACTGAGTAAGTGCATTCAGTCGTGCCTTTTTACTATCCAAGCAGCAAAGACGTGCCGCCAAAAAAAAAAAAATTAAAAGTGCGTGCGTACAAAGTACACATGTGAGAAATAAAACTTCTATGACAACTAATTTTAAGTCTAGCTTATAATTATAAAAATCTAAAACTTTACATTTCCGAGACTTAGCGGGAGGGAAAAAGGAAGATATGTTAGAAATTTAATTGTCATTAAAATATTAAAAGTGTCGAAAATTAATACAAATAATTTATTAAAACCTCAAACGACGAATTGTAAATAAAGATGCCACGTGTTGTTTCTCAACATTAGAAATTATTATTTATATTTTGTTTTAATAATTTAATAATATATTAAATTATTAAATGATGAGTGGCAAATTAAAATTCCACATGTTATTTGTAAATAATAAAACTACGTAATCTTCAAAGGAATTAGCATAAAAACGCTGCACATCTTCATGATGCTAATCACGCGTTTCATCAGTAAAAATTTTACCCTCATGCGCCTAAAGAAGTCTTCAAAAAAATGCTTTCAAGAAGTGTAGAAGTCAGAAAAGGTACCTCTCACCAGGCTAGCTGGCTTCCATCTTAAACTATCACTTACCATCAGCTTCCACATACAACTTATTTCCCACTGTACACTTTCATTTCGTATTTATAGGATCGGAAATAATGCCACAGGGAATCGCATGAAGAGTACTTACTAATTTATTAGTTATTAACATAGTATTTATAGATAGAGACAAAATGACTTTAAAATTACTTCGTAGATGTTACGAGTATATAGAACCAGCATCGTTGGGTTTATCTAGTACAAGATAATGAAGAGAAATCGTTAATAGGCGAACACCCACAACTGCACCAGACAAAGTGTATTTAATTTAAAATTGTACATTGTTTAGAGCATAACTTGTTACGTATAGATAACGTACGTTAGTTACTAGTTTGGAACTATTTAGTTTCATCTTGTTAATGGGTACGATGTGAGAGAAAATCGAAGGTAAACTTCAACGGGCGAACGCGAAGTGAGCCTGATTGAATATCAAGTTTCGTACACGAATATCTTATTGGAAATTTTTCTTTATGAACATCGAGTTGATTTTAAAATGATACTAAAATAATAAAAGCTGTATTCAATTTGCGTTTATTCTGATTCAATTTAGATATTTTTCTTTTAACATTTTTAATAAGAACTCTATTTTGTATTTTTGAGTATTGGTTCCAATGGCAGGCGATTCCCATTGGGAGTTGAAGGCGGAAGTTTCCACAGCTTCTTACCAGTGCAGAGTATCCAAACTTGGAAAGAGGTCCTCGGGTCCCCAGTAGCCGGTGGGGCCATAATAGCAGCACTCCACCCTCACTTGGAGCAATGGCTGGGTAGAATGCTTTCCTACCGTTGGGTGCAGGTGCGAATCGGTCATGGCTGCATTGGAAAATATCTGCACCAAATCGTTGGCTGTAAGCCGTCAGCCATTTGATACGAGTGTGGTGCTCCTGTGGACACAACGCATCGCACGGTGGCCGAATGTCCTGGTTGGGGACCTTAGCATCATCTTCTGACGTCGCAGATCAGAGTGGACCTTTCGCTAACAAGTATTATAGGTGCAATGCCTATCAACGAGCGGGCCTGGAATGCTGTTGCCACCTTCTGCGAAACTATCATTTCGTTAATGGAGGTACGGCAAAGAGAGTGGGCGAATGCAGCTGAAGCACAGTACTCCCGTCGGAGGGGAACAGGAGAGGGAGATTTATCCATCTTCTCCCCCTGTAGTGCACTTTTGAGTCGGCTTCATTCGACTTGTAGTGGCCCGTAATGGCCAGAGTAGAATGCCACAACGAACCTCTGGTTTTTCCATTCCCAAATGACGAGGGCTCCGCTGTATTTAGTGGGTTTTATACTACTACCGGCGAGTCCCACACTCCCGCCTGTGTCCCAGGCAGGAGTGTGTGACTTCCTAGCGTCAAAAAAAAGTTTAAGTTCCAAAAATGTTTGAAATATTGTAAGACTATAGGTAGTTGGGTGACAACACTGATAGCTCTAAAATGTTGGGAGTTACTGAGTAATATAGTGGCAACACTTAAAAGTACCGAAAACACTGTACAATATTACGAAATGTTATGCAATATGAGGTAACTTTCACGAACAGAACTATTTTGTGACAATAGTTTATCGGGCTGCATAGTAGTGTAGTTGTTTTAAAAGGAATAAGTGCTAAAATACAAAAGTTGTTAGTTATTGTGTTTTGGTGTTTTATAATAAGTCCAACAAATTGTGTAATTTCATGAACATTCTATTTTCGCAGTAAGCAATTTAGGACCCCTTCTATTTTGTAATGACCTAATATATTTGATAATGATAATTCCTATATGTAATAATATATTTCTTTAAAGGTGCAACAAAGTACATAAATAAATGAGAATGTTAAAATGAGAATGTACTCGTAAATTGGGTTTCTGTAAATGCCAGTCAAGTAAGCAACTAAATGTGTTTTAGATTAAATATACCACATAAGTACAGTGTCAACTGAACGGGTAACACAGGCCTATCTGTTAATTGGATCTGAGAACTTGATGAGAACTTCGGCGAACTTTGGGCGAAATTTTATTAGCACTTCATCATCTTTGGAGAGAATAATGACTTTTAATAATTTATACATCTATCATAAGCCTTAAAAATGACGCAAACAATTTGTCATCGTGGCTCACTGCACGTTAATGTGATTATAATGATTTTTATCGAATTTCAATTTAGGTTTTAACAAAAATATTTTTAAAGTGAAGAAATCTTTACAATACTAGCGATTCGGCTTCTATTGAGAATAACATATTATGCCTACGTGTTTTATCTGTCTTATCGTATCTTATCGGATGAACTGCCTCATTGGTTTTCTGGTCAGCTTGTTCGGCTACAGACATGAGGTCCTGGATTCAAGTGCCTAGCTTTCTGTTAAGAAATTCTCAGTATTAGTCCGAAGTTGTAGAGTTGGCAGTGTGCTCCACCCCCGTGCCTCAAAGAGCACGTTAATCTGATCTCTCCCCGGTGATGTCGTTTTGCTGTCCCATCAGAATATCGAGAATGAAGGAATAAAGAGTGCTTTTCTGTTAGCACAGACACTTGTGTACTATGCCTGCTCAACCGCAGTGGAGTAGCATAGAGAGTATATGCCTAAAAAAGCTAACTTCCGCCAGTAAAGACTTAGACTTCTAATTTCGAAGCGAGCACGTACATCATTGCGTCAGCGAGGCCGTTCAACTATATTACTTTGATATTATAAACATACAAACACCTAAAGATAGCTAAAAAATCCTCTCGCTTGACAACATTACTGGTGATCGCACCAGCAATGTTCTCAAGCTCTAAAGTAAGAGATTTTGGACGGGAGTGGTCTTCTTCTGCGAGACTGTGATCTCACTAAAGGAGGCCCACGAGCGTGGGAGGAAGAATGTAGTAGATCCTTCATCTTATCGCCAAAGGAGCTGGTATAGTAAGCGGCGCTTGTTTGCACATCTGCTCTAGCCTCCGTGAATCCTCAGACAGACTCATCTGGGGCACCAGCGATAAATGGGCAAGCTGAACGTCTGGTGTCTGACTTACGTGTGAAGAGGGTTCCGCTGGGTTTTATTATGGATATTGCGACCCTCCTCCCTTGCAGAATCCCACACTTCTGACCCATTCGGTCGGGTGAAGTGTGTAAATGATTTCCAAGCGCAAAAGTCGGCTGAGACTATTTTAGTTATTAATTCTATCGTTAACTTTAACTTCGCTGATCTATTTTTATCAGGCAAAGCGGTAAACTGTTATAATCTAATGGGAAGAGACGTTAATTTATAGTTTATTTATACAGATGAGTTCAGAGAAGTCGCGTGTTCAAATCCTGGGCAGTTAGTTTCAATTTATAATAGGAAACGTGATGGCTTTATAATTGTTTCCAATTGATCAAAGTGATTTTTTGTGAAGGATAACTTCGTGAGGTAACCAGTATATACCGGCAGTAATTCGGATCTATAGGGAGCCTGTCAACCTCCTTTGAAGCAGCATGGTTTCTCTATACTCCAAAAACCTTACGAGTTAGGAGACCTGTAACCAGGACATTAAAAGTCTATTATCCTATGAATTTAACTCAGATAATACAATTTTCATCAGGCGGGTCACTGGCAGCCGCTGGATACAAGCGGCGCAAGATCGGCCCATTGGAATTCATTAAGAGAGACCTTTGTCCAGCAGTGGACCTCCATCGGTTGAGACGACGACGACGAATACAATTTTAATATAAGAAATAAAAACAAACTCGTAATGGTTTTTTTACAGTGAAGAAATTTCAGAAATCATTTGAAGGGTTGATATTGAGCATACGCATGTTTAATATGATATCCAAATCACTTCTGGGTTTGCCTTCACATAATTATAAGAAATATTTCAAAAATATTCTATTACAAAGGCATATTATAATGTTGAAGATTATTTAAGGGACATAGATGTTTGGACTTGACTCCAGTTGTACATGAAAGCTAAACACATTGTAACCTACGAAATTTATATTTGAAGAACTAACCTGAATTTCTTACTGGTTTCTCATCTGCGGAATCAACTTTCTGAACCGGTGGTAGATTTGTTCCTAACGAAAAGCAACTGTCGATTCAAAAGTGACTTTTGAGCCTACATGAATATTTGGAGGATAAGAATATTTAGTTTAGATTATGAGTTTGAAAATGTAAACTAAATTGTATGTGCATGTATATTAGGTTTATTACAGACTTTATTATATTAAAATGGTGGAATTCTTGTCTTGTACTAAAGGATAATACTGGGTCGGTTCGTTATACGTAGCAAGAAGCCAAGGCACGTACGAACCGAAACTGAACTTTGCAAGTAAATTACATTTAAGCACCGAGGGCAAGCATTATTGCGTCTATGTAATAATCACTAGGCGTGCCGTTTTATTTCTAATTAATGGTCCTATAAAATCTTTAACATTGCTTTTAATAGGCTTTAATCGCATGTGTTTATATTTGGATTAGATTTAAATGTAAACAGAGTCTACATGAGGCAACATCGGGGGTACTTAAGTAACTAATTTCGCGCGTTAAAAGTATTATTGCAATATTACCTAAGAAACACATTTAAATTTTATGTTGTAACAGATGATAATATTGTGCATGAAGTGATAGGTAAGTAACGTATTTAATTGTAAAGGAATTAATACTACATCCGTCTATATAACTT
Organism: Elymnias hypermnestra; assembly: GCA_015832385.1. Classification (NCBI taxonomy): domain Eukaryota; kingdom Metazoa; phylum Arthropoda; class Insecta; order Lepidoptera; family Nymphalidae; genus Elymnias; species Elymnias hypermnestra. Next base: position 1,504,119 of record JACTOM010000043.1, read on the forward strand.
TGAAGTTATCAAATTGCACGTAACCATTTATGTACACTTTAATGGCGGTTAAAAGGCGGTCCTTTTGCTAGACAAAGTTGTTGGTTAAAAAGCCGTTAGTATAGAAATTGATAGTCAATAGCATAAATATACATACAAATAGATAGAGATAGATAATTTTGTAGATCTATAAAACAGGTATCATCATGTCTACCTAATTAAATCTGTATGGGATTGGGTAGCGTAGTCGATGAACCGGATTTTAGATGGTTTTTTTACTGGCACATCCAACAGTTATCGTTATATTTCAATCAATTTATATAAAACATTGACAAATAAATATTGGCTTGGTTTAATAATAATAATAATCAAGCTCGCCCTGAAGTACGGTCTTTTTGACGAGAGGCTGCCATATTATTAGTTAGGTACCAGCCGGTGCCAGTACTCGAACGCGGCGGTGTCCGAATCTATTGGGACTAGTCCATCATCACGGACAGGATCATACTGGCCAACAAGCCTGATATCTTGATAATAGTGTGTTTTTAGTCCCATATGACGGGAATCTCGTACGAGCTGAGATAGAGAATAAGCGTAAATATCTGGATCTGGCGCACGAGATTACCGCTATGTGGGGGGTGGCATCCACTGAATCCATCCCAATCGTAATATCTGCGAATGGTCTGATCCCAGTCAGTCTCGCTCACCATCTGAGACGACTGGGGTCCCGTGGTAGTTCGCTTGCAGCAAGGATGCAGAAGGCGGTGTTGCTGGACTCGGCTAGGATAGTCAGACGGTTTCTCAGCCTGTAGCCCTGACCCCCGGACGTTTGGTCTCCCTGCCGGGGCTTATCCTCCGCCCTTTATATTTATTTATGTAATTGTTTATGTATGTCCATGTAATAATTGATATTTCTGTATTTAAGTAGTTATTATAAAATAACTTATATATAATATAAATATATATCCCTACGTAAACGGGTGTGAGTGTAGAACTGAGATATTAATCAATTTTATTTAGAGCAACATTTGCCTCAAATTGTTAGTTTCAAACTTATAACTATGTTAGGTAAAAATACAATGTAAATATTAAATCAAATGAGATTAAACCAAATTGAATCAAATAAAATAAATGTAAAATCACATGAAACATGTAAACATAAATTTATAACTTAGAAACTAGACTATTTTAGGTTTGAATATTTCATAATTTTTCCTTTAATAATAGACAAAAACGAAAAGAAAATACCTTTTAATATCCCATAATAATCTAAAATCCTTTAATTATTATAGCCGTTCAAACGTTTTTTTTTTGTAGATAAAAAATCAAAGTTTTTCATGCCGTATATATTGTTATCAACTCGTCTGTATTTTTTTTTATGTTTTTTATACTCATAACTTTGGACTGGGTGAACCGATCTTCATGATTTTTTTTATATGAAAGGTGGTGTTTGTCGTAGAGCCCCGTTTTTTAAATCCAGTCCTCATAATGGCATTCATGAGAAATCCGTATAAGTCTTAAATTTACATTAAGCATGTGCTCGATAATTGGACGAATAATTCAAGATCAATCCAACCGATTTCGGTGATCCTTTTTTTATTGGAAAGGATATACTATATATACTTCTAGGGTTGTTCGACAATGACTTTGGTCAGGTTTTGATCATGGGTTCCATGACAAAGTAACGGAATCTTCAATTCTTGGGAGAAAATTGACGATACTCGGCAGAATCTTTTATAAGATCTCCGGATATTTGAGTTACCTACCGTAACTTAGGTATGGCCAAGTGATTGTCGTAGTTAAATATGATGATCAATGGAACTCTTCAACGGCTTACAGTAAGGGTGCGATTTTTGGCAGAATATATAACTGTCTGTATCAAATAGCAATGAACTTACGTTTGTTGCGCAGTAGCCGGGGAGGGGGGGGGGGGGCATTTGCGTATTAGTGTTGTGCTTTTTTATGTTGTTGTTGTGATTTCCATATAAAAGACTGGTGGTAGAGGTGTGGCAAAATAACTAACCTGCAACGTACGAGTATTAGGTTCGATTCGATCCCGGGTGTGACATATCATATAAATTTTACTTTGTAAAGTTGTATCAAACGGTGCAGTTTCATATGAGCAACACGTTTTTTAGATAAATTTGTTAGTTTATTTCAGATTCACTAAAAATCTAAAAATAAATAAAAATTTTAACAAAAAAGAACCGCCTTTTTGTGTTAACTTTTTTATTATTTCAATATCATCTAAATTCTTAAAATTCTATACACATGTTATATATATACACCTTCCTTAAGAGTGGCTTTATCTATTATTGGTAACTGCAAGTAAAGTATTTGAGCTTATCACGTATATGAAGATGGACAGACCCGCCGTAGGACTATGCTTTTTAACATTGTATCATGTAAGAGTCGGTTCGTCAAACGTACCAAGAAGGTACGTAAACCAAAACTGAACTTTGCAATTATATTTAAGCACCGAGGGCGAGCATTATTGCATCTATGTAATAATCATTAGGCGTGCCGTTTTATTTCTAATTAATTATCCCATAAAATCTTTAACATAGCTTTTAATAGGCTTTAATGATGTTGTTTTGTTTCAGAATTTAAGCGAACAGTTAAAGACGTTGTTGAGGTGTTTATAAAGATGTAGAAGATTTAGATGTAGATGTGATTGCCTTACTGGCGCTATCGTACGCAATAAATAAAAAAATAGCAGCCCATTAACGTCACATATATATATATATATATATAAAGATATATCCAGGTATCTATTGCTACTCATCACGATATATATAAAATCATAAGGCGTAGAGACTTCAATCTTGGTAGGAATATTCCTTTTGCCGAGTAGAGGTTAGCTAAGATTGGATTTTACGAAATTCCACCCGCAAAGAAGGTTGCGGGGGTGTTGATTAAAAAAATTAAAATTTTCACACTTAAAAAAATTGTAAGTTTGTTTCTTATTTTTAAAACAATTTGCCTAAATTAATGAAAATCCTACCCAAAAAACATTCCACGCAGACGAAGCCGCGGGTTCGGCTAGTAATATATGTTGGAGAATAAGAGAGAACGGAATTTTGACGGCCTCGCTGGCGCAGTGGTGCGAGTATTCGCTTTGCTAGCGGAGGTCCCGGGTTCGATCCCCGGTAGGACGAATTTAGGAAATTGTATTTTCTAATTTGTCTGAGTCTGGACTGGTTTCGGCCGTGGCTAGTTACCACCCTACCAGCAAAAACGTAGCGCCAAACAAAGAAATTTGTGTTCCGGTACGATGCTGTGTAGAAACCGTAACGGGTAAATCGCCTCTTAACAGATTAGCGCGCTTCCATCTTAGACTGTATCATCACTTACCATCAGGTGAGATCACAGTCAAGGGCTAATCTGTCAGCAATAAAAAAAAAGAGAAATAAGAGAAGCATAAAGCTTAGGGGCGTAAGGTTCTCCGCCGACATCGTCATTAATGGCATCCATAGTTTCCATACTGCGGGCGTTCGTGGGTAATCTTGATGCAATCAAACACTTTATTAATTAATTCGGATTATAATGCTCAATCACTTAATGTTCCCAATATCAATTTACATAAACTCATTAATAATAATAGCTAGGAACGCGACAGTTACAATAGTCGACCGCTCTGGTGGACCGTCACCCGAGAACTACCGAGAGACGTGGGACAGAGTCAATAGTGGCAGTCCGGCTGCCACTATTGACTCTGTCCCACGCCGATAGACAGATGGCGCCAGCGTTCCACAGACTATTGCACTCTGACATATATATAACCCAGTGTGGTTAGACTGTATCACTTACTATCATGAGTCACATTAAGGCGCTCACTTATCATAAATAAAAAAATCTAATTTAACCTTCCCAGTGGTATTGTGTATAGGTTTTTGGATTCCTATTAAAAGGGTCTCCAAAACCTTAAAAAGTTTTACGCTAATATAATCGTGTTAAAAGACTCTTTCCGAAGCGTTTTCCTTAAAAATGAAATTCTAGTCTATTTTAAAACAGAACACGTTTAGATGTTACTGTCGATTATTTGTTTTCATTTTGTTATTTCCCGGCGCAAGTGGCAGAACTAATTAAAAACACGATCACTCCGTTTATGAGCCTTATGAAGGAGTTAGCTTGAGTCAGTAACAATGCAATTCGTTATTGTTTTATAAAGCTTGAAAGACAGTTTTATTAATGAACTGAATTAGTTTGTTTATAGTATCTTTAAAAATGCTCTTAAAGTCTAATAATAACAATGGTGAAGTCACGTAGAACTTAAGAAAATAGTTGAGTTTTATTATATTGGAATTCCAGTTCCCATAAAGTTAGAAGAGAGAAAAATTGAAACAAACTTGCTATCTTTTATTCTATTTTCTATATCTTAAAGATAATGACGAGTTTTCTGAACTGATATTACAAAGAGAAAACATTTGTGTTTTTGTATGTATGTGACTCTATATGACTTTTCTTTAAAATCTCTAATAAAATTGCATTAATGTTAGCCAAGGTGTGACTCATAATATCTGTTATCGCGTGTGCTACGGTAACTATTAATGATAAAATGAAAAAATGTTCTACAATATTGTAGAACGTATTAATATCTACAAAAAAATCTGTAATACCAAATGTCCAACTGCTGTAGTTATGCCACTAAAAGTACTTTGTTCCATTTTAAAACTGAATAAAAATACCGACAACATTTTCATAACTTTATATTAATCCTTATCTTACTCAATGATATTTTATTAAAGTCTATTTCAATACCTATAAAATAATTTTTAACTTATTAAAATTGGATATTCCATTCAAAAAATATAACTAATTTAGAAATGTAATCTAATACAATAAGTCCGACTTTGGTGGATAAAACTGCATCTACATTTTACCTTTGTATTTAGTTCTGTAATAGATGATATGCTTTGTTGAACACAGCTATACAAAGAGAATAGGTTAGTATTTAGATTTTTAGCGTGAAATTGGGCGGTCTTATAGTTCATTAGGGATCATTTCCATAAAACCCTGGTGCTATATTTACATACGAAAAAATAAATATATAAAATAACTAGTAGTTCCCGGTGTCATCATTTACAAAATTTACATTATTTATTAAATAATTTAATAGTCAATAGACACAGAGTATATTAAAGACTGCTAAATAAGTTGAAAAATAATTGTAATATTAATATGTATGATATTTATTAACAAGTAATATAAAAAGTAAGTTTATTCCCTTGCCATTTAGCACGAACTTAAAGTCATTATAAAGAAAGAAAGCTTTTAATCTTTTACATGAGCTTTCTATAGATGGCGCTGTACAAAATTTATACAAATTAATTAATCGAATTTATATAATGAGTTAATATTTGAACAAAATGTTTTAACATCCAATCCAATACAAGTTTGATTAACTGTATTTTAAATTAAGTGGATCCATAAAAGAGTATTGATGATCGAAAACATGAGTATTATATGCAGAAAGAGTGTGAAGTTATAGTAGGAATTGAATTATATAACAATATGATTACATATCTCATAATAACACAAGCGAGTCAGTAATACCTTTCGCTTTGTAATCAATGGCGCGTTAACCACCTCCCAGTTGGGGGTAGGGACGTTGGGAAATCTTCCTGATCAGTTTATTTATTGACACACAATAACCTGGTTAAACAAAACATGTGTATAAATCTCCAGGGAATGATATTTTGTATTGTAATCGTTTGCGTTCAGACGTTAATTGAACAAAGATACATGCATCGAAAAAGTCATGGTGGCTTACATGTGGATTCTCGTTTAAAGAAATCGCAGGTTCAAACCCTGGAGAGGTACCTTTTTATAACAATGAAACTGTCGTGCTTGATTATTCCTTTTAATGAATCATAGTTTATCTGTTAAGGAAAACATCGTGAGGAAATTGTGTCTATGTGTAGCCTTTTTTCGCTGAGAAATGGTTTTCATCACAGACCCATTGGTCAGGAGAGTGGGCCGCCGCGCGGCCTTACTACACCCGCTTAAACCCAGTGGCTTAAACATTCATGAGTGAGGTAACAGGTTTTAATCTTTCACATTCGTACCTGGTTTTCCGGATGAGATCGACTGAGGATTCACGGAGGCATGAGGAGGTGCGCAAACATACGCTGTTTAGTACCCCACCTCTTTCGGCATTGAGAGAGGGAGCAGCCACTACATCTCCTTCTCCCGCTCTTGGGCCTCCTTAAGCGAGACTCCTGCCCACTATCTCTTACTGTAATAGCCGTAAAATCTATGGAACACTTGAGTTAAAGAATATAAGCTCTCAATAGATGGCGCTGTAAAAACTGAGGAAACATTAAGTAATATTTGAAAAATTACATATATATATAGTGAAGTCACCTAGGCATTAATAAAATAGCTATGTTTATACGTTAACGTTCAATATATAATCTTTACATATCATAAAAGAAACCGGTGGCTTCACCCGCGAAATTCTTGATGTCGTGGAAATATCATAAAAATCTGTTATTTATCATATTAAATAATCAGTTTAAACCGTTTTGACTTAGATATCAAAATTATATACTATTAATTATATACAAATTTTAAATAGACAATTCTATATATTTTTAAATCATCGTTACACGTTTTCTCAAGTCCTATATCTCTGAGAATCGAAATAAAGTAATGAAATCACATGACCACAGACTAGCTACTTATGACAGATAATATATGCTGGCATTACATTATAACATGAGTAACAAATTATTAAATACAGTCAAATAAACAATTTAATTTACCCACATTTTATAGTATTTATGATCTGTCAGACGACATCGAGTATTGACATCACTTATGACCAAAGACTAGCTTATAATAGACAATATAGGATGACATGACAACAGACTATCTACCAATTATAAACAAAAACAAATACAGACAAATCAACAATTTAATTTATCGTTCCACCTTTTTATAATCTATATCATCTGATAGATCAATAATAGCATCACTTATGACCATCTATCTACTCATATTAAATATAAGCAATAATTAATTAGACTGCAGATGCTGAGACCCAAATCTTAACAAGGGGAAAGCACGTCCAAGTAATTAGCGAAAATGGGATAGACCACCGACATAAATCATCCCGCAAACAGCATCTTCGCTAACAAGCCCCTTGTAAAATATAATATCTGCTTGATACAAAAGTTATATTCCACAATAACTTATGCTTGTGTGTTTTCTTATAAATTATTTATCGGTTTTTGTATGCATTATAAAGAAATTAAACGCCTTATAGCATAAATTTAGAAAGCAAATCTAAAGACTAATTAGTCATTTTATTTTAACCTTTATTATTATTATATTAAAATTTTGATAATATTAACTTTGTTACTCTTATTTATACTTATCTAATTTATCAAATTCCTAACTTTAATATTAAGTTTTCTTTGATTTTAAGTGTCCTGTTAACTTTTGTATGACTTAAATTTATGCAGTTGTTTTACAGCCTTGTAGTTTAAGTTTCCATCAAATTTTGTCTTGTTGACCATTCAAGTTGCTGGCAATATATAAATAAAATATAAAAGAATTAATTTCATTTTTACGTGTTAAAACTATTCAATGTCAAATCAAGGTCAAAACTATTAAATGTTAAAGTGACTGATTTGTGTTAAAGAAAAGCAAACGCTATACAAATTATGTTTTTAATTTCTTAAAAAATTGGATATTCAGCGGGTATAAATAATATAACATTGAGTTATAGCGTTGCCGCATTTGCTTATATTTTATGTAAGAAATTCCAACCTCTATCTTTCACTTTAAGTAAATCAGATTTAAATTTAATATCACGTATCTTTTGTAAGAGTTATTCTACAAAAGAAGGTTAAGGTTTATTTATTAAAGAAACTAATATAGCAAATGGATAGTATCTTTGCGGGCGTTCCGGGGAAGAAAGACCGACTTTTCTTAGAGCTCTTTGTATTTCAACTATTCGTTTGTATTTCGTTATGTAACCCACGTATAAAAAGCATATCAATATTATATTCACGAAGAATAATAAATTTTATATATTTCATAGTTTTATATATAAACTAGCCCTTCTCCATGATGTAAGCCGGTTACTTCCGATCCAGTAGGAATATGAACTTAATTGATGGACTTCTGGTTACAGTATTAATCTTTGACTTATTAATTTAGTCCCTTTAAGTGTTTTATGGAGGTTATTATGATATTTGCTGATAAGATATATTATATAAAACTGCTTCCTTGGTCTAGTGGTTAGTATATACGGCTACAGACATGACGTCTTTGAGCCGGGCGAATCCAAAACATCCGTATTGAGTTTCCCATAATGATTTTCTCCATATTTGCCCGAAGTTCGGAAGTAGGCGGTATGCCCAACCCTTATAGAGTGCAACGGTCCTGCGCCTGATTTGTCTCCGGTCTCTTGCCGGTATATCGGACTAAGAGAGTGAAGGAATAGAAAGTGCGTTTGTGTTTTATGCCTGCCAACCTGCAGTGGAGCACCGGAATGGGTCTATGCTCTAAAAACCCTCTGCCCTATGAGTGAGGAGGCCTGAGTCTAGCAGCGGGACGTTAACGGGCCGATACTTAACTCACCTACTTTATTTTAATTGGATCGATATAATTTAAATGGGTTTCTTAGGAGATATTTGAATAATACTGTTAATGCTTGCGAAAAACCTTAACTTACCAGTTCCTTGCACCCTGACTCCTACTGTTGCCAACTTTTATAACTCCTTACCCAATCGTGATCAGGCAGAAGTTATAAATGTTGTATACTAAGATATATTTTAGTATTGAAAGCCTAGCTTAGCCAAAGGCGTGAGTAGCAGAAGTTCTGGATTGGATTTCCCCAATTTGACCGATGGGAGGTTTCGGCAGTGTCTAGTTACTATCATACTAGCAAAGCCGTGCCGCTAACAATTTGCGTTCCGGTACGAGGCCATGTAAAAAGGATAAAAGGTAAAATATCTCGTACCAGGTTAAAGAGCTTCATAGTCTGTGCATCATTGACACCGTGAGATCATAATCAAACGCTAACCTGTGAGCAATAAAAACATCAAGAAATTTATCATTTCAGAAACATTTCATTACTTATACCAAAGCTTCTAATTTTCTAGGAAAATATAAATATTGACAGCAAAAATAGTTACTTTTAATCCGCTTAGATGTCTTCATAACAAATCTGTAAAGAGTTTCTTGAAAACAATAATCTTAGGTCTTATAAAAACGTAAAGAGGCAGGTTGTACAAATTATTCTAAAATTCAAGTATACGATAAATAGAAAGTTTCTCTATTCTTAATTATTTTAGTTAATGCCAAATGTTATAAATTAAATCTTGAAAAGATAAATTATTCGGAAAGGTAAAATTTTTACGAATGAAACACGTGATTAGCGCCACGAAGATGTGCAGCGTTGTTTATGCTAATTCATATGAAGGTTAGGTAGTTCTAATATTTACCATTACAATATGAAATTGAAATATTTCATAAAATCTCTTTTCTAAATTTTCAATTCAAAAACAATTTTAATTAATAATTTCTAATATTGAGAAAAAAATACGTGGCATTTTTATTCACAATTCGTCATTTGAGATTTCAATAAATTATTTGTATTAATTTTCGACACTTTTAATATTTTAATGACAATTAAATTCAATAAATTCCCAACAAGTCTTCCTTTTTCTCACCCTCTAAGTATCTAAAATCTAAAGGTTTAGATTTGAATAAAAATAAACAAGACTTAAAAATTAATTTGCTAAAGAGATTTCACTTTTGACATGTGTATTTTGTACACACGCACTTTTAATTATTTTTTCTATATTCCAAGCATTTATTTCATATTTGGACACCTTTTATACTTTCCATGAACTACCACAAACATCAAAATTATCCAAATCAGTCTAATCACAATTGAGTTTTAGCGAATTAACAATTGTTTTTATATATATAGATAAAAAACTAGGCGTTACAATAATTTATGTAGATTCCGTAATATCTAATATTTAATATTCTTTGCTCAAATTCATTGGATCAAGTCCAGATTATTTTAAAACCGTAGTGACTAAACTCGACTCGACTTTATGTATATTATCCTTGATTAACATACACATGTCAGTTTGTGTCTAAAAATTTAAACCATTATTTGTTTTGAACTGTTTAAAAACACTGTTTTACAAAGATAAAGTGCGTATCATATTATACCTGTAGGTAGGAACATGACTCTACTTCAAAGTACAAATATTATTTCTACGAATTTATAGCTCGTGTAGTTTAAGATGAAATGGATTTGCATACAATATCAATATCCAAGAAGCAAAAAGTTTATACCCGTTTTCACGAAAATTATGCGGACGAAAGATTTTCTGATTCGGAGAGAGAAATTTCTAACACTTATAGTTTATATAGAGAAGGAGAGTAGAATGCTAATATTTTCTTTAAATTATGCATTTAAATACATTAAATCAATGAATATAACATCACGTAGATACGTATATTTGTCAACCTTTAACAATTATGTCGCCTATAACAATAACGCCATAAGGTAACACTAAAATATGCAATAAAGTATTTTGTATTATATTGTATTGAAAAAAAAAAATATTCAAAAACATTAAGGAGGTTACCTTAAAAAAGTTATTATAGTGGCTAAGTTTTCTTAAAATTTCCAATGTTCTATTTTTTCTTTCATACGAACGTTCTCCTGATTAAGCGTAAAACAAAGAAAATTTATAAAACGATGAAAGAGTTTTTATAAAAGAACTAATTTTACTTAAAAATTATGCATTATTATTTAAGTTATCGAGATATGTATATCGAAGTTACTTTACCTTTTTTAAAACACATTAAATCAATAAACAAAACATTACCACCATGCGTTTGAAACAAACCCACTCTTTCGTTTATAGCTAGTCTGTGGTCAAATTGAGAATAGATTAAATATTGTTTGTTAGACGTTTAGCAAACGATGAAAGAGTTTTTATATAAAAAATATCATTCCCAGATAAGTTTTGTGTCATAAATAAATATTTTATCACATGGTTTAAAATAATCTTTGTTTATTTTTGATGAATGGCAATATTTTGATAGATGGGGAACAAGTGGAAGAGGCGAAAGAATTGCATCTTTTGTAAATTTAGATCCCAAGTATACAAGTTGTATACTTGGGATCTAAATTTACAAAAGATAGAACATGTGAAAGTAATATTGAAAGAAGAGTAAATACAGGGAATATGGTAAATGGTGCTCTGCACGCCTTTATGAGTAGCCAGATGGTGTCGTATGGTATGCTGTATGGTAGTGAAAGTTGAGTATGGCAGAAGTATCACAAAAGTAAAATAAATGCGGTAGAGATGAGAGCATTGAGAAGCATAAGTGGATTAAAACTGAGTGACAGAGTAAGAAATAGTGTGATAAGAGAACGTTGTGGTATAAAAGAAGACGTAGTGACTAAAATTGAGAAAGGTATGCTTAGATGGTTTGGGCATGTAGAGAGAATGAATGAAAGGAGACTGACAAAAAGGATTTATGAGTCAAGAGTGAATGCGAAAGTTGGAAGGGGAAGACCAAGGCGAACGTTCCTGGACCAAATCCAGGACATTTTAAATAACGGCCAGGTCAAGAGTACTCTAAACCGACGAACTTGTATGAAAGTTTAATGAGAATGAAAGAAGCGAAGGAGATTTGCAAGGATCGTGGCGAGTGGAAGAACGTGGTCTCTGTCTACCCCTTTCCTATCTATCAACAGAGAAGGTTGTGGTATAAAAAAGATGTAGTGAGTAAAATCGAGAAAGATATGCTTAGATAGTTTAGATGCTTAGACAAAAAGGATTAATGAGTCAAGAGTGAATGGGAAAATTGGAAGGGGAAAACCGAGGCGAACGTAACTCGACCAAATGCAGGACATTATAAATAAGGAACAGGTCAAGGGTACTCTAAACCAACGAACTTGAATGAAAGGTTTAATGGGAATGAAAGAAGTAAAGGAGGTATGCAAGGATCGTGGCAAGTGGAAGGACGTGGTCTCTGCATACCCCTATGGGAATGAATCGTGATTCTATGTGTTTATTTCATAGTGAACTATACTCTATAAGTCAAAATATTCTTTACGTACAGTTAATAACGTAAAATTTGTGTGTTTTAAGAATATTTGACACTCATATTGAGGTAGTTGTAAAAAATGTGTATTCTGCCATTGAGTAGCAGCAGCCATTTTGGATTTTCAATAATACAGAGTGTATTAAATTGTGTTGTCATCAGAATTAAGGGTATTAAGGGGAATTAAAGGGTAACAGCAAACATTAAATCAAGCTATCAACGTTAAGGGGTCAAATTTCAATAACAAAATTCTATGCAAACAAACAAACAGGTCAAATTAAATATAATATAACAAATATATCGGGAATAAATCTGCCAATTTAAATGCAACTATTTGCGTTAGATACATATAGGTTAATTTGATTGATCACCGCAAAATATTCCTATATTTATATTAGTAAAATACTGGTTTTCCGCACTGGAAATGTTTGCTGATCGCAATATAATCATCAGGGAATCGACATCGAACTGAATTTAAAGTATATGGCCAAACATGTTTAGAGTCTATATCACTTGCAAATTTCAAGTAATTTGGAATATGTAGGTGTTTTTTTTTGCTAGGAAATGCATTTATTCACAAACCCCGACCCATAGAGCATTGAGAAGCATAAGTGGATTAAAACTGAGTGACAGAGTAAGAAATAGTGTGATAAGAGAACGTTGTGGTATAAAAGAAGACGTAGTGACTAAAATTGAGAAAGGTATGCTTGGATGGTTTGGGCATGTAGAGAGAATGAACGAAAGGAGACTGACAAAAAGGATTTATGAGTCAAGAGTGAATGCGAAAGTTGGAAGGGGAAGACCAAGGCGAACGTTCCTGGACCAAATCCAGGACATTTTAAATAACGGCCAGGTCAAGAGTACTCTAAACCGACGAACTTGTATGAAAGGTTTAATGAGAATGAAAGAAGCGAAGGAGATATGCAAGGATCGTGGCAAGTGGAAGGATGTTGTCTCTGCCTACCCCTATGGGAATGAGGCGTGATGCTATGTGTGTATGTATGTATTTTTTTAAAAACTAAATTTCATACTATTTGATGGAAAAAAATAGGCGAATTGAAAGTGTAAGCTTTCCGAAATATGTGATTATAGAAATATAGTCTTTGACAGTAGGACGTTAATAATGTTCAAATTTAAAATTTGAATTAGTTACTGTCGAATTTTGACCTCTAGTCGACCCCTGGTTATAATTATTCTCTATAAAGTAGTCCGATATTTGGTTTAATGATATGTTTTGTCACAGTGCGGTTTTCACTAGAAACGTATTATCTGCACACAATATCCACTTGCATTCGTTATAAATACAACGGACAGATTTATAAGTACTTGCTTAAAATATTTAACTTGTAATCTTTGTTGTACAATGTCCAAAAGGCGGGCTTAAAGCTATAAAGTTTTATGTACCAGCCAACCGTTGTGGTTTAAGGAAAATCGTCGACAGATGTGCATCACAGTAGAAAATAACAAAATTAATAAAAATACCAATATCACAATAGTTTGATTCAAATATTTTATAGAATCCCATTACCTTTCGCTGTCCTTCATTAGTATATATCTACATGTATATTATTTAATATTTGTATAATATATATGTAGTTCATGTATAATATATAGTTTGTTTTAAAACGTAAACCGTCTACTTTTTATATATTATACTTATTTGTGTAGTATTTGTTGTATACCACCTACAATAATCGCACTTATATTTTCTTTTCGCCCAAAGGTTGCCTGGAAGAAATCGCTACTTAGCGATAAGGCCACCTATTGTACTCCATTGTATAACATAAGTATAAGTGATGTTATAATTTTTTGGTGTACAAGAAAGAGTAATCTATTTATCTATCTTTGAGGTTACTGTCTTTCCTTGTTCTTACAGTTGTCTGGAAGAACGATAAGACCGCCTTTTATAAAGGCCACTTCTTAATATAAGTTTTACTCTACTTAATATGTAAGAGTGGTGTACAATAAAGTAAATAAAAACGCAAGAAAGAGTAAATACAAACTATTGCAAACATTTTTTATAAAAGGTTTTGATGAAATTTTTATAGATTTGTTTTTCCTTAGGGCAGTGTCATTTAAATATATAATAGAGAAAAAGTGCATTTATTTCCAGTCTGCCTCATTGGTCTAGTGGTCAGCTTGTTTGGCTCATAGAGAGACTTCAATGCTTGAAAGAGACAACCGCTCACCCCATACGTAGATAACGTTGACCACAGCTCATTCCTCACCACTCGATCATAAGCCTTTTCTAAATCTACGAAAGCTCAATAAACTTTTTGGTTTTCTGTTAATAAATTCTCAGTATTTAAAATAGAGAGTGCACTTGTACTATGCCTGTCAACTTACAGAGGAGCAGCATGGTATGTATAAACCCTCTGTCCTATGAGTGAGGCGGCCTGAGCCCAGCAGTGGAACGTCAAAGGGCTGCTACTTTCTTTTACTTATTTCCAATCGAGAGATCGTGAATGCAGACAAAGTTGCACGAGTTAGCTTGTTATATTTATTTCTTTAGCGTACAGTATACATATAAGTTAGACATACAAAACATACCTTATACAAAAATAAAGTGCGTGCGTACAAAGTACATATCAGAAGTGAAACTTCTTTGGCAAACTAATTTTTAAGTCTTGTTTATATTGATGCAAATCTAAAACTTTAGATTTCCGAGACTTTGAGGGAGGGTAAAAGGAAGATATGTGAGGAATTTAATGAATATAATTGTCATTAAAAGTGTCGAAAATTAATAAAAATAATTATAATCTCAAATGACCAATCTATAATATAAAAATGAATCGCGCAATGTTGGTAAGCGCATAACTCACTAACGCCTAGGTTAATTTTGACAATTCTTTTTTTTAATGTCCGATGAAGTCCAGGGTAATCCCTAAAACAGCCCTTTTCTGTATCTCATACAAACGTTTTATAACTAAAATGTAGAGTCAATTTGACCTTTATTGCTATTGAATAAAGTTCATAATAAATTACAAGTACTCACTGTTGTCTAAGCAATGTAGGTAGGTGTTCCTAACGTCAAAGAGTCAATTTGCACTTTATTACAGCTTCACAAAGTTCAAAAGCAATCAAATTATCACAACCCGACTAAATTGAATAGTCACATAAATGTAAGAGCTATAGATATTTAGTACTGCTGTAATTTCATTTCGGAAATCTTTTTGATAGAACAAAGTCTGTCGGGTCTGCTAGTTGTAAATAAAAATGTCATGTATTTTTTGTCAATATTAGAAATTATTTATTAAATTTAAAATATAAAAAAGAGAATTCATGAAATATTTTAATAATACATTTGATTCCATCAAATTATAGTACTTTAAATTATTAAAGGACAAGAGGCAAATTATAATGTCACTTGTTATTTATAAATATTAAAACTACCTAAGCTTCAAAAATTACCATAAAAACGCTGCACATATTCGTGACTTTAATCACGCGTTTCATCCGTAAAAAAATCACCCTCATCAAAGAACTTTCATTTCAAAAGTTTCGGACGCTACATATCTTTTATATTTCCAATTAAAGACTAAGTGTAGATATGCTATAAAATAAACTACTTCTTAAAATTCAAAGTTCACAAAATTTTAGGAAGTAAAATATTATTGATATATAAGTGGGGAGAGGTAAAGTAGATCTAAATTAAATAAAAACTAGTGCGACTCAGTCCTTTGGCCGACTTCTTAATCTTTACTCTGTTATTTAAAATATATATATACAACAATTTAATTATCCTGAAATTGGCCTCATTTGAAGTATAAAAAATACATACATACATAGCATCACGCCTCATTCCCATAGGGGTAGGCAGAGACAACATCCTTCCACTTGCCACGATCCTTGCATATCTCCTTCGCTTCTTTCAATCTCATTAAACCTTTCATACAAGTTCGTCGGTTTAGAGTACTCTTGACCTGGCCGTTATTTAAAATGTCCTGGATTTGGTCCAGGAACGTTCGCCTTGGTCTTCCCCTTCCAACTTTCGCATTCACTCTTGACTCATAAATCCTTTTTGTCAGTCTCCTTTCATTCATTCTCTCTACATGCCCAAACCATCTAAGCATACCTTTCTCAATTTTAGTCACTACGTCTTCTTTTATACCACAACGTTCTCTTATCACACTATTTCTTACTCTGTCACTCAGTTTTAATCCACTCATGCTTCTCAACGCTCTCATCTCTACCGCATTTATTTTACTTTTGTGATTCTTCTGCCATACCCAACTTTCACTACCATACATAAGTGTTGGCACCAACACTCCAGCATGCACTGCCAGTCTAGCCCTTTGAGACACCATCTGGCTATTCATAAAAGCATGCAGAGCACCATTTACCATATTCCCTGCATTCACTCTCCTTTCGATATCACTTTCACATGTTCCATCTTTTGTAAATTTAGATCCCAAGTATACAAATTCTTTCACCTCTTCCACTTGTTCCCCATCTAT
Source organism: Elymnias hypermnestra (assembly GCA_015832385.1). NCBI lineage: Eukaryota > Metazoa > Arthropoda > Insecta > Lepidoptera > Nymphalidae > Elymnias > Elymnias hypermnestra. Next base: position 1,520,645 of record JACTOM010000043.1, read on the forward strand.
CAAAATATTGCCATTCATCATAGATTCATCTCGTTCAAAAAGCATAACTTTCGTTTTGTTTACATTCACTTTCATTCCTTTCCCTTTCAAAGCTTCATTCATAATATTTAGCATCTCCTGAAGCTCGTTAGCGGATGACGCAAGTATTACTTGATCATCAGCGTAGAGTAAACATTTGATGAGTAATTCATTCATTCTTAACCCATACATACTTTCTTTTAAATCTGTCAAACATTTATCCATGAAAAGGTTGAACAGCCATGGTGACGCAACACATCCCTGTCGAACACCTCTTTCGACAGGAAACCACTCCGTGTACGCTCCGTTTATTCTGACACAGGCACTAGAACCCTCATAGAGAGACTTCAATGCTTGGATCAGACAACCGCTCACCCCATACGTAGATAACGTTGACCACAGCTCATTCCTCACCACTCGATCGTATAAAAAATACTTAATGTAATAATTTGTTAAATAGACGAAAACTTAATGAAGTTTTGTCGTGTATTCCACCACTTTTTTAGGACATATAATATCCGCTAGTTGATACTGAAAGTTACACTTTTATTAAATCAGCCGCTGTAAATATAAGCGAGAACAAACAGGATAAGGAAAATTTAGTGTTTCTTATTTCATCTGTAAAAATTAATCAAAAGCTATTCATTAAAATATCACATTACAAACAGACGTTTCAATTTGGTATCGTCTAGTGAGAGACCAATACAAAAGCCAATGACCAAAGCAATCAGTGCAAAATACATGGAATTCAATTTAATTTAAATACGATAAAAATGCATGCCGCTCGTCATCGAATAAAGCTTTCCACAGGGAAAGCCAAAGTAATGAATTAAATCAGTTTTATCAAAATCCTGCAATAACGTATGATAAGCAGGTAACAGAGCTTTTGCACCCGCACTGCGACGCGACATGTCATTAAAATGTACCGAAAACCGCGGCCTGTAAATGAAACGTTCCTGCTTATTTGTATTCAACGATTGTGACGTCAGAGCTCGCTTGTTTTAAATTATTTTACCCCATATTAGCGATTCTTGCAACTCTGTTTACATTTCATAAGAATGACAGATAAGAAGTAAATTTGGTTAGCAAAAAAAACTTATAAGTAGGGGTGTGCGAATTTCGTTCGAATCGAATATCGAATAATTAGAAAAAATCGAATAATTCGCGAATTAAATATCTCTGGATTTTCAATTGTTTCTATTTAAATAATTGAAATCGTGAATCGAAATATTCGACTTACGAATAATCTTTTCGTTTAAAAATCAATTACCGACAGAATACAATTGCTTATTTGCAATATATGTTCATATTTATTTAAAAAAAAAAAATAGTTTTTTTGAGAATACTGTATTTTCTACGATATAGTTTTTGTTATCTCATTCTCTTTAAAAAAAAAAACTATAATACTGCCTAGTGCTTAGCAAGTTCAACTACAGACATGAGGTCCTGGGTTCGAGTCCCAGATCGGGCCAATTCAGAAATCAATGTTGAGTTCTCTATTAAGATTTTCTGAATAATTGCCTGAAGTTGGGAAGTTGGCGCTGTACTCCACCCCCGTGCCTCGGAGAGCACGTTAAGCCGTCGGTCCTGCGCCACATCCGACTATGAGAGTGAAGGAATAGAGAGTGCACTAATGTACTATGCCTGCCAATCCGCAGTTGAGCAGCGTGGTGGGTCTAAGCTCCAAAAACCCTCACTCCTCGGAGTGAGGAGGCCTGAGCCCAGCAGTGGGACGATAATGGGCTACTAGTTAGTTAGTTTGCTCAGCATAGTTTCTCAGCAGGTGGGCCTGAAAATGAACATGGATAAGACGAAAGTTATGTCGAATATCCATGTACCGCCTCACCCAGTCATCGTTGAGAACTCAGCTCTCGAAATTGTTGACGAGTACACATACCTGGGACATATAGTCCAGCTAGGTAGATCCAATTTCGAGAAGGAGGTCAACCGCCGAATCCAACTCGGTTGGGCTGCGTTCGGGAAGTTACGCCAGATATTTTCGTCTGATAACCCTCAGTGCCTGAAGACCAAAGTCTTCGAACAGTGCGTGTTGCCAGTGATGACCTACGGTTCTGAGACATGGTCGCTGACTATGGGCCTCATGCGGAAGCTCAGAGTCACTCAGCGTGCGATGGAGAGGGCTATGCTCGGAGTTTCTCTACGTGATCGAATCAGAAATGAAGAGATCCGTAGTAGAACCAGAGTCACCGACATAGTCCTGCGAATCGCGAACCTGAAGTGGCAATGGGCGGGGCACATAGTCCGAAGGACCGATGGACGTTGGGGGCCAAAGGTGCTGGAGTGGCGACCCCGCACCGGACGGCGCAGTGTAGGGAGACCCCCCACAAGGTGGACCGACGACATAAAGAGGGTCGCCGGTAGCCGCTGGAGCCAGGCGGCGCAAGATCGGGCCTTGTGGACGTCATTACGTGAGACCTATGTCCAGCAGTGGACGTCCATCGGTTGAAGCGACAACGGCGAGTTACTTAAATATAAATATTAGTATTATATTTTTAAAGTGTTTATTGAGTCCTTTGCTCAGTCACACACTAATATAAAAGCGAAAGTAATTCTGTCTGATGCGTTTTCACGCCAAAACTACTGAATCAATTTAAATGAAATTTGGTACACAGATAGTCTATAACGTAAGAAAGAACATAGGCTACTTTTTAATGCGAGAAAGGGGTATAAGTGATGGAAGTATCGTTATATTTATAGCTAGAAGCTTGAAACTTAATTTTTAGGCTGTTAGTTCACGTTTCGATATAAATAAGCATGTCATTCAACGATTGTGAAAGTTTTGCTCTCATGGATATAGTTAAAAATCCTTACTAACAATCCTTATTATTAAACAGTCGAAAAGATGAAATAACAAACGAAAATAACTCTGTCTGTCTGACGCAGTTTTTTCCTGCAAGTAGGCCATTAAAGGTTTTATACGTATGTCTCTTATTTATTAAATAATAAGGCAAAATTATTAATAATGCAACCCAGAAACGCTGCAAGCTAGTACATGTATATGAGACTAGCGGACCCACGCCACTACCTCTTTGATATCTTCTAAGATATCCATTTAAATGAAATGCTATTAAGGACAGGTTTGTTCTATATGAACTGTATGACTTATGTAACGTATTAAATTGTATAAGCAATAATTCTGTTTTGTATAAAATAACTTTGGAAATGACAGATATATTTTTATAATATGTAAAAGACTAAAAAAAAACTACAGTGGGTTTTCTCTTGGAGATTATTATATATAATTTCGGAATTTGTTACCGATCTTTTAAAATATATAATTCCGTAAAACATTAATTTGATCTATCTCGTAAGGTTAAGCCAACGATGATCAGGGTCCAAGCCGACCAGGCTCTGATCCAAAAGTGGAAGGAGTTCCTCCGGTTCCCAGTAGCAGGCGTGGCCACTGTAGAGGCGATTCGTGCTCACCGGGAGCAATGGCTTTCCAGGGAGCACGGGACGCTAACCTACAGACTGGTGCAGGTATTGACCGGGCTGCTTTGGAAAGTTCCTGCACCAAATCGGCCGATAAGTGTTCGCCTGCTAGCCACGAGTGTGGTGCAGCAATCGACTCAGCACATCACACTGTGGCAGAATGCGCAGACTGGGACCTCAGCGGCACCGCTTCATGGAGCTGTTCGGCGGGGAACTCTCTCTTGAGAGCATTGTAGGCGTGATGATGTCAAGTGAGAGATGTTGGGCGGATGTGGCCTTCTTCTGTGAGACTGTAATCTCGCTAAAGGGGGCCCACGAGTGAGATAGGGAGAATGCAGTAGATGCTCCCTCTCACCGCCAAAGAAGGCGGAATGCCAGGCGGCGCTTGTTTGCGCACCTGCTCCCGCTTTTCTGAATGCCTCTGTCGAACTCATCTGGGGCACCAGTGAAGAATGCGCAAGCTGAACCTCTGGTATCTCACTTACGGATGAAGAGGGTTCCGCTGGGTTTTAGTGGGTATTGCGAGGTCTCCTCTCTCGCTAAATCTCACATTCCTGACCCATTTTCAGGTCGGGGTAAGTGCGTAAGAGCATTTACCCACGCAAAAAAAGCGTATATGAATTAAGCGCACAGAAATATGTTTTTTACTACATCACGTAATAAATCCTTGAATTTTTCGAGTTTTCTTAACGTAATATTACTTATTATATCTATAAACCTTCCTTTTGAAAATGTGTTGAAAAGTACCAAGCGAAAAAATAGTGGAACCGACTTCATTTTCGATGTAGAAAAGTTATACAATGTATAAAAAAAGGTTGTCTGTAAAATCGGCTTACGGATAATTTGACATGATAACATCATAAGAGAATATTGAGCAATTGTTGTTGCAATAAACAATGGAACTAGGCCGATCGCTCCTCTCTATCGCTTGTTCCATTTGACCAAATCTATATTGATTGAATATAAAATAGCTAATAAAAAACATTGTCAAGTTTTTTTTTAAGATTTCGTTGCAAAAAGCCGGAGTTTTTTTCAAGCTTGTAATTTAGACCGGAACTTTAGGGGAGTGAGCGACTCAATGAACAAAATTGTGGACGGCAGTTTATAAAAAGACCCGGGCCGAATGGGCTTTATTCGATTTATTCATTTTATTTGCTTCGCAAGATGGCCCGCTTTCATTGTTTTCCTTTTTATTTGACCTTTATCCTCACGAAACATTAAAAGGTTTAAGCCATTTTTTGTATTGTCTTCACGGTCATTTAAGATGTACTCTCAGCGGAATCTTATTATTATAATATATAAAGAAAACTCGTATGTTTTGGAACGTTAACCGAAATCTACTTTGTCTTTGTGACCTTAATGCAGTATAAAGAATGCTCTTCAGTAATTAATTCATTCAAAAATGTCTGTATTTCGATGCATCCTCATTTAAAGCACTTTAAATAAGTTCTGGACTATCAATATCACATTGATAGTCCAGAACTTGTGTCTCAGTTTAGTTTTAACGTCCCGTGCAGTAGCAATTGTCGCCATAACTGCAACTTATTTTATCATAAACATTTTAAGACTAATTTGGGCAAATAATCTCCAATACCACGAATGTCAATGTTATATAACAAATGTGTGAAACATGCATTAGAGATAGATATTTTTTATAATAGAATTTCTGAATTTAAACGTAGGACGATGCAATATATTTTGGCCAATGTGTTGTAATTTTATTTTAGATTTTTTGATATTTATTTGTTCTTAATATCTTTCCTTTAATTAATATGTGTATTTTTAATATAATTTAATTTTTATTCTTGTTTGAAATTTAATAATAATATCATCTTCTTATGACATTATTTATTAATTTAGTCTGACTTCATGTTTAATAATTATCGCATGCTGTGGTAGCCTATTATTAGTTGGACATATTCAATGTATCTTAGTTTTTTTTGTCATGAGTTAAATGTATATTATGTACCTGCTGTTGGCTGTCCAAAAATAAATAAATAAATGCACGAAATTATAGCAGTTTTTGAAAGGTTACTAAGTGATACTAATCAGCAACCCGCAATGCTAGCAATTGTATGTTTTTTGTAATTGTTTCAACGGTTTTAGTGATGACAGGTTTCGCTTGGTTGATTATCACCATAAAAGCAAACATTTTCTGACAATAAAAATGTGCATACCAATACATTGTTTAATAAGAAATCATGGCAAATGGTTATATACTTTTTACCACTTGACCTATGGAAACTTTACTTGATATACTACCGTCAATTTTACATCAGACAATATTGTAGTAAAGCATTAAGTTGTAAGCAAAAAATACGTTTTAGGAATAAATTTTTTTTATTAAAATACCAATATTTTAAGCTTCAATTTATATTCATTAAATTGACTCAATTATATTGTTCAGTTTGCGTTTTCGGATAAAATTATCCGCTGCATTTTGGTCGGGCATAAATTATTTTTGACTGCCAAAGGTATGTTCTCCGATTCAGTTGAAATTAAGAGATTTACTGAAAATTATACAACACTCAATAGATCCAGTGTATCCTTTGCGAATTTGTTACGTAATATTCTCTGAATGTTGTCGACTTAAGCTATAGGAGCAGGTGTGCAATTTTCCACGCTCAATTAATTTCTACTTTGAAATAATAGTAACTGCCTCATTGGTCAAACGGTCAACATGTTTGGCTATAGATATCAGGTCCTGGATTCGAGTCCCGGGTCGGACGAATTAAAAAACCAGGTACCGAGGTTTTTGTTAATAAATTCTCAGTATTTGTCGTAAGTAGGGAAGTTGACGCTGTGTTCCATTCCCGTTATGCCGTCGGTGCTTCACCTGATCTCTCTCTAGTCGTGTCGGATTGCCGTCATATGGAAATGCGTGAGTGATATAATAGTAAGAGCGCTTGTGTAAGTGCATAAACTTGTGCACTATGCCTCTTTTCACGCTGGGAAATACCTTTACGCATCCTGATTAGACCTAAAATCCTATCGGGAGTGTGAGAATCGCTCTTAACCCAGAATTCCCACTAAAACTCAGCGAACCCTTCCACATCCTTTTGTGGAGCACAAGAGGATCGGTAGATACAATCTACTCTGACACTCCGGAAGAGTCCTCTGGGAAACTTAAGAAGGAGGAAGGAGAAGCGCAAATCTAAGCCTACCTCCCAACCTCCAGCGCCGTAGTAAAGACCACAGCATTCTCCCTGTGCCTCTCATGTGCCTCATTCATAAAATCTTAACGGGAGTGTGAAACTCGCTCGTAAGCCAGAATTCCCACTAAAACCTATCGATACCCTCCACATCCTTTTGTGGAGCACCAGAGGATCGGTAGATGCAATCTACCCTGACACTCCGGAAGAGGCCTCTGTGAAACTTAAGAAGGAGGAAGGAGAATCGAAAATCTACGCCTACCTCCCAACCTCCTGAGCCGTAGTAAAGTCCACAGCGTTTTCCCTGTGCCGCTCATGTGAGCATCGCGCCCACTGTGCCCTCCAGTTGTGTACTATGCCTGCCAACCTGCAATGGAGCAGCGTGGTGGACTCTAAACACCCTCTCTCCTTAGAATGAGGCGGCTATTGGGCGACGGCCCAGCAGTGTGACGTTAATGGGCTGCTTCTTACCTTTACCTTTTATATTTTTTACATATTTATGCTTGTTTCAGAAATGATGACGTGTCGACTGGGATCGCGGCGGCTGGGCGGTTCACGCGGCTCGCTGCAGGCCGGCACGGCGTGTTCTGCCGCCAGCGAGCTCGACCTATCCTCGCGCTCAAGACGCTCACACAAAGCTAGGTAACTGACCTTGTGTAATTTATATGATATCTATGTCCTATATGAAAAATTTGCATTGATAATAAATAATGTTCAAAATCTTAACGCGTATTAATAAGCAAGAGAAATAGTAAGACGACATTTTCTTACATCATCGCCGATAAAAGCCATAGACGTCCCCTGTTGGACATAAGCATTCTTTTATCGCTGGGAAATGCTTTTATGCACAGACCCCGACTATGTGTTGGGTAGTTATATTTTTTATTTAAAAATCGATTGTTTAAGTGTGCTAAAACGCATGTGTCCACGAATTGCTTTAAAGAAATAAAATTATTACAATTAAATACTTTTAATTTTCTCGTAATCTTCTGTATAATTAAGTTTCTTTCATTTCGATTCTAACATCTAAGAATTAAATAATAATTAATGAATGAAAAACGTAATTGCTTGAACAGCAAACTAAATTTGTTAACAAATTTTATATTTAGCGTAAACTGTATAGTTTAATATTTCATTAAAGTTTTCTAAGCTCGTATTTTTATTTGAAATTATTACTAGAATAAGATACTAGATCAAAACGTGTTTCTAAAGGCAAAGCTTGAATTTCATAATATTGTGTACAACCTGCCTCTTTACCTTTTTATAAGACTTTTTATTGTACTTAAGAAGCTCGTTAAAGAAAATATAATGATGCCATCTAAGCGGATTACAAGTAACGATCTACTTTTCCGTCAATATGTATAGCCTTAGAAAATCAGAAGCTTTGATATAACTAGAGGAAATTGCTAATGAATTTTTATTGCTGACTGATTAGTGCTTTACTGAATCGCACTTGAAGTTAACTTGTAGTGGCACACTACATTTATTTATATTTATACACTTATATTGCACAATAATTTTATACCTTGTTTTTACTGAGGAATATTGTATTATATAGTAAGTAGCAGCCCAGTAACGTCCCACTGCTGGGCACAGGCCTGAGCAGGGGAGGATTTTTAGAGCATAGACCCACCACGCTGGTCCACTGTGGATTGGTAGGCATAGTACACAAGTGCACTCTTTATTCCTTCACTCTCATAGTCTGATGTGACGGGAATCCGGCACGACCGGAGAGAGATCAGGCGCAGGACCGACGGCTTAACGTGCTCTCCGAGGCACGGGGGTGGATCACACCGCCAACTTCCCAACTTCGGCCAAATATTGAGAAAATCTTAATAGAAAACTCAATATCGATTTCTAATTGGNATTGACTTTCACTTATTAAAAACCTTTAAAAAAATTTTCAAGACATTTTGTATATACTTATTTATATATATGTTAGGTATGTATGTATATGTGTATGTATGATCTATATATGTATGTATATATATATATATGTATATATATGTATATTTGTATATATGAGGAAGTTTTTTATATTTATTTATGTTTAGCCCACACCACCTACCACATTCCATTTAAGCAATATTTCTAACCCAAAGGTTGCCTGGTAGAAATCGCTGCGTAGCGATAAGGCCGCCTTCTTGTACATTATTTTCTTTTCTCTTTTACCTTGTTTCTGTTCTATGTTTCCTGTGTGGTGTACAATAAAGTATTTTCTATCTATCTATCTATCTATCGATTTCAAACTGGCCCGACCCGGGACTCTAACCCAGGACCTCATGTCTGTAGTCGAACATGCTAACCACTAGACCAATGAGGCAGTTTGTATTATATAAATAGAATAAATATACTAGGACGTACATTATGAGATATCACAAATATTGTAAAATTAATTATCAACGAACGGACAGATCCTTACATCTCATTTTTATATACCTAGCAGTACGTAGGCGCCGTTACCATCTCAAGTGGTCGTAAGGGACTGCGTACCCGCAGACCTCGTCCCAGGTCGTTAAAGCAACCACGTCTCGAAATCACGCTCTAGTTATATTTGTTGTCTCGGTAAACACGAGTTGATATTTATATATTTATAAACGTAATATTTATAATAGTGTCTCCTCTATCCTTACAACCAGCATACCATAACCATCATCCAATCCCTTTCGGTACAATCCTTCTGACTCAAAAATAAAAGTGAAAGTGCTTTATTGGTGTAGTCTTATTCACATTACCCAAGCATCGAACATCGCTTTAAACACTTGGTAAGAGGTAATTTTTTAAACAGCGTACAATTTCACAATTTTTTCACACTACATTTTATGCTTTGATATAATGCCATGTCGGATTACGTCTATACACAACAGATTTAAAGTAATAAATCCCGTATAATAAGGCAATTTGACCTGGTCATTTTCTGACCATATTCTATTAGAAAATAATGCCAGGTTCTTACATGGTTGTGCAGCCCTTATAATAGCTACGGGACAGGTACTTGCACCTCTAACACTAGTATTTACTCAATATCAAAAAAGTAGTTTTGAATCGTCAGTAGTCTGTCCGTTGATAACAAATCTGCCACCGGTTCGGAAAGTTGATTCCGCTGAGAATAAATCGTCAAGAAACTCAGCGATTACTCCTTTAAATATAGCTTTGTAGGTTACAATGTGTAATATTGTGCTTGCAAATGCAACTGGCATCGAGTCCTTACATGTTTATCGCTTAAATATTATTTAACTTTTTTATAATAGGCTTTTTTAAAAGGATGTTATTGGCGGGTTTCTTAAAATTAAAAGCTCTTTCTTCCGAAGTAGTCTTAAGCATATATGAACACTTAATATTCAAAAACATATCTGAACTCCCTCGTGTATCTTTACCAGGGTATTTATATGGCTTTCCTGTGGTGGGGCGAAACATCGGTAAAGATACACGAAAGGGCACGAAAGAGCACAAAACAGCGCTTCCGTTTCCTTTTAAACAATAATTGCAGTAAACTAATAATTGTACTACTTCCGCTTTAACAATATATCTCCCAATAAATTTATTATTGCTAACAAAATGACGTAGAGGCAAATCCAAAACTGATTACGGTATCATATTAAAAATGCGTAAACATACGCATTTTTAATAAGATACCCGACAAATGACTTTGGAAATTTCTTCACCCTAAAATATGCCATTAAAACTTTGCTTTTATTTCTTGTATTAATAAAAGTTTCCCAGATTCTTGTCGTCTCTCTGCTCCTAGTGTTTATAAGTAAAACACTTCCTACTCTTCTCTCGGTTAAGATGTTTTTAGTGTACGCAGACGAAGTTGCCAGTGTTGGGTACAATCCTCTTCACTCATAGGAGAGAGGGTTTTAGGAGATTAGACCTATGGCGTTGTCCACTGCGGGTTAACAGGAGACCGACCAAAGGAGTCATAAATCGAGGTGAGGAAGGTCTTCGAGAATATCCTCGCATACCGCCTAGTTCGTCATCTATAGGTGGTGGGTACTGGACTGCCCGCCTCGTAATGTGGATTTCGGAGAGGTCGACCGACAATTGACGCTCTTGAGCGAGGTCTGGTAACAAATGCGGTTCAGAGGGGAGAGAGGTTGTTCTGGGGATATCGCTGGACATAAAAAAGGCATAGCACATAAGTGCATACACAAACTCAAGTGCACTCTCTATTCCTTTACTCCACAATCCAATGAGACAGAATTCCGACATGACAGCTTTACGTGCTCCTTGAGGCAAGAGGCTGGAGCACACAGCGAACTTGCCAATTCCAAGCACATACTGAGAATTTCTTAAACGGAAACGAACTCAGGTCCTCATGTCTGTGATCGAACAAGCTAAGCAGTATGTTATAACTTAATAATTTTTGACATATATCGTTGCGAGTTTTCCATAAAACAATTAGCGCATGCGAATTTAATATTAAACAGTTTCAAACGTATCTGACTCACCTACATTTGAAAACTGTACCTCGCTTGTGGAGTAATTAAATTGATTTGATCAACGAAGTTACTCGAAGCAATATTGCGATCTCTAGAATTAATTAGGACGATTGAAACGAAGTTACCTGGAGCAAATGCACAGATTCTGAGTCTTAACAAATATCCCAACGGCTAAGAAATTTCGAGAAATCTTTATAGCAAGTTGATTTTTCTATTTTTCTATCTTAATATAATTATAATGTATCTTAATCTTTATAAACCTCGTAAGTGAATGTAATTCTATGCCCCTAAGCAATTTTCTCATGCTGTGTGGAAATCTATTCAAATATATCCTCGGTAAACATATTTAATTTTAATCGATAAAGTTTACTAATTGAATTGCTTTGTATGAATAACTCCTGCGCCTTGATTACCTTCGATTTGATTTAAAACATTACATTTACAAATGTTAATGTGTTCAAGTTAGTCTCGTGATATGTGAGCGAGTAGTTTATTGTGTGACCGTTCTTTACTTATTATTTTTGAAATGGTAACTTCTTATGGGAGGGTAAACCGCTTTCCTGTTTGTCTGGGTTGCCTTTTTCTCCCGCAGCAGCAGCTCTCAGCTCTCATTCGATCTCGGCAGCGATAGGCAAGCTCTTCTTCTCTCGCTCTAACCAAGCGCTAACAGCGCTACCTATTTTCAACAGACGCTTCTTTCTCTCTCTACTCAGTGATAAGTGTGCGATAGACATATACCATTGGCAATAAAAGATTTTATTAATAATTCTCCTTACATAATCATATTAATACATATAAAATTTAAATATTACATAAGCTTTTCTGAACGTAAACAATTTCAACATTATATAGTTTAACTTAGATTAGATTTAAGATATCACTTTTGTTCGGCATCCACAGACGTTTTTATTGAAGTGCAACCTCTTTGGGCGCATGAGAGAGAAATTATTACGAATTTGACATTTTAATTTGGCACTCGTAATTTAATAATTTAATATACAATTTTTCATAAAATATAAAATAAAAATATGTCATAAACTCTATTTTCTAAATTTTTAACTTAACACAAAATTAATTAATAATTTCATATATTTTTATTTACAATTGAATTCATTAAATTACTAACATTTCTTAATTTTTCCCTTCCTCTAAGTCTCGGTAATCTAAAGTTTTAGATTTGTATTAATATAAACAAGAATTAGTATGCCAAAGAAGTTTCACTGACATGGGTACTTTGTACGCGCGCACTTTTTACTTTTTTTATATTTTGTAATATATAGAATTTATTAGATAAAAAACAAAATAATTTATTACATTTGTTGTTTAATATTTCGATTTTGCCAAGTGGTACATTTGAAGCAATTACAGCGTAAGCGACGACGTTTGCGAGTTTGTCTCGTTTGCTGAATGTAAGGGCTCTCCTTTGGAGAACACTCTTAGACTTCGAACACTTCTCTTTAACAGTTAAAAAAACTCTATTAAATAATTGAAGTTTTATTTTAAGTTACTATCTTTGTGTTATCTTTACATATTATATAATGAAGTCACTTTGGCTGTCTGTCGATATTTTCAACTATACAACGAATTTTAATGCAGTTTTCAGATAGAGTAATGTTTCTTTTTCTTCTTGTTTTTCTTCTCCCTTGCCTTATCACAATTATTTGGGGGGCGCTCCTCGTGTTTAGACGTCAAGTGCTCCTATCTTGGATTGCCTGTAGGGTTATATTAACCCGGTCCAGATCTTTGGATACGGTTTTCCACCACGTAGCAGACGGTTTTCACTCTTCCCCTCTTCTTGTCTGGAAGCGTCAGAGCTAGTTTAACTACGTGGTCGTCACTGCACCTCATCACGTGGCCCAACCATCTCAATCGTTTTTTGGTAATTTTTTCTGTGATCGGAGCAATTTTAAAAGACCATCTTACATAATCGTTGCGCACTTTATCTCCGGTTGCCATACGGAGCATTTTTGTTTCGTTGACGTGTAGTTTATGCTCATGATATGCTCCATAGAGCAAGGTTTTATGTTAAATAAATACATATTAAAGCACAGTAAAAGCTGAGAAAAGATTTGTAATGTGACGTCGTAACAAACAATTTCTACGCTGGTTAAACCTTACGAAATAGATCAAATTAATGTGCTACGGAATGTAGTTGTTAAAAAGATATACAATTTGAACAAGATATATTGCGAGAGTGTGAATTAACAGTGGGAATTGAAAAAGATTTACTCTTTCTAAATTAAAAGTATACTCTCTGTATCAATCTTCTCAAAGTATTGTCTCTTAGATTGAAAAGTTTATTGTATCATCAGAGACATTTTCTCTTTCATTTTTGTATCATACAAAGTCCTATTTATAAACAGCTTAAATAACATTTATTTTTGGCACACCAACAGCTATTACTCGTACATTGAATTATTTTTTTAACTCAGAAGATGATTAACAGTACAAAGCAATAAATAAATCTATGACAAATTCTTGTAAATCTTAAATAATTTACTTTTAAAGAAATAATCAATCAACATTATAAAACACAAAAATACACTACTATACTACAGTGTGTTTTAGGTTACAATATTATAAAGAGGAAACATTTGTATTTTGCTATGTAAGTAAGAATTTTTGTAACGTTTTAAAACAATTTTTGCGAAACTTTAGTCGTTTACGCAGCGCACGCAGCAGAAGCTTTCAAAAGAAAAAAAGCAGATTTTCGAACATTCAACCTTGGTGTAACGCTCCTATTGTTTTTGGCATGATATATTATAGCCTTCCTCAATATCTAACACTGAAATAATTTTTCAAATCGGACCAGTATTTCCTGAGATTTGGGCGTAAACAAGCTTTTCAGCTTTATAATTTAATAAAATTTACCATCGTTTATAAAACAATTTTTTGTTCATATTTTCAAGTTCAAATGTAATTTTTTGGAGTTGTAATAGACGAAAAGTGACCTAAATATAGTTATATTCTCATTATTTACGTTGAATAAATTAATAATCACATTGTAAAAAAGTATACAAAGCTATTAATCCTTCAATAAATAGCGTAAAAGCTCAGCGCATTGAACACACAAATAATTAGGTGTAACAATAGATAGTTCTATGTCTTGGAAGCAACATATTATTTCTATGATCTTAAGAGTGCGCAAATTGATATTTATATTTAAGCGACTTAGAAAGTTGATTTGACTTAGTTTGAATCAAAACAATGTATTTTGCACTGACACTTTCTATAATGATATATTGCTTAACTTGCTGGGGTGGCATCACTAAAACTTTTATACTTAAGCTAGAAAGAGCTCAAAGAGCTGTTTTTAAGGGCATGTACAATCAATACTTTAAAGTTTGAACAATTCGTCATTTCTTTATACTTAAAGTAATTAAGAAAAGAATTCCAGTTTAGGTTATGATCCGAATATAATGAGTTATAGTAAAGTATTAAAAAGTTTGTGCTAGATGGCCTAGGATCTGATCTTTTTATTACTTGTTTTAATTAGACTCGTACAAACTCTTGTATCGTTTGTGACCATCAAGTTGGAGACTTCAAACGTCTATCACTTATTTGCGGAAAGCAAGAGCTCTCCTCTCGAGTACGCCTTAAGGTTCGATCGCCCTTGTCTTAAATAGATTTAAAAGAACGTTCCTCCGCTGTCTTGATTGAAAACAACTTTCTATATAACATAATTTAAAACGACGTTCATTACCTTAACAAATGTCTTTTCTAGCTTATTCCATTTAACATTTTATATTGGTATCCTGATGAAGGCGAGGTACCAGGCGGCCTATTTTTGGACGTGTAAGGAAGACTCCGCACTTTGCTTCTCATTCAGATTCATCCGGGACATGATAGAAAAATTCGGGATTAACCCTTAGATGCCCCATTAGCGGGTGCTTAGAGCTCCGTAGATTTTAGTATTTTTTGGGGGATCTTGCCTTGTAATAATTAACTTCCCATTGGAAAAAACAATCCTAGTCTTGCTAAAATTCTGGACATATATCAAGTTATTTTATTGCAGAGTAATTTAGCCTTTGACAGTTAATTTAATCGATGGTAAGTGTAATACAATCCAATCTGGTAAAAGGTAATTTTATTCATGGTTGGCGGCACGATTTTGGTGATAGGGTGTGATAACTAGCCACCGTTGAAGCCTCCCAGCAGTTCAGACTCAGATAGATTTGAAAATTTCAATTTCCTTAATTTATTCCCTTTTTCTTTGTTTCTTTATACTGGAAATCGAGCGCAATACCTGCTAGCAAAATGAGAATTCACACTATTATGTCAGTGAGTTCTTCAAACTTTATCTTTCCAATACTTAAGGACCAGTTGTTTATATATTGACTATTTGGACGGGTACATACCACGAAGGCGTTTTTTAATTTTTTTAAAAACAAAACGTGACGTTGTGAGCGTAGTATGCCGAAAAATGGATGTGGGTACCGTGAAAAATAAAAGGATCAGACTTAGGGTGGACAGATTCTGCCCTTGACAGCTTGACACAACCGCCCACAGCAGTAACGTCGTGACCACGATCCATGCAACTGGGTCGAAATATCGGCAAAATTAAAAAACGCCATCGTGGTATGTACCCGTTAAAATAGTCAATATGTTAGTAAACCACGAAAATTTAAGTTTAAAACAGTCAGTTGTTTATAATTATTCACTCCGCTTTTCAGGTATTGTTATTAAGCTTTCACTTGACGAGTGCTAATATTAAACTCGAAAAAGACTAAGTGTGTTGAATTCGCTTTACCAAATGCAAAAGAAGTCTGTAAAAAATCTATATAGATAAAAGTCAATTAAATAAAGTTAGGTCTACAGTCTTTTTAGGAATAACCTTAGACTCTGAGCTTCAGGGTGGTGTCCATATTAAGACTCTGGCAAACAAACTTAGTTCAGATGCATTTGCTGTTTTGCAGCTGGAAAGTAAGGCAGTATACTGACGTTGAAACTGCTAAAATGGTGTATTTCGCTTATTTCCTTAGCATGTCTTATGACATACTGTTATGGGGTAAGGCGGAGGACATTAAAACTGTCTCTATATTACAAAAAATAGCAATACGTGCCCTATATTAATTGGGATCTCGAGTTTCCTTAATAGATAAATTCAAAATAAGATCAATTCTCGTAGTACGAGTACAGTCTCAATATATATTGAATAACCTTTTATATATCTGTAATAATATTCACTTTAAACGGCCTCGCTGGCGCAGTGGTGCGCGTATTCGCTTTGCTAAGGGAGGTCCCGGGTTCGATCCTCGGTAGGACGAATTTAGAAATTTGTATTTTCTAATTTGTCTAAGTCTGGACTGGTGTGAGGCTTCGGCCGCGACTAATTACAACCCTACCAAGAAAGACGTACCGGCAAATAAAGAGATTTGTGTTCCGGTACGATGCTGTGTAGAAACCATATCTAGAGATATATCGCCTCTTACCAGATTAGCGCACTTCTATCTTCGACTGTATCATCACTTACCATCAGGTGAGATCACAGTCAAGCGCTAAACTGTCAGCAATAAAAAAAAACTTATGCAGCAAAAGCAAACTTGTAATTTCATATTTCAGAGTGAAGAAGGTTTAGGACATATTTGTAGGGTTGAGCATTTTTAATAAGATACCTTCTGGGTTCCACATTGTTTTAAGAAATATGTTAAAAATGTCCTATTACAACGGCATATAATGTTGTTGAGGAATATTTAAGCGACAAAGATCTTTGGACTTATACATGAAAGCTAAACTAAAAAAATATTGTAAAAAAAGTATTGTAACTTACAAAAACTATGTTCAAAGGAGTAATCGTTGAGTTTCCTGTTGGTTTCTCCTCAACGGAATCAACGGACAGACTACTGACGATTTAAACGTGTTTTTTGAGCCTACTTGAATAAAGAATATTTGGATTTTTGATATTGAAACAGTATAGTCTTTCTACAGGTTAATGGGCTGGGCTTTCTTTATTATTTTAATGATGTACACTTAATAATTTTGACGACCTCGTTATCTTATTGCTGCCACTATATGTATTTTTTTTCTTGTCTGGAAACTTTAGTATATTGCACTATTTTTGTTGTAGGTTTTCTTTTTAAGCTATTTTCTATTATATTAATATACGAATATTATCTTATATACAGATATTTAGGTAAATAAGAGCACATTAAAGTACGATGTTGTAATCCATTACCATGTTAAAACTATATACACTACAACTAGGCATTTATTTATTTAAATAGGACACCAACAGGATACAGTAATTAATGCAAACTAAGAATATGTACTAACTAAGAATAACAATGAAGAAAGAAACGAAATTAAACAAAAAAAAATATTAATACAATTTACAATTATGCAACAAGGTCTGCATCAGGACAGACAAGATAGTGACTTACAATTTTCCTTTTAAAGGAGGCAAGACTATCAAAACTTATATCTATATCAATAGATTTACATATTTTATTATACAATGGTACCTCGACATACGAGTGCCCCAACATACGAGTTTTTCGAGATACGAGCCGACGAGCAAGTGATTTTTTGCTTTTAGTTACGAGTTTTCGAGAAATTCGAGATACGAGTTCGGTTCGGTAGTATCTCTGGGGAAATCCATGGGTCTAGAGGCGCATGAGACGTGAACGAGCTCATCGAGGAGCACACCCTGGAACTGACGACTGAGGAGATACAAGAGTTACAGTCACAGCAGCATACTGAGGTTATGCAAGAAATTGGTTTTGAAGAGTCAGAGGAGGAGGTTATTTCTACAAGCTAGATCTTAGGAATGTGGGAGCAAGTTTCACAGTTCTTGGAAAAAAAACACCCAGAAAAAGTTGCAACATTCTGAGAGGGAGGAAGGAACAAACCTCCTTGGACATGTTTTTTTCTAAACGGCCTACAGGTGAAAACGAGAAAAATGTAGCAAAAAAGGCAAAGACCAGTGAGGATATCTAATTTATTTCTTTACATTCTCGTTTTTGTTTTTGTGCAATAAATATTTGATATTTATAAATACGTTTTTATTATTCAAAACCATGAAACAAAAATAACTGGGATGACATTTTGGACGTTGGAAAGGATTAATGGTAGTTCAATTGTTTTGTATGGGAAAATTTGCTTCGAAATACGAGTAATTCAAGATACGAACAAGGTTGCGGAACGAATTAAACTCGTATGTCGAGGTACCACTGTATATAGCATAAGTATTCTATTTACTGGTGCTGAGCATCCAAAATAAATATATAATTATTAGGAAGGAAGATCGTTGAAAGGTACCTGAATACTATAGAACATTAAAACCTACAAAATAAAACATAATTACTGAAAAACTTAAGTTATAAATAAGAAACCAGAGATCAGAACAGAGTCGGTGTCATTGCTAATTAAATAAGAATATGTTTGACCAATAAAACTGCCTCATTGGTCTAGTGGTTAGCATGTTCGACTACCGACATGAGGTCCTGGGTTCGCGTCCCGAGTCGGGCCAATTCAAAATTCAATATTGAGTTTTCTATTAGGATTTTCTCAATATTTGCCCGAAGTTGGGAAGTTGGCGGTGTAATCCACCCCCGGTGCCTCGTAGAGCACGTTAAGCCGTCGGTCCTGCGCCCGATCTCTCTTCGGTTGTGTCGGATTACCGTCACATCGGACTATGACAGTGAAGGAATGATGACTATGAGCTCGTTCACGTCTCTCTCTTCCACTTCTAGACCCATGGATTTCCGCAGAGATACTACCGAACCGAATAATTATTGCACTGACTAGTTACTTGTATATAAATAGTTTATAACATTCATACATAAATCATTCCATAGGTTCAAAACAATCACTGATATTGATTTTCCTCTAAAAATCGATTCAGCTTGTTATGATACTTGCGGCAAATATTTATAAAAATTGTCCAACCTCCAGACCTTCTGAAGACTAAATTGTAAAATACCAGAATAACACTAAACTCTTTTACCTCGTTAGACTCTTTCCATTTCACGGCAACACTTTGTAGGCTTGCGCCTACTTTTAATATAATATTCAAAATAATGAACTCCAGACATCATATTTCCTTACTATGCCAAACGCCTTTTGTAAATATTTCTTATATATCCTGGTCACGGCACCACTTTGTAACTGTATCGACCTCACTCATCAATACTTAATATAATTTTTTTTTTTTTTATATATATAAAAATATACATAACCATACTCTCGCATCTGGCATAGTTTAAAGGCATCGCTGGAGTTTAATAAATATAAATATATTTGGCCATATACGATCGTCCAGCTAGTTAGAACCCATTAATATGTTGTATTCATAGTAATCCAAATCCTTTTAGAGCGTCAGAGGTAAAGAGAATGTGAAATTTGATAATCTTAATATTATTTTATTATATCCATAAGGCATTACAAATAGTAATTTGAGGGAACATTAATTATATGTTAAATAATATCCATTGGATCAGTAGTTTTTGTTTTAATAAAATAAAACACAGTCATCTCACGGATGACTGTGGGATAATATTATAATGTATCATAATAGCCATCAAGGAAGGTCTATCAACAGACTTCTTTTCTATCGCATATAAAAATAAGCAGTAAGTGGAGTAACCACTTACCGCTGAAGGAATCCCTACCATGGGCACCCAGGTACCTTCTAATACTATAATATGAATAAGGTACCAGAGTGATCCAAAGACTGGCTCCACACCCGCCAGGGATAATGAACTCCGACCCGTGCTATGAGTTCCCCTCCCTGGATAGGGATTCCTGTTTATAGTGCGCCTGCGGCGTATGATCTTTCGATGGTTGTGTCATCGGGACTAAAGCCCGGATATGTTTTGTCAATATGTAGAGACAAGTCTCTAAGGTATATTCAAACGAGGATCGAAATCCATATATTTTGTTAGCCGAAGCTGTGATGAGGCATTAGCCATGTTTGTAATGCGCAAAGCGCGATTTCGTTATAATGGGATATATAAATCACCAATGCATCTTGTCAGATCAATTACACAGATCAGGAGTATCTGGCAGGCGGACCACACCGCATATATTACACATGTTTTAAGTCCAGTGTTAGACTAGATCGATGTATGTATCCCCACCTCGGTGGGATTCGTGGTATAATAATAATAATCACATATTTTAAGTCTTGTGATCGACTGCATAGATGTATAATATGTCACCACCTCGGTGGGAATGTTGTATAATAATATAATATGTCGTTGATCCACATATGCTAGGCCTCACACCCACACAGAGTGTCCAGTCGCTGAGCTCTCAACCCAACAAAAGCATTGGTTCATTATATATTCGTGGCAAGCCACTGAAAGCAAAGGGATATGCAGGCCACACTGTCTATAAGCTAGCCCGCAGCCTTGATAATAAAGGCCCGACCAGCGGCCCTATATCTATGACATGCTACAATGTCATTTTTATTACATTTAATAGTAAGCTAAGAGATTGTCCCTAACAGGCGAACACTTCACATGTGAGCAAGCCCACAAGATCAGTGTTCATTTGTCCATCACTGCTACGCAGAAGCTAACGCAACGCCTAGCAACATTCGGTCATGGCTCTAGCACTACCGATTAACGATGACGACGCTTATAGCGCCGGATCATCAATCAGTAACATTTCAGAAACCACATTGTACTAGCACTACTCTAGAGTCCTAGGCGTCCAAAGTTATGCGAGGCTCACTGCCATAGCCGAGGCTACAACAGGCCTGAAACACAACCCGTATCACCCAAAACAACTACAGTAACTTTGATTGTCTGCCGTCAAGGTGGAGCGAGGCTCGCTGTAACACAATGGCCACAGGCCTGAAACCCCGCCCTAACGACGAACAGCCTGGGGAAGCCCTTGAGCGAGGCTCGCTATAAAGATCGAAATCAATACAGGCCTGAAACCCAAGACGACCCCAGTACGCACCAAAGTAATATTCAGTACGATGTCTTACACTACTTCATGGAGTCACCTCCATAAAGTATCATTTAAGACACCATAATAAGCTGGAGTCGAACCCCAACCTCTCCTAGTGAAAGGTAGGATCGCAACACCAACTGTAGGCATGCCGAAGCACGCTCGTTCGAAATAGTCAAGATAAACTCAACTAATATGTGTATCGCCCCAGTAGTAATGTATGACATTTATTATTTTATTTATAATATTTAATTATAATTTAAATATTGTTTTAATATTTAAATTCGGTCCCTCTATTCGCTAGGCGCATAATCTCATACAATACATGCAGTCATACATTCGCGACATCTCCGTGCCGCGTCGCTTCGCGCCGCTCACCACTCCCTATATATGCGCGGAGGCTATCGTGACGATCCGCGCGGTTCAATACACGAACGCGCCCCGTCTATACGTGAATCCGACTTTAATAATATTTTGTAATTATTTGCTTATTTAATCTTCTTAATATATTATTTTTATTTTATGTTTAATAAATAATATATTTTTATACTCTTTTTATAATATGTATGAAGGTATGAAAAATCCATAAATATAATTATTTATGTACGGACGAGTCCGTTACACACTGTATATTGCATAAGTATTCTATTTACTGGTGCTGAGCAGCCAAGGTTAGTTTTGAATACATGAGGTTTAAATGGTAAAAGTTTTAACACGAAATTTCGTATAAGTCAGATGCATTAAGTAATTTGTGTAAAAACATAAATAGCTTTCTACGGTTGGAGAGAAATAGGACCTTATAATATTTATGTCTGGAATCATAGTTGGGATTCACATCAGTCCAAAAAGCGTTTTTGAAAACGTTCTATTCTTATTGAATGAACGTTATAGAAAGGATTCCAAGCTACCGAACTGTATTCGAGAATGCTATGTATAAGATTTTCTAAAAGTCATAGAACTGCGCTTTATAAATCAAGTAATTTTAGAAACATATAGAAAAGAAACTTTATTAACACATTCATATAAATAAAATAAAATGAAAATACGTATTTAACAGATCGAAGGCCTTCTTATAAATTTCAAAGAGAAATTGTATTAGTAGAACTCTGTCTTTATAGATTGTACTGTGTTTTATATATATAAAAACAATTATGAATGTAACAAATAGAAGTGGTGAACAACTAAACCGAGACGGTTGGATACAAAGGAAAATATTTGCACCTCGCGATGAAATGACAACACTGTAGTTACACAATTGTAAAATTAAATTTTATGTACCCTTCGTTGCTGACGTACGTTAGTGTTAAGTTTATTTTAAAAATAACTTTTATTCCAATCTGCTTTACGTCAACGTTTACGATATTAAAGTTATATACGTTAACGGTATAACTTGCAATGTGTAATCTTATCTGATGGTAAGTGTATTGAGTGCACGACCGTCGTGTGCCCCTCTAGGGGTAGCCTCTGGGCAATGGATGCGTGTCCTATTACCCCTTTAGAGGGATTCCGAGGAAAAACAGGTGTAATGCCTCCAGAACAGGAGCAATACGGAGAGAGGATCTCTATGGGCGTATTGTTAACGAGAGTGTGGATGTATTATTATCTCGTGATTTCGCCAAAGACGTAGAGAAGAGCACCGTCGGGTTTTTGCTGGTAAAAGTTCGGCTTAACCCGTAACGCCTTTTCCCCGTGTCGTTATGGGTATCCGTGAGGATTTCCCGACGAGGAAAAGAAATGGTAAGCGATAATACAGTCAAAGATGCAAACACGCTAATTTAAGCAGGAACGATACTAGCGCACCTGCTCCCACCTGAATGAATCCTCAGTCGAATTCATCCGGGATACCAGGGAGATTGCCTCATTGGTCTAGTAGTCAGCATGAGGTTCGAGTCCTGGGTCGGGTGAATTAAAAAATCAATATCGAGTTTTTTATAAAGATTTTTTCTCAATATTTACCCGCCGTTAAGCCGTTGGTTTTGCGCCTGATCTCTCTCCGCGTCCGTTTGGGGTTGCCGTCACATCGGACTATGAGAGTGAAGGAATAGACAGTACACTTGTGTGAATGCCAACCCGCAGAGTAGTGAGTCTATGCTCTAAAAATCCTCTCTTCTATGAGTGAGGAAGCCAGTGCCCGGCCATGGAACGTGAATGGACTGTTACTTACCAGAGACAAAAACGTAAGTTGATCCTCTGGTTTTGGTGGATATTTTCTTTTGGTTTATAGTTTTACCTCTTATACTTTCTACATAGCCACTTTTTTGCCGAATTGCCGAAGCCTCCCGACAGTCTAGACTCAAAAGTAATTAAAAAATAAGTTGAAACGAATTTTAAACACGTTAAACCACGATTATTAAAATATATATATTATTAGGAAGGAAGATCGTTGAAAAGTACCTGAATACTATAGCACATCAAAACCTACAAAATAAAACATAATTACTGAAAAACTTAAGTTATAAATAAGAAACCACAGATCAGAAGAGTCGGTGTCATTGCTAATTAAATAAGAATATGTTTGACCAATAAATCTGTAATTGTATATAAAAATTCACTGCCTCATTGGTCTAGTGGTTAGCATGTTCGACAACAGACATGAGGTCCTGGGTGCGAGTCCCGGGTCGGGCCAATTCAAAACTCAATATTGAGTTTTCTATTAAGATTTTCTCAATATTTGCCCGAAGTTGGGAAGTTGGCGGTGTGATCCACCCCCGTGCCTCGGAGAGCACGTTAAGCCGTCGGTCCTGCGCCCGATCTCTCTCCGGTTGTGTCGGATTACCGTCACATCGGACTATGAGAGTGAAGGAATAGAGAGTGCACTTGTGTACTATGCCTGCTAATCCGCAGAGGAGCAGCGTGGTGGGTCTATGCTCTAAAAACCCTCTCTCCTCGGAGTAAGGAGGCCTGTGCCCAGCAGTGGGACGTTGATGGGCTGCTCCTTACTTCCCTTTTTTATATAAAAATTATTAGCAAAAATATCTTTTCAGATATATACAGTATACAATACGAAGTGGGGGTATAATAGGTCTTTTAAAAATGTGTTAAAGTAATCTTCGTAAGGTATCAATCAATATTTTGACTTTTCCATTAAGTTAACCGAAATTTCGAGAGCGTGTCTTTTGTTTGCAAAAGACAAGGGTCCTTTCAGCAAGTGGGCCCTAATCATGAGTGTTGACTCAGTTGCCTTCCGCTTTTATCGATAAAAAGGGTCCTTTTAGTTTCATCAAAAATTTCAGCAAAGCCAAATTGATGAAACATTTTTTAACACAGAAAATTTTTGATTAATAACCACGAACTGTCGTATATTTTACTAATTTCGTATGACTATTTTACTCTAATATAAGCTTAGGATTTTTACAGAAATTCGGTTACACCATATGACTTCTGCTGTCTGCCAATGAAAGTTCCATCAAAATCAGCCTAGCCGTTACATAGCTCCATAAACTACCATGTTTTAGTGTGTTGATGTATGATTTCGATTAATTTATTCCGAGGATATTTAGTATACTTAGTCACCATTTGCGAAAGGACTCACCTTGATAAATTTTAAATTAATCTAAAATAGTTTTGAAGCTCCCGCGATCAGTAAGTTCAGTGGTCTAAAACGATCTTCACAATATTGGCGTTTTAATGTGCTCGGTTTGCTGTACATCAGTTGCATCATCTTAAAATATATAGCGGACATAGGTAGAAACAATTTTTAGTGTTATATATATGGGTTATGTATTTACCCGGTTAACTATCGTATGACAATGATACAACTGGCATCCTCCATATTCAAATCGAAGTTCAAAATATCTTTATTCTAGTAGGCCTTTAAAGCACTTTTGAATCGTCGCTTTTTTCATATATTATTTCAATGTACGCATGATGATGAATATAAAGACTTACAGTCTAAAGTTACAAGAATTCCTTCACGTTTTGTTTTGAAAGAGCTCACAACAAAGGGCGAGGCAATATTTCGCAATACCCATTAAAACCCAGCGTAACCCTCTTCATCCATAACTTAGGCATCAGGTGTTCAAGTTTCGCATTCCGACCTGGTACCTCAGAGGAGTCTAACTTAGGATTCAAGGAGGTGGGAGGAGGCACGCAAACACGCGCCGCCTAGTACCCTGCCTCCTTCGGCGGTGAAGGGGAGCATTCGCTGCATTCTCCCTCTCTCGCTCACGAGCTTCCTTAAGCGAAACTACCTACTCATTGGAGAGCATCGCATCTATAATGCTCCCCAGCGAGACATTGCCGCCGATCAGTGCCACTAGGAGGTGATGCCGAGCTCCTCAAGCTGCATAATCTACGACAGTGTGACGCGTTGAGCCGATAGCTGCATCACACTGTTGGCAGGCGGGTGACCCCAACCAATTCGATGAAGGAACTTTCCGAAGCATCTATGCTGATATTTCGGACCTTGTTGGCATCAGGTCACAGGCTCTGCACCCTCACAGCCACCCTGCTTGGCAAAGGCCTGCTCACTCATTAGAGACAGTGTATTTTAGAAAATAGAGCCTCCACGCTGCTCCAGTGTGGGTTGGCAAGTGTATAGAGAAATATATGCGCTAATAAAAGTGCAATCTCTATTGTTTCACTCTCATATTCCGATAGGACGACAATCCGACATGACCGGAGAGAGTTTAGGTGCAGGATCGACGAATTCACATGTTCTGTGAGGCACGGGAGTGGAACACGCCGCCAACTTCCCAACTTCAGATAAATACTGAAAATTTTTCAACAGAGAACTCAATTATTAGTGAATTTGCCTTATACGGGACTAGAACCCAGGACCTCGTGTCTATAGCCGAACAATCTGACCGCTAGATCAATTGTGTTCCGGTACGATGCTGTGTTGCATAAGAGGTAATTTGCTTCCTATCAGATTGTTATCGCACTTCCATCTTAGTCTGTATCATCAATTACCATCAGAATAACAAATATCAACATTGTAGCTTTTAATTGAATGCCAAAGTGTTGAATTTATAAAATTATCATATGTTAATTTATTTACTCCGATTCCAAAAGGTAGGTAGTTTTCACAGGTTTTATCTGACCAATAGTCTATATCATAAAGCCTATTTCTATTAACAGAAATTGGAAACTTCATTCTGTAAATCATATTGAACTAAAGCGGTGCTTAGCTTGTTCATAAATAATCTTGTACACGAAATTTTATAAATTTTATCGCACTACTGCATTACTCAAATATACAAGCTACATTTATCATGTCAGACATAAAATATGCATGTATTCTTACAAGGATTTCCAAGCCGCAGATGCTTTAATAAATAATAAATAGGCAGTGAAAATATTAAAGAATTTCTCTGAAAACAGTTAATATTCACGTTTTAATCGGATATCTATTTAGTTTAGTATTTCCCTTCAATGTCCCCTTGTAATTCCAGATACTTTTTTCGAACTTTCTTTATACATTATCAGCTATTTATTAATGAAAATTCCGTCAAAATCGGTCAAGCTGATTCAGAGACAAACAGATGTATTTTAAATATTGATATTTTGATATAAAATCGTATACATTTTCATATACGGTAAAAAAAGTAAGTGGTTGCTTATTACCGTTACAATGTTGGCTACTGAACTCCTCACTTAAAGGAGAATGGGTTTTTAGAGCATAAACCCACTACGCCGCCCCACTGCGGGTTGGCAGGCTTGTATATGAAAGTAGTCACTTATTTCCAAAATCAGAGATGTTTTGATAAATAATAAATAGGCTGTTTATTGCTCTGAAAACAGTTTACGTTTTAATTCGGGATTTCGGATGCCTTTTTCTAAAATTAAACTAGCCTCAGTTATTCTTTATAACATCAGCTATATGCTAGTGTGATTTCCGTCAAAATCGGTCCAGCCGTTTCTGATATTAACGGAAAAAATGTAAAATATTGGTGTTTGGGCATACACTTGCGCACTATATATATCTTGTGTAAATGGTTAATGTCTGCTGGAGATTACATATAATTTATTTAAAAAATATCTAAAGCAAGTCCCTATAGATAAAAAGGTTTTAGGTTTGAGGTAAATCTACTGAATAGAATAGCGGTCTATAGATTTATTTTTGTTAGAAGTAAGAAAAGTTTTATTTCATTTAGTTTTTAATTATTTCCTTTCAGATTATTAGACACACTAACATTGATAATTTAATCAATGTACAGATTTTTCTTTACAATAAATATATATTTTTCCAATACATTTTCAAATCAGACATTAGTAAATTTTAAAACACAGGTATTGAAAGATATTTCTAAATCGGCCCTGTAATTTTTAGCTTGATTATAATACATTGTTAAAAATAAAACAAAAATTAAAACTGTAAAATTTTCTTCTATAATATTATAGAAGAGATTTATTCGTAATACTCTATTTTCGACTGCCGCATTGGTTTAGTGGTTACCATGTTCGACTATAGACATGAGGTCCTGGGTTCGAATCCTGGGTCGAGCCAATTCAAAAATCGATATTGAGTTTGCTATTCAGATTTTATCAATATTTGCCCGAAGTTGGGAAAAATTTAACGGTGTGATCCACCCCCGTGCCTCGGAGCGCACGTTAAGCCATCGGCCCTGCGTCTGATTTCTCTCCGGTCGTGTCGGATTGCCGTCACGTCGGACTAAGATAGTGAAGGAATAGAGAGTGCACTTATGTACTATGCCTGCCAATGCGCAGTGGAGCAGCGTGGTGGGTCTATGCTCTAAAAACCCTCTCTCAGATGAGTGAGGAGGCCTGTGCTCAGCAGTGGGACGTTAATGGGCTGCTACTTATCTTACTTACTTTTACTCTATTTCTGTCGATTTGAGATTTGTAATATCTTTATATCTTTTGAATGGAATGTCCGATTTTAATAATTTAAAAAGTATTTTACAGGTATTACAACAGTCTTTAAACAAATATTTAACAGGATAAGGATTAAAACAGAAGTATAAATAATATGGTTTGATTATTGCCTGCACTTTTAAAATACAAAAACGTTATTATAGTGGCATTACTACAGTAGTTGGACATACGGTATTGTGGACTTTTTTTGTAGATATTAATACGTTTTTTAATATTGCAGTGCATTTTATTGTTCTTTAATAATTTCCCTAGCTCACGCCAGGACAGGTTTTATGTGACCAATTATTCACGCTTTGGGTTACACTAATGCTTTTTTCTTAGGGATTCCTATTTTTTTTAGAATGTATTATAGCCTATATCGTTTAGTAAATATGCAGCTTTCAAATGGTGAAAAAATTTTTGAAATCGGTCCAGTAGATTTTGTGTGAAAACGTAACAAACATACATACAAAAACACAAATGTTTCCTCTTTATAATATTGGTTTTGATTTATAGTAAACAAATTTTCTTACTAGAAATACTTCAATTCCTTGGTAAATCTTTTGAAGCTTTCGCCTTGAGTTGTATTGGAAGCGCTGATATCTGTATAAATATGTGGAAGCGTGGGAATGGTTCTAGAACTGTATGTAATGTTTTACAGAGTGCTTTACATCTCATTTCACGGCTTTAGAGTTACCTGCATTATGTTCTGATAGGATAGGATGGGATAGAATAGCATATATTTGAAATTATGATTTTTATTGCATACAACAGATGAAGATACAGTTTAACTAAGTTATGAAAACATCTAACCTGGTAAGAGGTAATTTGCCTCCTAATATCTTCTCAAAATATATCAATTATTTTGCTTTGCGAAACTTTTTTCTGGTATAATAGTAAATTCGTTATATCTTTTGATTGGAAAGTCCGATTTTAATCATTTAAAAAGTTTTTCACAGGTATTGAAACGGTTTTTAATAAAATATTTAATAAAATAAGGATTAATACAGTGGTATAACTAATAGATTGATCATATTGTTTTTCGGCACTTTTATTAACTTTTAAAATATAAAAAAAGATATATAAAAAGAATACGAACCTCTGACAACATAATTATTAAGACGTTGACAGAAAATTTTGACTGCTCAATTTTTAAGTTTTGGCATTCCGTGCACCACAGTCCAAATAAATAGATTTAGTTTCCAATTATAATTATTATTATTAATTTTGAATTATCTTACTTTATTTTACTTTGTATTTTATTTTATTTTAGTTTTATTAATATATTAGTTATTTAAATTACTTAAATTTCTTGTAATAATTTATTTCACTTAACTGTGACTGTAATGGGCATTTACCTGAGAAATAAAGATTATTATTATTATTATTTAAAAAAAAAATTAAGGTTTTAGTGGCATAACCACGGTTGTTTGACAAATTGTATTCTGGACTTTTTTGTAGATATTAATACGTTCTATATTATTGTAGAATATTTTTCTGTTCTATCATCATTAGTTTCCGTAGGGGACGCGATGACAGATTTTTGGTGACAAATTATTTCATACCATAAAAAATGCATAAATAGGTTATATCAATGCATTTTTTTAAGGAATTCCTATTTTTTTTTTTGAGAAAGTGGTATATCCTATGTTTCTCAGTAAAAATGCAGCTTTCTAATGGTGATTTTTTTTAAAATCGGGCTAGCAGTTTATGTGTGAAAACGTTACAAATATACATACATATATACAAAAGCACAAATATCTCCTCTTTATAAGTTACCTGTAGTACGGGATTGAAGTGCAATCCAGGATTACATTCTTGTGGTATAATAGTAAATTACTAATCACTGAGACAGTAAATGAAAGATTGGGAGTGTACCATTTTATTTAGTATTCTTTAATACTTTCTGTAATGAAACTTTTAATACCTTAATTGATATATTATTGTAATGGTGATATGAAAACAAAGGATATCTGACTGAGTTTGCCGTTATCTTCTCTGAATCTGACGTGAAGGGACACACTTAATTTTAATTAGTTTTCTTTGGTAATAATATGAGGAAGTGTTTCGTTTTGATTTATCTATGTCATAGGTTGGGAACTTTTTCTTATAGAAGGGCCACAGATATTATGAGGATATAATAATTTTAATACAAGAAATAAAAACAAACTTGTAATGCTTTATTTTAGAAGATTCAGAAGTCATTTGTAATATAGAGCATACTGATTTTTTATAAGATACCCGAACACTTTTGGGTTTGTCTCCACATAATTTTAAGAATTATATCAAAAACATTTTTTTACAAAATTTATATTGTTAAAGATTATTTACGCTACAAATATATTTGGACTTGATTCCAGTTGCATACGGAGTTGATGCCACGGAGAGATAACGGATTCAAAAGTGCTTGTTGAACCTACTAGTTTAATTTTTAGGCCTGCGAGCCAAAGCGTAGTGGCTCATGGGCCCCTCTTTGCTGACCCCTGAATTTTAATTATCACTGACAGAAGCTTGCATGTTATATATACAATCTGAGCTCAAATGGGTACCTATACGTTTTTGCCGGAATTTAAATGTACTTTCTATTCTGTACTATATTCTATTCAATACAAGAGAGCCTTTCTACTTAAAAGAATTTTGTTTTTAAATCATCAGACTTTAGGCCCTTGAGGGGGTCTCAAAACTTGAAGCTAAATTTTATTAGATATTCAACAAAATTTTAAGACCAGTCCTTCTCAATCAGCTCTATTAATTTATAGACCAATATTCT
Organism: Elymnias hypermnestra; assembly: GCA_015832385.1. Taxonomy (NCBI): domain Eukaryota; kingdom Metazoa; phylum Arthropoda; class Insecta; order Lepidoptera; family Nymphalidae; genus Elymnias; species Elymnias hypermnestra. The sequence goes on from JACTOM010000043.1 coordinate 1,551,193, forward strand.
ACTATCAATTGGATATGCTAAATCTTTGGAAATATTTAAAAGGCAGGTCGACTCACTATCTGTCACTTTGTGACAGACTTATTAAATTCCTATTCCTAAGACATTTGTTTATCTTTATATTTATACTCGTATATGTATATAGTAAGTTTATTATGCATGCATACATAGTATCACGCCTCATTCCCATAGGGGTAGGCAAAGACCAAATCCTTTCATTTGCCACGATCCTAGCATATCTCCTTCGCTTTTTTCATTCTCATTAAACCTTTCATACAAGTTCGTCAATTTAGAGCAATCTTGACCTGGGCCTCAATTAAAGTGTCCTGGATTTGGTTCAGGAAAATTCGCATATTGGTCTTCCCCTTCCAGCTTTTTTATTCACTCTTGACTCCTAAATCATTTTATTCATCCTCTCTACGTGCCCAAACCTAAGCATACCTTTCTCAGTTTTAGTCACTTCATCTTCAAGTTTATTTATATTTAGCCTACACCACATACCGCATTACATTTTAGCAATATCTCTAACCCAAAGGTTTCCCGGTAGAAATTGCTGTGTAGCGATAAGACCGCCTTTTTTCTCTTTTACCTTGTTTTTGTTTAATGTTTCCTGTGTGGTCTACAATCAAGTATTTTCTAACTATCTATGTTTTTAGGTATAGTAAATGCTAAAGAGACATGAGACCTAATTCTATGAAGAGTATGTTGTGAGCTTCAGCTTTGTCTTATATAATATATTTGTTTCACAGATTAAAATTGCTGGGTGCTAGCGGAGAGGCGCCTCTCCTTAGTGGATGGCGCAGCACACCGCACACGCCCGCGCCCCATCATTCTCATAACCACCTCGCCACACCGCACTGTAACGGCACTGACAGGTAAAAACTAACATCGACAACCATTCTTGAATTGCAAACTTCTTTAGACAAGCTGCGCACTTTATTTTGCGAGTATTGAAACAGCAGCACTGAAGCACTTTAATCATACATACAACCATAGAACATAGATACAGCATCGGATCTGGGTCCGTAGATAAGTCACTTTCGAAGATTGCTAACGTTTAAAATATGTATGGGAATGATGTTTCATATTGAAACATATCGAAAAATGAAACGTCATTCCCCTACATTTTTTAAGCGTTAGCAATCTTCGAAAGTGACTTGTCTACGGGCTCTGATGAGTTCCTATTTAACCAATAAAACGCAAAAGGTTTGTGTTAATGGAAAGCTTACTGCCGGGTATATAGCGAGACGGGAGTCCCACAGGGTTCCATATTAGGACCTTTACCTCATTTACATTCAAAACCAAAAGACTTTTTATCAATACACAAAAATTACTTTTGAACCGTCAGTAGTCTCTCCTTTGATAACAATTCTACTACCGGTTCTTGTACCTCTTCTAAATAAAGCTTTGTATGTTACAAAGGTCGGGCCAATTCAAAAATCAATATTGAGTTTTCTATTAAGATTTTCTCAATATTTGCCCGAAGTTGGGAAGATGGCGGTGTGATCCACCCCCGTGCCTCGGAGAGCACGTTAAGCCGTCGGTCCTGCGCCTGATCTCTCTCCGGTCGTGTCGGATTCCCGTCACATCGGACTATGAGAGTGAAGGAATAGAGAGTGCACTTGTGTACTATGCCTGCCAATCCGCACTGGAGCAGCGTGGTGGGTCTATGCTCTAAAAACCCTCGCTCCTCGGAGTGAGGAGGCCTGAGCCCAGCAGTGGGACGTTAATGGGCTGCTACTTATTTACTTTACTTACTTATGTTACAAAGTGCAACTATTCAAGTCCAAATATTTTTGACGTATTTCTTAAAATTATGCGGTGGCAAATCTAAAACTGATTGTAGTATCTTATTAAAAATGCGTATGCTTAACCCGACAAATGATTTCAGAACCATTTTCATTCTAAAATATGGAATTACAAGTTTATTTTTTGTATTAAAATTGTGTATTTCCCTTTTTTGCTGCATAAGTGAATATATAAGATGTTGTTTAATATATATTGCGATAGTACTGTGGGAATTGATGTTTCTTTGAATTCATCTCATCATATTGTTTAGGACGATCATGAGATAGTTTTGTTTGTTGATGATACCTCACGACTATTTAAGGTTAACCGACAACAAATAGACTACGATGACGTTAATAACTCTTTCGATAAAGTAGTACATATTAAACCTAATAATTTCTTACTCAACTAAATAGAAACAATTAAGGTTATTTTACCAAATGTTAAACAAATCAAAACCATTGTTGTACTTAATAAAAAACTAGATCTGATAGATAGTACAGTTTTCCTATTACGTTGAATAATAAATAATGGATTTTTATACATTTTAATCGCTAACACTGCAATATCTTAAGAGAAATCAAATTAATTAATGTACAACGGCATTGTATATCATAAAAAGATCGACAAAAAAATTGTGATGTCTATCTAATATAGCCTGTAAACAAAATAGTGATTATTGTAAAATTAATTAGTACATTCTTTCTTTATTGTTAACAGGTTAGTTTTAGAATATTCCACGATACGGTCTAAGATGGAGAGGTAATTTACCTCTTATAGTTATATATATATATATATACCGAAATGTTCAGGTGCGATGCTGTGCTGCTGTGTAGAAACCGTAAGGTACCCCTTACGGTTTCTACACAGCAGCACATCTATCAGCTATCGCCTCTTAACAGATTACCGCGCTTCCATCTTAGACTGTATCATCACTTATCATCAGGCGAGATCACAATCAAGCGCTAATCTGTCATCTCTTATAATGCACATATCATAAGTCTTATAACATATTTGTATGACCAATTGGACACGTACAAATTAGTGAAGAAGTGACAATAGTTATTAAACTACCTCCACATAATACAATACAACACGGTTCGGATAATCCACTAAATAACTATTAACTGTAACTTATTCACTTATACTGTAAAAGACGGACTAATCGCGATGTTTAATTAATAAAGAACTTGATTTTTATTTCTGTTACTATATTATTAATTATGATATTTTATTAATCGACCAAGCAAACTTTGTTTTGTGATATCATAACTAATATCGGTATTAAAAAACGGTGAGCGTTGGTAGATGAAAATTAAGGCTTGTGTTTTGAATGCTGTAAAAAAAACAAAATAAATTAAAAGTGCGTGCGTACAAAGTACAAGTGTCAGAAGTGAAACTTCTATGGCGGATTTATTTTTAAGTCTTGTGTATACAAATCTAAAACTATAGATTTCCAAAACTTACAGGGAGGGAAATGTTAGATAGATATGTTAGGACTTTAATGAATTTAACTATCATTAAAATATTAAAAGTGTCGATATTTAATACAAATAATTTATTAAAATCTCAAATGACGAATTGTCAAGTTATCTTATGTTTTATGAATAATAATTAAATTATTAAATAACGAGTGGCAAAATAAAATGTCACATGTTATATGTAAATATTAAAACTACATAACCTTCAAACTAATTAGCATTAAAAACGCGGCACATCTTCGTGACGTGAAGCGGAAGTGACGCGTTTTCATCGGTGAAAAAAATTACCCTCATGCACTCGGCGCAAGAGCAGGTCTTGTGGGCGTCATTACGTGAGACCTATGTCCACCAGTGGATGTCCATCGACGACGACGACTTAAAGAAGTTTCACTTCAAAAAAATTATTTAGAAATTTAAAAAAAAAGTGTGGTCCTCTCTTAACATTTAAGTGTATGCAGATAGATGATGACCGATTCTCAAGCCCACTCGATATGTACACAAAATTTCATGAGAATCGGTTGAGCCAAATATCGTGAGAATTTTATATATTAGATATGTCGCTTACATGAGGGTACGCAGAGATTTGAGTTTATATTTATATATATATATGAGATATCCAGGTATTTATTTATCTAGTTATTCGCCTTATTGTATACCACTCTTACATACTACATAGAGTAAAACTTATACTAAGAAGCAGCTTGACAAAAGGCGGTCTTATTGCTTATAGCGATCTTTTGACAACCTTAAGAACAAAGAAAGACAGTAAACGGAAAGGTAGGCTATGTACTCGTACGTAAAGAATTGAATTGAGGTATCTATTGACTCATCACTATATTTCTGGAATCATAAGGCATGGAGGCTTGAAATTTGGTAGGAATATGCCTTTTGACGATTAGAGGTCAGCTAAGTACGGATTTTACGAAATTCCACCAGCAAGGGGGGTTGCGGTGCTGTTAACTATTGACTCATCACGATATCTCTGGAACCATAAGGCGTAGAGGCTTAAAATTTGGTAGGAATATTCCTTTTACCGAGTAAAGGTCAGCTAAGTACGGATTTTACGAAATTCCACCAGCAAGGGGGATTGCGGTGGTGTTAACTATTGACTTATCACGATATCTCTGGAACCATAAGGCGTAGAGGCTTGAAATTTCGTAGGAATAATCCTTTTGCCGAGTATAGGTCAGGTAAAAACGGATTTGGCGAATTTTTGCCAACAAGGGGGGTTGCGTTGGTGTTAGCTATTGACTCATCACGATATCTCTGGAACCATAAGGCGTGGAGGCTTAAAATTTGGTAGGAATATTCCTTTTACCGAGTAGACGTCATGTTTCTTATTTGTAAAACAATTTGTCTAAATTAATGAAATTGCTACCCAAAAAACATTCCACGCAGACGTTCAGGTAGTTAATTATATATAGACAACTCCTCGTATAGCAGTTTGTATATTTATATCATTACATGTAGGACAAAAGACGAAGGCTTTCCGGCCTCCGATCCAGATTAATTGGAAGTGCTAGTGATATACCTCCAGCTTACTCCCCGGTGGTGTGTGTTATTCAATTATATCGCCTCGGGATTATATCGCATTATATCAACGAATGTCAAAACAATTACTCGGCAGGTTTATCCAGTATAATTTAAAGAGAATTATAACTACTGTATAATTACAAATGAATACGTCATATAATTTTGGCAGCTAAATAAAACTTCTATCCTGTCTTGTTTGATACCATCTTCAATAAAATAGTTTTTGCAGTGATACTTCTTTAGGCGCATGAGGGTGAAATTTTTACGGATGAAACGCGTGATTAGCGTCACGAAGATGTGCAGCGATTTTTTATGCTAATTAATTTGAAGGTTAGGTAGTTTTAATATTTACTAATAACCTGTGGCATTTTTATTTGCCACTCTTCATTTAATAATTTAATATATTATATATAAATTTTATATTCAACAACAAAAGTTAATTAATAATTCCTAATATTGACAAAAAACACGGCATTTTTATTTACAATTCGTCATTTGTGATTTCAATTAATTATTTGTATTAATTTTCGACACTTTTAATACATATTTTATATCATTAGATTCCTAAAATATTTTCCTTTTTCCCTCCCACTAAGTCTCGGAAATGTAAAGTTTTAGATTTGTGTAATTACATACAAGGCTTAAATATATATGTGCCAAAGAAGTTTCACTTCTGACATGTGCACTTTGTACGCACTTGTAACTTTATATTGGCATCCATTTATATTTAAACCTTATGTCTATTGGTTTGTTCTTTTTCAAATATTAAGGGAAGGTAAATTACTTCCGACCAGGATAGCGTGCTTCTATCATTTATGTTCGCTTTGCTAACAGAGGTCCTGGGGTCGATCCTCGGTAGGGCGAATTTGGGAAATTGTATTTTCTAATAGGTCTGAGTCGGGACTGGTAGGAGGCTTCGGTCGTGACTAGTTACTACCCTACAAGTACACAACAAGTGCACTCTCTATTCCTTCACTCTCATAGTCCGATGTGACGGGAATCCGACACGACCGGAGAGAGATTAAGCGCAGGACCGACGGCTTAACGTGCTCTCCGAGGCACGGGGGTGGATCACACCGCCTACTTCCCAATTTCGGGCAAATATTGAGAAAATCTTAATAGAAAACTCAATATTGATTTTTGAATGGGCCCGACCCGGGACTCGAACCCAGGACCTCATGTCTGTAGTCGAACATGCTAACCACTAGACCAATGTTTACTCGAAAGGCGACGTTTGATTGTCGTTAATATTCAGTATCAAATGTAATACAATCCAATGGCATAAATTTACTTACATTATTAATTGCGTGTATACAGGCAACGTTGTCAATTAGATGTTGTATCAATAACAGCAATTACAATAATGTGTAACTATTTGGATATTGGCTTAGGGCCACGTATAATTTACTCCATGTTTGTTATATTGTAACTAAAACTCAGAAATTGAGCAACGATTATTACATATTTCTATAACCGAATCACAAATTTCATATTTTTTGCATAACATTATAATCATATTATGGAAACTATGGGTTACTAATCCTTTCTGATCACTTGATCTATTAGTTACGGGTCTGATATTGACCGCGTGGCAAATAAAAATATGCAAACGTGTTTTTTATATAAAATATACAATAAACAAGGTGTTAGGAGACCGCTCCCGAAAACGAAGACAGACGATAGTACTAATGACTCATTTGATTACGAGACGGGATATAAATCGATCCTATATATAAAAACCATATTTTTAAAAAGTTTTACTAGGATTATTTACCCTCTATCATGTTAGTACAGTTAAATGAAAAATACATTACTTTACTAAAAAAATTAAAATCAATGATCAAATACTGCTGACGCTCGGGTCAACGAACGCCAAAACTAAGTGCGAAAAAAATAATAAGCTTAAGATTGTCCGTTTTATTGGCCCCCGTTATATGGCCGCGCTGTTTAACGGAAATCAACGTCACTTGCCCCGCCCCGCGCGGATGTGATTACGTCGATTGCCCCGCGTTTTACAATGTCATCTTTTATTTATCAAATTAAGACTCTGGTGTAGCGTCATCTTACGCTAAACTTTGAGATAGTGAAAATAGTCCGTCATGTATTTAAAGGCTCATATCTTAAAAAGGAAAACTTACCTCAAGGGTTTTCATTGTCATGCTAGTAACTTTGTAACTGATTTTTTTTCTATTCTCTGGTGTTATCTCTACGTAGATTTTGTTACTACAGTTACCGAGAAGTGCAACAGATAATACACGTTATGACTTAAAAAGAAAGAGATGCTTATATTTCTGATTGCCCTAGTTGAGACAAAACTATCGCATCATGTCAACTAGTAGTTGATGACAATCTGATGGACACGGCCTAATTAGTTTATGTAATGTTTATCGTTTTTCACGAAGTATGTAATATTTATTACACTGTAAGTTTTCCAAATTAAAATTCGATGCTCATGAACGTTATTCTTTGTAGTGGAAGCCGAGGAGGTCTCCGCCGCCGGTCGACGTACACAAGCGGACGATTACGTGCGGGTCCGCACTGGTCCTTTGTATTCGACCCGGCTGGACGCCTGTGCTACTATTGGTCCATGGTCGTCTCTCTCGCCTTCCTCTACAACCTATGGGTTATAGTCTATAGGTTCGCTTTTCAAGAAATCAATGGTGAGTACATATTTCATTTAAACTCTTACAATCTAGTAATAAGAAACATTGATTCCTGGTCAGTTAGTTGCGGGGTTCGAAACCGCAAATCGATTTGTGATATAAACAAGTACAAAGTTTTTTTTGGACGGCCTCGCTGGCTTTTTATTGTTTAATTTGTCTGTGTATGGACTGGTGGGCTTCGGCAGTAGGTAGCAAAGAGATTTGAGTTCCTGTTCGATGCTTTGTAGAAACCATATGTGGTATATCGCCACTAAGCAGATTAGTGCGCTTTATTCTCAGTCTGTATCATCACTTACCATCAGATGAGATCACAGTTAAGCGCTAAACTGTAAAAAAATAGAACTTTAGGCACTCTTGACTTGAAGTGTAAGGTGGTGAATTCGTGACTTGAGTGTTACTAAAACTGTAATCTGGCGAGGCGAACGAATTAAATATGTATGTGTATATTAGTGTGTGTTTTATGTATTATACATGTATAAAATACACACTCACACAACTGTGTGGTTTGAAGCACGTTTGTTTTATAAAAAATCCTCACTGTGCTTTTCGGTGAAGGAAGACATGGTGAGGAGACTCGTACCTAAAAAACATGTGAAGTCAACTCGTATTGGAGCAGTATGGTGGTTTTAATTCTCCAACATCTCTTTCTCTTGTGAATGAGAAATCTTGCGGCTAGCAGTGAGATGTTAAATACTTAGCTACGAATATTTAAAGAATTTTTCGACAAAACACTGTTATGTTTACCGCCGTTTGTCAGAGTCTATAATACATATCATTATATTTAGGCACTCCAAAATTAACTGCCAAATTAGGTCTAGTGATGAGCATGTTCGGCTATAGATAGGAGGTCCTGGATTCCAGTTCCGGGTCGGGCGAATTTATAAATCAATATTGAGTTTGCTAGTGTTTCCCCCGTGCCTCGGAGAGCATGTTAAACCATCGGTCCTGCGCCTGATCTCTCTCTCATCATCATGTCGGATCGCTGTCACATTGAATTATGAGAGTGCGGGAATAGAGAGTGCATATACGTAAAAGCAGCGTGGTGAGTCTATGCTCTGAAAATCCTTTCTCCTGTGAGAGAGGAGGCTTGGGTCCAGCAATGGGACAGTAATGAGTTACTACTTACCTTACCTTTCGTTTGCCTAACTGCCTCATTGGTCTAATGCTTAGCATGTTCGACTATAGACATGAGGTCCCGGGTTCGAGTCCCGGATCGGGCCAATTCAAAAAATCGATGTTGAGTTTTCTATTAAGATTTTCTCAAAATTTGCCCGAAGTTGGGGAGTTGGCAATGTGATCCACCCCCGTGCCTCGGAGAGCACGTTAAGCCATCGGTCCTGCGCCTGATCTCTCTCCAGTCGTATCGAATTCCCGTCACATCGGACTATGGGAGTGAAGGAATAGAGAGTACACTTGTGGTACTATGCCTGCCAATCCGCAGTGGAGCAGCGTGGTGGGTCTATGCTCTAAAAACCCTCGCTCCTCGGAGCGAGGAGGCCTGTCCCCAGCAGTGGGATGTTAATGGCCTGCTACTTACTTTTACTTTTTACCTTTCGTACATTATAATTCTAGACATTTTTCTTTATAAAATCATCATGCTAAAAAGATGATGAAGTTACCTGCACATTCGAGGTGCGATTGTAGTATATATGGAGTCTGTCAAAACGTGAACAAGATCCAAGCCTTATTTATCTATGAACTTTGAAGCTTGTATTAATAAAGTTATTTATTGTTTTTACATTATATTACTGAGCTTTGCCCGCATATAGGCACGTGGGAATATGAAAGAATCTGAATCAAATTATCACACCATTGTTGAATATATACAAAAAAATATTTTATTAAAATTGATCCTGTTATTAACAAATTTAATCACATATACACCCAAAATAGGAATGTATATTTTAGGAAAGTCAAGGCCAAAGTTATAAGTGAAAATTTACAAAAAAATACGAATATACTTAAAGGGTTTCATATTATCTAAAAGAAATCTTTATAATGCAAGTCTTCCAAGTCCATGTCTAGATTGGATGAATGTTGTACGTAAAGTCTTCATTCAATCCCAGTGGCGAATAAAGTTGAATGAGGAATTTGCTTAAATGGATAAAAATCCAATTTTGATTCCCGTTCTTATGCAAAAGACGTTTCCATTTAAGATAGTAAAGCTAGATTAGCATGCGATCTAGGTTGCAGACGTAAGCGCATAGTTTCCTCAACAAGTATCGCGTAGAAATTAAATTACTTACCTAAATAGCTTTTTCGAGTTAAATGTCTCGCTCGGAAGACAATGTGATACTTTGAAAGGTACCTCCTGATGTTTCCTCGTCAGTATTTTCCATTGTTTTATTACATTGTCGCTACAATGAGTTCTTTTTCGTGACGAGGAGTTGTTTTCCATTGAAATAGACTGAAAATGAACGCATTATATGCAGCAACTTGGCGTCTTTTATGCCGCTTTTTTATGAAAAAGGAATTTGTAAATCTATCTGTATATAAAAAATCGCTGTCACATTGTTTAATCGCGATGAACTTCGAAATTTTCAACCGATTTTAATTTTGTTTTTTGTTGAATTTGTTTCGGCATACTCCCTCAACGTAGACGCACACTAAGAACGGATTTCCCTATATCCTCACTGAATCGGGAACTATTCGTTACTAGCAGCTATTTTTAGTACAAGGTACCGGTAAGATACGAGTAAGTAGCAGCTATTTTTCATACAAGGTACCAGTAAGATAAGATAAGGCTATTTCAATAAAATGTATCGGTAGGATACGAGTAAGTAGTAGCACTGATTAAATAAACGTGTAAAATTTGAAACGAATTCCCGCAAGGCTATGATGCAGATGTGTTCAAGTGGCGAATCAACTCCCTCTTATTAGGCTGGTAACACATCATGGTACCTATGGTGCTGCAGGTGTCCATGGGCGGCGGTGATCACTTGACATCAGATGACCTGCCAGCTCGTTTGTCTGCCATAATTATAAAATAAAAAACAATGTACCAGTAAGATACGAGTAAATAGCAGCTTTTATTAATACAAGTATCGATAAGATACGAGTAAGTAGCAGCACTTATTAATTCAAGGTACCAGTTAGATATGACTAAGTAGCAGTCCTTTTTTAATCAAATGTGTCGATAAGATACGAGTAAGTAGCAGTTTTTTTAATACAAGGTACCGGTAAGATACAAATAAGTAGCAACTATATTTAACACAAGGTACCGGTAAGATAAGTGGCAAACTATTAATGTCGCTGGACTCAGGTCTGAACGCAAAGAGCGTTTTTAGAGCATAGACCCACCACACAGCTCTACTGTAGTTTGGGAAGCAATCATGTCCCAGAATTGCTTTAGGGATATGTAGGTTCATTACAAAGTCGAAAAGAACGAACAGCAATTGTTTGTTCATATGATTAATTTTAACTTTCTTTGTTTCAGGAGAAACACTTATAGTGTGGTTTTGTTTGGACTACTTCTCGGACTTTCTTTATTTGGCGGACATTTTGTTTCACTTCCGAACGGGATACTTAGAAGACGGTGTGCTACAGACGGACGCGGCGAAGCTGAGGGCGCACTACATGAATTCGACAACATTTTATATAGACTGCCTTTGCCTGCTGCCATTGGACTTCCTATACCTGTCCATTGGCTTCAACTCCATATTACGATCGTTTAGACTTGTGAAAATATACCGGTTTTGGGCGTTTATGGACCGAACTGAACGGCACACGAACTATCCTAATTTATTTAGATCAACCAGTTTAATACATTATTTATTAGTGATATTCCATTGGAATGGGTGCTTGTACCATATAATATATAAAAACAATGGTTTCGGTAGTAAAAACTGGGTGTATCACGACACAGAGACTGCGGACGTTGTGAAACAGTATCTGCAAAGTTATTATTGGTGCACGCTGGCGCTAACAACGATAGGTGAGTTTATTTGATACTTTTGTACGTTAACATTGTTCTGTTTTAAATACTTTTTACAAAATATTTTTTAGCGCGGGAGCAACTTATTTACTCATATATACATGTACCGCATAGTTTTAGCAGATTTTACGTATTCAAATACCGTATTTGTAAAAAGTATTTTCGTTTCTGTTTTCTACATCAATATAGCGTTAATGTTTTCAGGAAATATTTTCATTTATTGTGTATTATTTTACAGGTTAATATACACTCTATTTTGTTATCTGATAGATGTCATGGATTAGTTAGTGCCACCGATGAGGTGTTAGTGGGTTTACATAACCTGGCCTTTCCCCTAAAGACTTCTTTTTTAGAAGACCCCCCCCCCCCCCCCGTGAAAAAAGTACGCAAGTGTATATCGCAATACGTTATTTCTATTCCTTAAACTTTATTTTCCATTAAGTTGTGAAAATCGAGACTATACAGAAGAGGTCAAACGCAAAACAGACAATTTTACGTACTTTCCCATGGGACTTGACTTACTTGACTTAATATCCTATATCCCCTAGGTGGGGCAGAGGGCGTTCACGGTAATTTTCCATCGCGAACGATCTTGAGCATCACGCTTCAGTTAGCTCCACGTTATTCCAATGTTCCTCGCCTCTGCCAGTACGGAACGGCGCTAAGTCTGTCGGGGCCGACCACGCTTCCTTCTACCTTGATGATTCCATTCCAAAGTTTGTTTGGGGATATGATTGGAATCCCGACGTAGCGTATGGCCGATCGATCTTCACTTTCGTCGTTTGATCTGGTGTTCGATCAGTCTCATGGCATTTTTCTAGCAGATCTTCGTTAGAGATTACCTCGGGGCAGTAGATTCCGAAGATGCGACGTATACACCGGTTGACGCAGACTTGGATTTGGCGTGAGATGCCCTTACTTTCCCATGGGGCATAGTAATAAATTGTTATCTGATATTACTTACATAAACATAAAGACACTTGCTTATTATTCACTGTGTCACTGGCGTAGTTCCTAATCTTGTAAGAATATGGGGAAATCAACGAATACATTAAGAAAGTAATCACTTCCCTAATTTTAAATCAATTGTGAATTTTAAGATCTATGCATAATTTGTACTACACAGATCAGAACTAAATATCTCTGCTAGTGAAACTAGTATCCTCAGGATTAACCCACAGAGTCCATAAAAACATAATGTAACCTAAACCTTGTCGGCATTGTATTATAAACTTTTATTAACTTTTAACTTAGTTTTCATTATAATTTAGTTGTTAGGTCCATCCCTGTTCTGGCTTAATTGCAACTAGCTTAATTACCATTTGGAATATTTAAGAAGGGTACTTACTTTAGGACATTAACCCATATTAGTCCTATCAATTTGTAGTGAAGCAGTGTGTCGTGTCAATGCTTAAAACCCTTTCTTTTATTACCAAGGAGGTCTGAGTCCAGCACTAGACCCTTAATGGTTGGTAGCTAAACTTACTTTACCCATACTTAACTAAAAGCTATGATATTGTACTGATGAGGTACGTAACGTCTTGTTCAGAGAGTCACAGTATCAAACCCTGGGCTGGCAGCTCCCTCAACTATAAGTATTTCAAAGTGGGTTGGTGGGCTACACAATTATTCTTGGTGATGTATGTTCTGAAATCTTTCAGAACGGTGTTTTCTTGTATCACACGCTGAATTTTAAGCTACAATTAGGTACATTATCAATTTCTACAGCTCCTAAGTATAAAAAGCCACGTATAAAATACAAATTTTGTAAAACAGTGTTACAAATATTAATTATTCGTTATTAAACTACCTATTGTACTAATGATACACAGGTAAGAACCCTTCTTACCTAGTAGTTTTTTTAAGGTGTACCTCGAGAATCACTGATAAAGTATTTTCATATCTTCCGTACATTACTTATATTTTTGCGTAACAATGAAGGGCTCACTTACTTTAGGCTCACAGGCTTTCTCACTTACTTTATCAACTTTGGAGTTAAAACTCACCGTAAATTCGCAAGGTACATAAATAAAATACTTGCTTTTACCAAACCATATAGCATTAGTACAAAAGACATTCGTCGTCGTCGTCGCTTCAACCGATGGACGTCCATTGCTGGACATAGGTCTCACGTAATGACGTCCATAAGGCTCGATCTTGCGCCGCCTGGCTCCAGCGGCTACCAGCGACCCTCTTTATATCGTCGGTCCACCTTGTTAGTGGCCTGCCTATACTGCGCCGTCCAGTGCGGGGTCGCCACTCCAGCACCTTTAGTCCCCAATGTCCATCGGTCCTTCGGACTATGTACCCCACCCATTGGCATTTCAGGTTCGCGATTCGTAGGACTATGTCGGTGACTTTGGTTCTGCTACGGATCTCCTCATTTCTGATTTGATAACGTAGAGAAACTCCGAGCATAGTCCTCTCCATCGCACGCTGAGTGATTCCGATCTTTCGCATGAGGCCCATAGTCAGCGACCACGTTTTGGAACTGTAGGTCATCACTGACAAAAGACATTAATACATAATTAATCTTTGAGTCACTGTCCAGCAAAATTATTATTTTATGCTTAATTCTTTATACATAGAAGTCGTCGATATATTCTATATCGATGTGCCCAAATGTTGCTTAAAATTCACTTGGTCATATTTCAGTCTTTGGATAGAGGAAACCTTTCCTCAAGAACAATTCTGAAGCCCGCTAACCCGCTTTAAAGTAGCTTGGTACCTTCAAAAGACTCTCTTATGAGTGAAAAATCCTGTGCCCAACTTTGGAACACTGTTAACAGCTCGTTTACCTTACCTTTATGAATAATTAATATTGATAATGAGTACTAACGAAACCTTCTGAAAACCGCCTCCACTGTTATATTATATTCCGTTTGCTGAAAATGTTTGCATAGAAGTTTGCATAGAGAGATTATACATTTCTAGAAATAGTTTTAATAAAATTTTAACTAAGTTTGTCAGTCATTTTAGCTGGTAAACTTTAAATTTTTGTGGTAACGAGTTTAAAATTTCCGGGTTAGTTAGAATTCAAGCTATTATTAATTCAAGGTGCTGGTAAGATAACTAGGAGCCCGTTAAGATCCCACGCCTGGGCATAGGCCTCCTCACTCATAAGAGAGAGGGTATTTAGAGCATAGACTGACCACGCTGGTCCACTGTGGGTTGGCAGGCATAATACATAAGTGCACTTTCTATTCCTTCACTGTCATAGTCCGATGTGACAGCAATCCGACACGATCGGGGAGGGATCGTCATCAGGACCGATGGCTTAACGTGTCCTTCGAGGCACGGGGGTGGAATACACCGCTAACTTCGTGTAAATAGCGATACAACTTTAATAACTCAATATACATTTTTGAATTCGCCCGACTCGGAACTCGAATCCAGAACCTCATAACTGCAGCCAAACATGCTGACCCCTAGACCAATAGGGCAGTTATCTTAACTAATATTATAAAGAGGAAACATTTATGTTTTTGTATGTTTGTAACGTTTTCACCCAAAAACTACTGACCCGATTTCAAAATTTCACCATTAGGAAGCTGCATTTTCACTGTGCGAGATAGGCTATATAAATTTATTTTAAAGGGATCCCTAATAAAAATGGTTTTATCTAAAACAAGGTATAAAGCAAATATTCTGTCATCGCTGGCGCTGCGGAAACTATTGATGATACAACAAACAAATGTTTTATAAAATTATAGAACGTATTAACATCTACATAAAAGTCCACAATAACATATGTCTAAGAAAGTAGTTATGCCACTATAACTACTTTCTTACATTTTAAAAGTTAGTAAAAGTGCCGATCATTATCAAACCATATTATTCATATCTCTGTATTATTCCTTATTCTATTCTAAGATCGTTTCAATACCTGTAAAATACTGTTCAAATGATTAAAATCGGACAATCCATTCAAAAGATATAACGAATTTAAAAATGTAAGTCTCAAGAAAATTATAGCTTATATTCCAAGGATATCAATGATACTTAACAATATAACTATAAGTAGCAGCCCATTAACGTTCCACTGCTGGGCACAGGCCTCCTCCCTCAAATGAGAGAGAGTTTTTAGAGCATTGACCCACCACGGTGCTCCACTGCGGATTGGCAGGCATATAAGACAAGTCCACTCTCTATTCCTTCACTCTCATAGTCCGATGTGACAGGAAACCGACATGACGGGAGAGAGATCAGGCGCAGGACCGACGGCTTAACGTGGTCTCCGAGGCAGTGGGGTGGATCACACCGCCAACTTCCCAACTTCGGGCAAATATTGAAAAAAATCTTAATAGAAAACTCAATATCGACTTCGAATTGGCCCGACCTGGCACTCGAACCTAGGATCTCATGTCTGTAGTCGAACATGCTAACCACTAGACCAAAGAGTTTTTATTTTTATCAAGCTAAAAATTACTGGAGCGATTTAAAAAATTCTTTCATTACCTCCTTGAAATCAAGAATTTTTCAATATCTATATTTTTTTGCTAATACATTCTACGTATATGATGTTACGAATGTTAAAATGTGATAGTTAGATATATATTCTTTGTAAAGTAAAATCTGTATATTGATTAGATTATGAATGTAAGCGTGTATGTAATAATTTGAAAGGAAGTAATTAAAAACTAAATGAAATAGAACTTTTATGTCAACAAAAATAAATCTTTCCACTGCCACATTCGGCATTGCTAGTTATGTTTATATAAAACACGAAAAATATTATGACGATTATGGTCAAAAGAAATACAAAATACCTTATGGGCACTTCTCAAAATAGGGGGCGAAGAAAACCTCGTAAAGTTAGATTAGATACAAAAATTACTGTGTGGAAAAAACTATATTTTAATGGTGCTGGAAAGGCCTACTTGAATAAAGAATTTGTTAATTTTAATAAATATACATATTAGAAAACTTGCACTTACGTGAAAACATTGACTCTTTTAATAAAAAGAGTGAAGGTACATCATATAACTTACGAAACAAAAACAAACTTGTTATATTCTAGTAGGCTGCATAAAATTAACAACTCATTTAAGGGTAACTTTATACGTTTCTATAATAAACTCCCACAAGACGTTTTAGAGATGTCAATTAATGAATTCAAAGTCTTTGTTAAAAGAAAGTTGATTATTACTTAGACGATAGAAACGTGTGGGAGTGAACGAACTAACCTAATATCATGTTGTAATGATGATGGTAACAAAATACCCGAGTGAGTTTGTTGTGGGCTCTTCTCAGACCAGGGCGCGAAGGAACCCTCGTAACTTTAGATTTAAAATCGTTCTTGAGTACCATCATCAGACGTACAATAGAATTAGAGTGTGGAAAAGAAAAAAAAATTTTTGACGATTCAAGTGCTGTAATATGCCTGCTTGAATAAAGATATTTTGATTTGATTTGATTCATCCACATTTTCTCCCATATCCAGAATAGGTTTGATAATGGAAGGATTAACGGAGCATATGGAATCCTATTAGTTAAATATTTAGCATTTGAGTTGAGTTTAAACACAAAATTAGTATTCAATATGTAATCGGTCCTTTCTGGCTTTCAATTTGTGATTTTCGGGATTAAAATTAATTGCTAACGGTGTTAAAGTTCATGTTTATGTATTTTCATAGGTGTGTTCTGATGTACACTACGAGTAGTATACTGTGTAAAACTCCTTTATAGTTAGTTATACTGATTATTATTTAAATATACTGTAATTTGATGGCGTCGCTGATCCAGTTGTGCGAGTACCCGCCGTGCTAGCAGCTGTCCCCAGGTTTGGATGATTGATAGGTTTTGGCTGTAGCTAGTTACCACCCTACCAGCAAAGACGTACGCAAGAAACTTGTGTTCCGGTATGATGCTGTGTAGAAACCTTATCACGAAAATGACCTCTTACCAGATTAGCCTGCTTTCATCATAGACTATATCATCAGGTTTAGTCACACTTATATTAGCAGTCTATATTACATAGTGCTGGGGAAATAGCTCAATTATATTAGTCTGGGATTTTCAACGTCCGTTAGACGATTTTTTTTAACCGCATAAGCCACAGAGCAAATCCTATTCGTTAGACCATTTATCTGGGACCTCCACTGCCGATTACGATTTAGCGGTATTTCCGTTATAAAAACGGTATAATCTACCAGATTTAGTTTCTCTTTATCAAGTTTAACAATGGTTTTCATTTGTTTAACATTCGGTAAGGTGAACTTGATACATTTAATTTTTTTTATATTATTAGCTTCAAACCATTGAACTACTTCACTGAGAAAGTTGTTTACGTCGTCATAGTCTATTCATCGTCGACTAACCTTATATATTAGTATCTTCGGCAAACGAAACGATCTCATGATCTTCCTTGACAAAGTGACGAAGATCATTAAGGTAAATTGGGAAATGTAAAAACCCTAATATCGAACCCAATGGTCTCCCAGTTTTGGTACCGGTCCAAAACATTTGATAATACAACGTTTTACTGCAACACAGCTTGGACTCCTTCATCTAGGAACAAAAGGAGATACCTTTTATGTGAGCTTTCAATAACTGATGTTGTAATTAACGAATGAAAATTAATAAGATTTACGTACAGATAGTGTAAGGGTAAGTGCAGGATTTCGAGTTAATTTTGCAATTGAAATGTTAGTAACAAAGATATCAATATTATTTTTGATAGTAAGTATTAATATCTTATCTTAGTAATTAATATCGCTCTCCTTTCTTTGACGGGGTCCCTAATGCCAGGGCTGTCTGGAAGAGATCGCTAATGAGCGATAAGACCGTCCAATTGCACACTAAAAGTACTTTATACAGAGTAATTGTAAACCTATTTTTAGCGTGGTGTTCAATAAAGAATATTATCTATCTATCTATCTATTAAAGGCTGCGAATTTAATAATATTTTAGAAATAAGGAAGCAACCAATAATAAATTCAAAGCCCATTCAACACTTTGGTACTTGTTCGAGGATGAAAAACAACGTTTTCTCTAATAAGGAGGCGTTTATACGTCTTCTTTGATCTATGTATATATTATCGTGTCACGATAAAATTGTATCACGTAAAGTAATCTTTGCTGCTATCAAGTTTAACGATGTCGACTCCAATGTGCTTCTATGTGTTGATCCGGGAAAGCTCCCTACATTATTTATTCTGTATATTCAAAACGGCTTTTGTGTTTTTCGTCTATACGTAAATCAGATACAACAAACATTGTAGAAAAATAAAAGTCAATTTCTTTGCCTCTGCATCGAAAAGAAGAATATATATCCCAAACGTCTTTTCTCAGTAGCCAATATTCTAAACTATGAAATCATATTTACAATTTGATTAATAAAGTCCCACTATTGAGCAAAGGAATCTCATAAGAGAAATCAGAGGGTTATTAAAGTACAGACTCACCACACTGAACCACTGCGGGTAAGCAGGCTCAATACACACGTGTATACCCCAACACCAGTGCACCCTCTTTTGCTTCACTCTCATAGTCCGAAGTGATGGCAATCCGACCTAATAGAGTGATCAGACGCAGGGCCGACGGCTTAAATATATCATATAGTTTTTATAGCTTTTACATAGATACATACATATCATCATGGCTCATTCCCATAGGGGTAGGCAGAGACCACGTCCTTCCACTTGCCACGGTCCTTGCATATCTCCTCCGATTCTTTCATTCTCAATAAACCTTTCATACAAGTTCGTCGGCTTAGAGTACTCTTGACCTGTCCCTTATTTAAAATGTCCTGAATTAGGTTCAGGAACGTTCGACTTGGACTTTGCCTTCCAACTTTCCCATTCACTCTTCAGACATAAATCCTTTTTGTCAGTCTCCTTTCATTCTCTCTACGTGCCCAAACTATCTAAGCATACCTTTCTCAATTTTAGTCACTACATCTTCTTTTGTACCACAATGTTCTCTTGTCAAACTATTTCTTTCTTTGTCACTCAGTTTCACTCCACTCATACTTGTCTACGCTCTCATCTCTACCGCATTTATTTTACTTTTATGCTTCTTTTGCCATACCCAGTTTTCACTGCAAATCTATTGATTATTCATACATTATATTGATAGACGATAAAGCCGTAAGTCACTTCCTAATGAAAGAACAATATATGAATATTCTATAATTATCGAAGTATTTTGCAACATGAAAAGCTACCGATGAAATTAAACGCTTATTCAGCGAAATGCTTTGAATACAAATTATTAGTTATCTTTAATTAATTTTAAAAGTAAGATTGTGATTACTTATTATATAACACAAATGGATTGTCAGATTGATTTCTGGACCTTTTATAGCCTAAAGATTATTTTTAGTATTATAAATCGTGTTCATTGCTTTTTTTTATTATACAAGTGCATATTTTTATGAATATATTCAGATTTGCTGATTCAAAAGTACTGTAAAAGCTTACTTGAATAAGAAGACTTTTTCATTTCATTTATTTGTATTTGTCATTTACTTCAAGAACAGTTAAATATATAAAGCCGCTGGAGCCAGGCGGCGCAAGATCGGGCCTTGTGGACATCATTACGTGAGACCTATGTGCAGCAGTGGACGTCCGTCGGTTGAAGCGACGACTATACGATAACTTATTTAAATAATAGGATTTTACAAAGGCGACACAGTCAATGTACTTATTTGTTTCCATCAAATTTAATGAAATTTTATTTTAAACAAGCAAAAATGTTTAAAATAGAGAATATCGTAATATTTTTTTATTGCGACAGAAAACTATGCGATAAAATAACTATTTAATGATTTTAACTTTTCTGTAAACGATGTTTCATATAAAAACTCTTTCCTAATTTGCTAAATGTCTGACAAACAATATTAATCTATTATCAATTTGACCACAGACTAATAATAAAGAAAAAGGTGCGTGATGTGTCAAATGCATGGTAGTATGTGTCATGTCTTTATTTATTGATTTAATGTATTTTTTGTGTTAAAATGTAGCATTGTATACGTTTCTCTAAATAAACTATAAGTGTGAAGATTCTCATACACCTCCGTCCACGAAATATTTGAAAAGTAAAACGTTTTTGCATCACGTTTGAATATATAGATAATTTAGTTCTTTTAAAAAGTATTTATTTCGAAGAACATTTTCATTTCGCTTGCAGTAATCTTAAACGAGGACCAAGGATGGTTTCTACTTGAGAAATACCAACGGTAGAAAAATATTGTAAGAAGCTCCCTCGAGTCGAGCGCTATCGACTTGAAGTGTCTGATATCACCTAGTTTATTGACATCTGCAACAGTCCCTTTGTTCGCCTCGTCTAGCATGTCTAGTTGATATTGATTCTCCGTCATATTCACGTATAAGCTTCGCTATTTGACATATATTTATTATGCCACAATGGGAATATATTCTTTTTCCCTGCTTATATCTAATAATAAGTATTTCTTTCTATACACTGCTAAACTGACTGCCTGATTGATCTAGTGGTTAGTATATTCGACTACAGACATGAGGTCCTCGGTCCGAGTCCAGGGCCGGGCCAATTCAAAAATTGATATTGAGTTTTCTATTAAAATTTTCTTAATATTTGCCCGAAATTAGGACGTTGACGGTGTGATCCTCCCCTGTGCCTCTGAGAGTACGTTAAGTCGTCGGTCCTGCGCCCGATCTCTCCGGTTGTTATCGGATTCCCGTCACGCCGAACTATGAGAGTGAAGGAATAGAGAGTGCACTTGTGTACTATGCCTGCCAATCCGCAGTGGAGCAGCGTGATGGGTCTATGCTCTAAAAAACATCTATCATATGAGTGAGCAGGCCTGTGCTCAGCAGTGGGATGTTGAATGGGCTGCTACTTACCTACCTATATTGCTAAAACTTTAGCAATAGTTACCAAAGATATTAATGCAGTGTTGCGACTATTCGCGTTATTAGTAATGGTCCCTGGTATGATTCCCAGCAGATCAAATTCAGAGTAGAATAGATTTTGTAGTGTTGCCAGCGTAATTTCGAAGATATTTTTTATTTCAAGTTCCGTCAAAATCTGTCCAGTAGTTTCTGATATTAGCGGAAACAAAACAGATGCAGAGAGACAAAAATTGTTTGTATTACGATCCCTTGCTTTCGCCAACGATCACCTACGTTCGTTGGCGAAGGCATGGGAACATCGTTGAGTTTTAGCTGGTAAAAACCCAACTTAATCCGGAAAACAAGAAAAGGTTAATATTTTTAAGCCTTTTTTGTCGCTAGCTAACATCACTGCAGCAAAAACCAAAATAACCATAACCAAAATAACCATAACAATAACCATGAACATGAGTTATGTAAAAGGCTATTTGAATTTACAAATGCTTTGTTTTAATCGCAATAAAATCTCTCGTATTATATGGAATGGGTATAACCATTCCATAAAATATTTGCAGAAAATGTCTTAAAGCGAATAACAAATTGTTGTAATATAACTAAGTTGAATTTTGCTGTAAAGTTGTATTGTAACTCTCATTATTGCCTTGCTTTGTTGTGAAAAAATTTTAAAAGGACAATATACGTTAACAATATGATGACAGACAATCTTCATGTCCATACAAATGTAGAAGAAAAAGCACATGTATGTAGGTATAAAACATCCAAACTAATATTTTAAAGAGGAAACATTTGTGTTTTTGTATGTATATATTTAACGTTTACAGGCAATAACTTATGGATCAATAAAACAAAAATTCACCATTAGAAATCTGCATTTTCACTGAGCGCCATATGCTATATTACTTTCTCAAAAAAAAAAATAGGAATCCCTTAGAAAAATGTAATAATGTAACCCAAGNGTCACATCTGACTATGAGAGTGAAGGAATTGAGAGTACACTTGTGTACTATGCCTGCCAATCTGCAGTGGAGCAGCGTGGTGGGTCTATGCTCTAAAAAACATCTATCATATGAGTGAGAAGGGCTGCTACTTACCTACTGCTAAAACTTTGGCAATAGTTACCAAAGATATTAATGCAATGGTGCGACTATTCGCGTTATTAGTAATGGTCTCTGGTATGATTCCCAGCAGATCAAATTCAGAGTAAAATAGATTTTGCAGTGTTGCCAGCGTAATTCCGAAGGTATTTTTGATCCCGTCCCGTCAAAATCTGTCCAGTAGTTTCTGATATTAGCGGAAACAAAACAGAGACAGAAAGACAAAAACTGTATGTTTCGCCAACGATCCCCTACGTTCGTTGGCGAAGGCATGGGAACATCGTTGAGTTTTAGCTGGTAAAAACCCAACTTAATCCGGAAAACAAGAAAAGGTTAATATTTTTAAGCCTTTTTTGTCGCTAGCTAACATCACTGCAGCAAAAACCAAAATAACCATGAACCCAAAGTTATGTAAAAGACTATTTGAATTTACAAATGCTTTGTTTTAATCGCAATGAAATCTCTCGTATTATATGGAATGGGTATAACCATTCCATAAAATACAAGAGTATTTGCAGAAAATGTCTTAAAGCGAATAACAAATTGTTGTAATATAATTAAGTTGAATTTTGCTGTAAAGTTGTATTGTAACTCTCATTATTGCCTTGCTTTGTTGTGAAAAATTTTCAAAAGGACAATATACGTTAACGATATGATGACAGACAAACTAATATTTTAAAGGGGAAACATTTGTGTTTTTGTATGTATATATGTAACGTTTACAGGCAAAAACTGATGGATCAATAAAACAAAAATTCACCATTAGAAAGCTGCATTTTCACTGAGCTCCATATGCTATATTACTTTCTCAAAAAAAATAGGAATCCCTTAGAAAAATGTAATAATGTAACCCAAGGTGTGAAACAAAAAATCTATTATTGCGTGCGCTGCGAAAACAATTGAAGATAAGACAAAAAAATGTTCTACAATATTAGAGAATATATTATTATCTATATAAAAGTCCGTTATTACGTATGTCCAACGACTGTAGTTATGACACTATGACTACTTTCTTACAAATTGAATGTTAATCAAAATGCCGACAATTATCAAACAATATTATTCATACCTCTGTATTAATCCTTATCCTATTAAATGATATTTTATTAAAGACTTCAATACATGTAAAATACCTATTAAATTATTAACATCGGACATTCCATTCAAAAGATATAAAGAAAATTGTAGCGATCCTTATACCTGGGCCTGCGACTGGTGAGTTAGCTTATATTCCAAGGATACCAACGATAACTACCGATATATTTATACTGTTTTATGTTTATCAAGCTATAAATTACTGGAGCGATAATAAAATCTTTCAAACTTCCTTAAAATCAAGATTTTTTCAATACCTGTATAGTATGTTTAAATTTACTAATTTCGGACATTATACGGAAATTTTGTTACGAATTTTAAAATGTATTGGTTAGATATATATTCATTGTACAGTAAAAACTGCGTATTGATTAGATTTTGAATGTAAGTGTGTATGTAATATTCTGAAATTAAAAGCTAAGTTAAATAAAACTTTTAACGAAAAAGAATCTTAAGTCTTAGTAGACTTTCCATTGCCGCGAGCCGGTATCTACGCGGGTGAAACCGCGGGGCAATGCTGATCGCATATATTTTTAACAGACTTCAAAAAAGGAAGAGGTTATCAATTTATATTTGTTACCTCATATCTTCCGGCTGGGTGGACCGATCTTTATGATTTTTTTTAAATGTAATTTGGTGTTCGTCATAAGGTCTCATTTTTTGAAATCCAGTTCTAATGAGCATGGCATCCTTGAGAAAACCGGATAAGAAAAAAATGGACGAGTAACTCAAGATCACGCCAACCGATTTCGATGATTCTTTTTTTATTAGAAAGTATATACGTCAACGGTTGTTTTAAGATAGTTTGGTTAGGTTCTTATGATGGATTCAATGACAAAGTGACGGAACTCGTCAATTCTCTGGAACAAATTAACGATAATGGGCAAAATCTTTTATAGGCTATCCGGATATTTGAGCCACCTACCGTAACAAGGGTGCGATTTATGGCAAAATATATAACTGTCTGTAATCATATATAAATGATGCCGACTCCGAATATAAGAATACGAACAACTCTAAAAAAGAATACGCAATTCTTTTCTTACTTTTTAGAGCATATTAATATATGTTTTGAAGGCGGTTCTTTTTTTGGTAAAATTTTTATTTACTATAGTAATTTTTTAGGCTTACAGCTGCACGTAGTAATCAAAATATATTTTTTTTGGACTCGCAACTTAGTAATTAACATTTTTATTAACTCCGATACATAAAAGCTCTATAGAATCACTTAGCATTAAAAATGAGTAACAGTTTAATTATAAACAGTGTATCGGGTGCGGAGGACGGAACGATTCAACCGGAGGTCGACATTTTCCTCTCATAAATAGGGAGATAATTGCGGGAAAGATAGCGTTTATTTATAGGGCTTATGCCGTACAAATAGAAATTTTCTCGAGTGGGGAAACGATTCTGCTTTTTCTTCGTTTAATAAAAAAGTGGATTTGCGGACAAGTGTTATTTCCGATTGGATAAGCAATTTTTGACAAAATTATGTCGAATTTATGTTATAGTCATAAAGAGCATAAATGTAGTGACTAAAATTTAGAAAGGTAAGCTTATGGTTTAGGCACGTAGAGGAAATGAATGAAAGGAGTCCGACAAAAGGATTTATGAGTCAAGAGCGAATAGGAAAGTTGGAAGGGGAATACTAAGGCAAACGTTCCTGGATCGTGGCAAGTGGAAGGACGTGGTCTCTTCCTACCCCTATGGGAATGAGGCGTGATGCTATATAAAGGTCCGCTGTGAAAGACTTGTAAAAGAAATTAGAATGGCATATAGGAGGTCTTAATAATAAATTACTTACATCCATACGTATATATATATAAGAGATAGCCATGTATCTATTGACTCATCATGATATCTCTGGAACCATAAGGCGTAGAGACTTGAAATTTGGTAAGAGCAGATATGCCTTTTTAGGTTAATTAAAAAAAAATCAAACTTTACATTTACAAAGTACTTACTAAATATATTTATGAATAAATTTATTATTAAAACTGGTCAGAATATTTTTTTGATATAATGGAAACTATCAAAAGAAAATTTTAGGAAATGCCACCCGCAAAGGGCAGTGCGGGGGTGTTAATCAAAAATTGCTAAATTTATATTTTTTAATCTATAGTTCTTACAACTGTGAATTTTTGAGAAAATATATTTTGGTATGTTTGGATTTATGAAAAGCATATTTTAGGATACTTCAGCACCATAGGGCAGTGCGGGGGCGTTAAAAATAAAAAAATGCATCTATCAAACTATAGTTCTTACAACTAAAAAAATATTTTGTCAATTTCGCATTGACAAAATATTTTTTTGGAATGTTGCTAATTATCAACAACGAATTTTGTAAAGTTCCACTCCCAAAAGGCAGTGCGGGGGCTTTTAATTGTCTAACTCATAAAAACTCTGCAATCGCATCTTAGCATTCATTGCCCCAAAACAAAGCTCTTGTCAGAATTTAGCAAATTTCAGTAAATTACTGCTCATTAATTTAACTATTTTTTTTTATTAAATAGGATTTTATAATAAAAGTCAATAACCAAACTAAAACATTCTTTAATTCCAGTAAACTTAATAAGCTTTCTTGTCTAAGGTTCTACCACCGGATCGGAACCAAGCTAACTATTCACACTCAATAGTCTTTTGTACTTTTCAATCTATGTTATATTTTATATAAAAATACAATTGCATAATCGACATCCATTATGAATAAATATAAAAACAAATGACATACAATTATCAATATGATATATTAATAAGACAAAAGTTTTAATTCAAAGAAACATACTTAGCTTTGTATCGAAAAGCAGCCCGATTTACCGATACAAACAACTTAAAACACAATAACTCGTAGCTAATGTTGATTAAAAACTGAGAACTGAACTAATACGATAGATTCTACGATACATAACCTTTTATAACATTTAATTAATGAGGCTCTTAAAACAAAACACCAATGAGTATATAGATGTGTGGGGAGAGTGGGAAATATTAGCAGAAATTGAAAATCACTGGTATGACAGTCAAATTACCAGGAAAATAAGCATTGTCAATACGTAACAGTATATCCACATAGGGGATATGAAGTACACAGTTCCTATGTCGCACTTTAATTAACTAGCATTCCGTTGATGCGAACATGCCAATTAGTGGACATATTTCATTACACGTGGTCAACCATATTCGATACAATTTCGCAACAAACATTGTTTTATTGTATGCCGGCAGGTGTTTACACTATTCTCTAAATTTATAGACGCATTAAATTATTTGACTATTATTAATAAACTGAACGCTGTTATTTATTTACACTGACATTTAATAGAGGATATTTGATTGTTTGTATCAAATAAATAAAAAGCTACTGAACAAGTCATATAAAACAATATATGACTACGCCACTAGTTAGAAAGAATTTCTTAAACTAAAGCTTTTAATTAATCAAGCTGTACAATTTTTATAAAAATGAAATAGCATTAATGAAAACGCTGTATTTTGGTGAAGTTTCCTCTACTACAAGTGTAGAAAAATGTATTTGAACTTGAGTAAAGGACAAAAAAGGATTTTATTGATGATAGTAAATATAAACAACTATAACTTGGTTATTATACACATATTCTAAACCACATATACGCATACCAGCTTTTCTTCTTTTTTTTTTATAAAACAGGTACTAATTCTTCTTACATTACTAAATTCCACCAAAAAACACAAATACACTCACTAATTCTTACATACCCACTCACACCTACATAACACTCACTAACAACACAGCGAATATCTCAGTTTTTTCTTTTCATTGTTTCCTAATTTTTACTTCCTAATATCTACTCTGTTATTTTAATAATTATTTAATAATTGGTGTAATCCGTAATTGGCCTTATTTTAAGTATATTAATTATTCTATGTAACAATTTGTTAAAACGCTGTTGGGTTACCAATAAATAAATAAATAAATAAATANAGAGGGACAATTACGGCCTTGCTCCAATCTCTTGGGACTTGACCTTTCTCCCAGCATATATTGAAAAGGCAGTACAGCTGAGCTACCACAATCCCGCGGCCAGCCTTCAGCATCTCGACTGACACTCTGTCATACCCTCTACTACAAGTCTAGAAAAATGTATTTAAACTTGCGTAAAGGACAAAAAAAGGATTTTATTGATGATAGTAATTATAAACAAGATATTTGGGTAGTATATAATAAGATAAGACTAGAACATTGACATTTAGCAAGAAATATAAAGGACAAGAAACAGGTCATTAGTATCTATTGACTCATCGCGATATCTCTAGAACCATAAGCCGTAGAGCCTCGAAATTAGGTAGGAATATTCCTTTTTCCTAGTAAAGATCAGTTAAGAACGGATTTTATGAAATTCCACCCGCAAGGGGGGTTGCGGGGGTGTTAACTATTGACTCATCACGATATCTCTGGGACCATAAGGTATAGAGATTTGCAATTTGGTAAGAATATTCCTTTTGCTGAGTAGAGGTCATGTTTCTTATTTGTAAAACAATTGGCCTAAATTGATGATATTAATAACCAAAAAACATTCCACGCAGACGAAGTCGCGGGTTCACCTAGTCTTCACATATATCAAAATGAATTGGTGTTCGTTAGCGTCGCTTAAACTCGAGAAGGTCTGGACTAATATGGCTAATTTTGGTTTTGAAGTCCAGGGAAGGTTTTAAAGGTGAGTAAATAATAAAAAAGTTCTTGGAATATAGTAAAAACAACAATTTTACTTTCTCCTAGAAACTATTCCTAAATGTCAAACATTTGATGGTCGCCTCGTTGTTAAGAAATGTAATTAAAAGAATACTTTTATCTGTTTTTTATTTGTTTTTCACATTTGACAACCAAGTGCTAACAATTTCTGATCGCCACTATATTATTTTACTGACTTTAGCGAGAATTCGGGTGTACAGATCGCAATTACGAATTCTTTCGCTCCCGTTAAGTTTTGAATACATTTATTACTAAAGTTGAAACATTCTGCAACTATCAATGAACTTTTTTAGTTATTGATTTTGAGGCGGTACGAAGTTTTAGTCTTAAATAAAAATAAAGAAATTAAATAGAACCATAAAAAAACAAAGCAATGTGGATGCAGTTGAAGTGTTTAAATTTAACGAAATAAAAAAAATATATTTAACTAGTTTTTTGCAGTGAAAATTTGAACATGTGAAAGTGATATTGAGAGGAGAGTGAATGCTGGGAATATGGTAAATGGTGGTCTGCACGCCTTTATGAATAGCCAGATGGTGTCTTAATGGGCCACACTGTGAATGAAGGAGTGCTGAAAGTTGGGTATGGCAGAAGAAGCATAAAAGTAGTATAATGTGGTTGAGGTGGAACTGAGTGACAAAGTAAGAAATTGTGTATAAAATAAAATGTAGTGACTAAAATAGAGATAGGTATGCTTAGATGGTTTGGGCACGTAGCGAGAATGAATGAAAGGAGATTGACAAACAGGTTTATGAGTCAAGAGTGAATGGGAAATTTGGAAGGGAAGACTAAGGCGAACGTTCCTGGACCAAATCCAGGTCAAGAGCACTCTAAACCGACGAACTTGAATGAAAGGTTTAATGAGAATGAAAGAAGCGAAGGAGGTATGCAAGGATCATGGCAAGTGGAAGGACGTGATATTTGCCTACGCCTATGGGAAGCTTGGTTAGGGAAGCTTGAGTCCTATATTATACAAATGAACTATTAGTGAGAATTGTAAAGAGGATCAAATTGAATTTGTATAAACGCCTATAAGGCTTGATAAATAATATTGCATAAGGGAATTTAATGTCGGATCAGAAACTATAACGTGACCAAGATAATAGTCCCGGAAAATGGCGGAGGTGTTTGAATGTCGAGGCCCATTTCATTTAATGGCCGTCATTTGAATTCCGCGTTCGTGTAGAACCATACATCTACTTATTGTTGTGGAGGTTATATGGGCTGTAACAATGACTATAATATTGAAGAAAACATTTTCCCAGCAGATCACGTCGTCACGTTATAATGATTTTAATTTAACACTCGAATTACGCCTTTACGACATAATACATTCATTTGCTTATCTCCTTCACCTATTATAAAACAATCCATCGCCGCGTCTGTCTGTTCGCGATGAAATTGAAACAAAAACTGTTGAACCGGTCAACATATTTTTATATACGGCTTTCATTAATATATAGAGTGATTCCTAAGGAAGGATTTCGTGTATAATTTGGCAAGGTTTTATATAAATTGGTTTAAATAACGATAATTGTTCAGTATCGAAAAAATTCTAGCTACCTTGGAGCTTTCAAACTCAAATATAATTTTTGTTTCCGCACACTAATTGTAATATACGACTGATGATGGTATTAGAGAATGACTTTAAATCTAAACTAAAAGAGGGTTCCTTCGCGCCCTGATCTGAGAAGAGCCCGCAACAAACTCAGTCGGGAATTTTTTTTACCATCATGTTTCCAATATCATATTAATTTATTATATTTAAATTTAAACTAGAGCAATTCGTTTACGTATTAAGTGACATCTCTAGAACGTCTCGTGGAAGTTTATTATAGAAACGTATACCGTTACCCTTAAATGAGTTTTACGAACCCGTTTTTAGATACGTTACCGATGAATTTATGCATCAGGAACGATTCTGCTCCCTATTCCTACATAACAGAAGTACTTCCCTATACTCACAATGCAAGCAGAGGTTCTAGTTCGATTATCTGTTTGTAGTGTGGACTAGTGGCAGGCTTCGGCCGTGGCTAGTTTCCAATCTATGAGCAAAAACGTGCCGTTAAGCAAATAAAAAGATCAGCAATAAAAAGGCTTTTAAAAACTTTAGATTAACCACCGGGATTTGCAAATTTTCTTTATTGAAAAATACAAAGATACATTTAAAGAGACTGCATGTTTATAGGTTACATTAATCTCAGAATGACTAGCGAAATATGTAGGTTTCCTTGCGATGTTTTCCTTCACCAAACTTAAAATAAGGCTAACGAGAAAAGGCGAGGCAGAAGTCGCATACAAAATTCTTTTCAACTGAAAATTTTATAAGGAAATGAAAGTTAGGGCGAAATAAACGCTACCACAATATAAAAGAAATCGATCACCTGTTATCCGACAGTACGATATAATGGGACCGCAAAGGAACACTATCTTCAAACGAGATTTCTTCGAGAAAATGCGGTATCATAACTTAAACATATTGGATACAATTCTACACGTTTATAAACTTTCTATGTTTCAAAATGTGTTACTTATCTATATTAGCGGTCGCCCAAAGATCGAAACGACTTTAGTTAATTTAAATTATAAGTTTGAACATTATTAATGTTATATTGTCAAAGACTATAGTCGCAGATTTCGCCAAGGTTATCCTGTTAATTGTAGCTTCAAACAACTGCTTCCTTGGTCTAGTGGTTTGCATGATTCCAGTCCCGGGTTGGGCCAATTCAAAAATTGATATTGATTTATCTAATACAGATTTTCTTAACGTTTGCCCGAAGTTGGGAAGTGCATATGCTCTGGTCCTGCACCTGATCTTTCCCCAGCCATGTTGAATTTCCATCACATGGACCTATGAGAGTGCACTATTGTACTATACCTGCCAATGCGCAGTGGAGCAGCGTGGTGGATCTATGCTCTAACAAACCTCTGAGCGAGGAGGTCTGTGCCCAGCAGTGGGACGTTAATGGGCTGCTATTTACCTTATACTGTTAATTTGCCATTTTTTGAAACAAAATGTAATATCATATATTACATTTTGTTTCAAAAAATATTTCTTTAAAAATATAAAAATCTTTTTTTTTTAATTTAACAAAAGAACATCCTAAAAAATTTATATCCATTAAACTTATTTCGATAATATAATTAGTGATGCATATCGTTTGCTAAATCACTTTTTTCTGGTGCTTAAACAGGAGAAGGTATGAAAGAAAAAAATAAAGTTACGTAGAGCATAATAAATTTTAAGAAATTTAACCACCATAGTAATTTTTGTAATGTAACCTCCTTAGTGCTTTTGACAATATAAACTTATTGATGTAACCTTATGGTGTTTGACGTAATTGTCAGCGATTGAGAAGTACGCATATAACCTCTATATGCGTGGATGGGTTGTGTTGTTTTTCATCGATTTTATTTATTTTTTGTGCATAATTTTTGAAAATATTTGCATTGTGCAATCCTTCTCTATGTACACCATAAGTGTGCGAAATTTTATATTCCTCCGCGGCGCAATTTTCGTAAAATCGTGTATGAAGGTTTTGCTTCACGTATTATTATATAAAAAGAAGTTGTATTTCCCTATGACTGGACTATTTTTTTTTAAATTCATTTTTGCTGTGATTGCTATATTCAAGAGAAGGTTCTTACGAACGAAAAAATTTTGCAAGTTAATAATTTGCAAATATACATATTTAGTGCGTAAAAAAATTATTTTAAATTAACTTGTGTAGCTCTGGCATCCTTTTGTGAGAGATATCGTGACATGCTGTACACATTTCTTGGAATGTGAAGAAAACCGGATCGAATTGTTAACCTTAATTCGTACAACTATATATATACAAAAAAAAATTAACAAAATCGGCCCAGCTGTGTACGATATCTTTGACATACATATGAATATAAGGCTATTTATGTATAGAAAACCTACATATTCCAGCGTCCGTGAATTCATCGTTGGTTTCATCCAGGACACCAGGAACGAATGCAAACGTTGGAACCCTGGTGCCTCACTCTTTGATGAAGAAGGTTCTAAGGGTTTTAGTAGATATTCTGATGTAGAAACTGCCAAAATGGTGTATTTTGCTTATTTTCATAGTATTATGCCTTACGGCATACTGTTATGGGGTAGGGCGGCGGACATTGAAACTGTATTTGTTTTACAAAAAAGAGCAGTACGGACAATAAAAATATAAATTAGGATCTCGTGTTCTAGTTCTCTAAGAAATAAATTTAAAGAAACATCAATTCTCACAATACCGTCGCAATATATATTTAATAATATCTTATATATCCGTGATAATATATTTATACACTCAGGAAAGTGAATACACAATTTTAATACAAGAAATAAAAACAAACTTGTAATTCCATATTTTAGAGTGAAGAAGATTCAGAAATCATTTGTCGGGTTGAGCATACGCTTTTTTAATAAGATACCTCAATCAGTTTTAGATTTGCCTTCACATAATTTTATGAAATATGTCAAAAACATCCTTTTACAGAAGGCATATTATAATGTTGAGGATTATTTAAGCGATAGAAATGTTTGGATTTGATTCCAGTTGCTCACAGAAGCAATATATTACACATTGTAGCATACAAAACTATCTTTAAAAGAGTAACAGTTGAGTTTCTTGCCGGTTTCTTCTCAGCGGATTCAACTTAGAATAAAGAATATTTTGATTTGATTTCTTACTTCGCCGCGTACCACGAAACGGATTTATGGGTCGGGGTTTGTGAATAAATGCATTTCCCGGCAAAAAAAAAACACCTACATATTCCAAATTACTTGAAATTTGCAAGTGATTTAGACTCTAAACATGTTTGGCCATATACTTTAAATTCAGTTCGATGTGGATTCCCTGATGATTATATTGCGTTCAGCAAACATTTTCAGTGCGGAAAACCAGTATTTTACTAATATAAATATAGGAATATTTTGCGGTGATCAATCAAATTAACCTATATGTATCTAACGCAAATAGTTGCATTTAAATTGGCAGATTTATTCCCGATATATTTGTTATATTATATTTAATTTGACCTGTTTGTTTGTTTGCATAGAATTTTGTTATTGAAATTTGACCCCTTAACGTTGATAGCTTGATTTAATGTTTGCTGTTACCCTTTAATTCCCCTTAATACCCTTAATTCTGATGACAACACAATTTAATACACTCTGTATTATTGAAAATCCAAAATGGCTGCTGCTACTCAATGGCAGAATACACATTTTTTACAACTACCTCAATATGAGTGTCAAATATTCTTAAAACACACAAATTTTACGTTATTAACTGTACGTAAAGAATATTTTGACTTATAGAGTATAGTTCACTATGAAATAAACACATAGAATCACGATTCATTCCCATAGGGGTATGCAGAGACCACGTCCTTCCACTTGCCACGATCCTTGCATACCTCCTTTACTTCTTTCATTCCCATTAAACCTTTCATTCAAGTTCGTTGGTTTAGAGTACCCTTGACCTGTTCCTTATTTATAATGTCCTGCATTTGGTCGAGTTACGTTCGCCTCGGTTTTCCCCTTCCAATTTTCCCATTCACTCTTGACTCGTTAATCCTTTTTGTCAGTCTCTACGTGCCCAAACTATCTAAGCATATCTTTCTCGATTTTACTCACTACATCTTTTTTATACCACAACCTTCTCTTTTGATAGATAGGAAAGGCGTAGACAGAGACCACGTCCTTCCACTCGCCACGATCTTTGAATATCTCCTTCGCTTCTTTCATTCTCAATAAACCTTTCTTACAAGATCGTCGGTTTAGGGTACTCTTGACTTAGCCCTTATTTAAATTGTCCTGGATTTGATCCAGGAACGTTCGCCTTCCAACTTTTGCATTCACTCTTGACTCATAAATCCTTTTTGTCCGTCTCCTTTCATTCATTCTCTCTACGTGCCCAAACCATCTAAGCATACCTTTCCCAATTTTAGTCACTATATTCTCTTTGACAGCACGTTTTCTTATCACACTATTTCTTACTTTCATTTTTTTCACTCAGTTTCAATGCAGTTATTCTTTTACTACTATTATATAACTATGAAAAAAAATGCAAATCCAATATGGCCGCCAATAAAACGTCGGGTTATATGTTTTTTCATAATCTCAATTTAGGTATCAAATGAAAGAGCTGGAGTACTAGAAGATAGTTCACTCTGAAAAAAAATGAAAATGCAATATTTTTTCACACCCCATCTTCTGGATAAAAGGTATCCGTCGACCTTCGTCTTTCGTCCTCTCGTCCATACGCTCCGGTATTGCTTTATTAGATATATGCTGCTACCGTTACATTCAATTATTTAACTCATAAAAACTCTACAATCGCATTTTAGCACCCATTGCCTCAAAACGAAGCCCTTGTCAGGAATGAGCAATAATAATCAGTAAATAATATGTTCATTATTGTTACTATTTTTTTTTACTTAAATGGGATTTCATAATAAAAGTCAATAACCAAAGTAAAATTTTCTTTGATTCCAGTACACTTAATAAACTTTCTTATTAAAGGCTTTACCACCGGTTCGGAACCAAACTAACTATTTGAGAAGAATCCGGACCACATATTGTCTTTTACTCTTTTTTTTATTTTATATTTAATATAAAAATACAATTGCATCATCAACGTCCATTATCATTAAATATAAAACAAATAACACATAATTATCAATATGACAGATTAATAAGACAAAAGTTTTATTTAAAGAAATATACTTAGCTGGGTATCGAAGCGCAGCCCGATTTACCGACACAAACAAGTTAAAATACAATAACTGGTAGCTAACTTGATTAAAAACTGAGAAGTGAACTTACTTCTTCGATACATAGTCTTTTATAACATTTAACTAATGAGGCCATCAAGGCAAAACACCAATGAGAGTGTTTGCCGCCTATTACATTTCTTAATTAGCTTATTTATTAAGAAACTACCATACCCTGTTAGTTTTTAATAGTTACAATGAATATAATTTAAGTAATTATAATAATTTATAAAACACTAGAAATATTCTATAGCAAAGTGGTATTAATCACAATGTTTACAAATTGACCAATGGAAGGCCTTTGTTTCTAAGAATACGATTTAGTCAAATGACGAACCGTATCCTTTATTTAAACTATTTTATTTGAAATATTCTATCACCCTCGTATAAATAATGCGTTTTTAAGATTGGCCCACTATAATCTTTTTAGGCTAACCAAATTTGTTCTAAAATCATGTTATTTTTGCGAAGGTTTTTGTCTTACAACCACATGGGTAACTTCGCCAGGAATAGTTAGTGTTTTAAACTTATGGATATTGCACTTTGTAATATTATATAATGTAGTGAAATGAAGTGGATATAAAGAGCAGAGATTCTGTATTTAATATCATACCGCTATTGTTCCAAGTAGTCTTTTGCAGACTTGCCCTTCCGTTCTTTTACAAATTGCAATTTTCTTTATTTTATAGTATAAAATCTCGTTAGGTTTTATTAAAAAGTTTTCATATGACCTTAAAGACGTAGTAAAAGACAGAGTTTCGAGTAACTTTGAAGTTGCTAGAGCAAATGTTAAAAATCAGTTTCATTTGAAACGTGTGTGTTTACATTTTAATTATCTTTCTTATTACTTATAGCTTGTAATTTCATCTGATGGTAGGTGATGATACATTCCATGATGGAAGCGTGTAAATCTAGGAATTCGTAATTTACTTGTTGTGGTTTTTACACAGCATCATACCGGAACGCAATCTTTTGCTTGTCAGCACATCTATTGCTGGTAACTCTTTTTCATTGCTAATTGGTTAGCGTTTGACTGTGGCTACTGTATATTGTATATGGCTATTCTAATAAGAAACAATTTACCTCTCATGGTTTCTACACACCATCTTATTGGAATACAAGACTAGACACGACTGAAGCCGTCCCACAAGTCCAGACTCAGATAAACTCGAAAAATTTTATTACCTAAATACGCCCTGCCGGAAATTGACTCCAGGACCTCTACCAGTAAAGCATGCCAGTGAGGACGACAAAACACACAAATATCTACACTAATGTTATAAAGAGGAAAAATATGTATTTTTGTATGTAACGAATAAACTCAAAAAGTACTGGACCGATTTTAATAATTCTTTTTTCATTAGAAAGCTGTATCATCACTGAGCAACATAGGCTATATTTAGTACTAGATTACTATGGAAATTCCTATTAAAACCAACCGAAGGTGTAAAAAAATTTGCCATAAAAAGTGTTTCATCGCATACGCTATGAAGAGTATTAATGATAGGACAAAAAAATGTTATAGAATATATTAATATCTACAAAAAACTTCGCGAGACCATATGTCTAACTATTGTAGTTACGTCACTGTAACTATTTTTTTAAATTTAACAAATTGATAAAAATGCCGATCAAAATCAGACCGTGTTATCCATACCATTTATAAATTTTTATCCAAATAAATAATTTCATATTTAAGACTGTCTCAATACCTGATGATTACTTTTTGAATTATTAAAATCGGATATTCCATTCAAAAGATGTCATGTAATTAAAATTAAAATACATGCCGGCGGCGGCCGCATGTAAGCGCATCGAGTAACTAGACGAGAAAGGGGCAGTGCGCGAGAAGGGGGTGCACCATTATGAACTAGGTAGCCGGTCGGCTCCTTACGCAGTGGACGCAAGCAACATTGAATATTTCGAGATTTTTAACACATTTTTATGCTTCACTTAATTAGTTCTTATCAGAGCTACTTAGTTTTGGTATTAGGAATCAACCTTTTTCATAATATTTGTCAATTCATGGTCGTTTCAATTATCATGTTTATAACTTAAATATCTGTACTTATTTATGTCTACCCGTGCGAAGCCGGGACGGGCCGCATTTTATATTTATGTATATATAAATAAGATAAGATAAAAGACGTGGGTTCGCGGACACTAACCACTAAGATTCTCTTTATAAAAACACAATTACCTGTTTTATTGTACTTACATATTCAAAATTGTGTAATTCTAGGGTTTGCGTAGCCTTCCAACCCGTAGTGGAGCAGTGTGGTGGTTTTTGCGCTATTAAACATTTCGCCTATGAGGGAGGGGGCCTGTGCCCAAGTGCGTGCGCAGTAGGACGTTAATAGCTATTATTCACCTTACTATTTATATATTATACTAGCAATGCCCCGCAGTTTCACCCGCGTAGATAACAGTGAAAAGGTATCACTGGTATCCTTGGATTATGAGCTAACTCACTAGTCGCAGGCCCAGGGTTGCTACAATTTTCTTAATATTGACATTTTTGAATTCGTTATATGTTTAGAATGGAATGTCCGATTTTAATAATTTAAAAAGTGTTTTACAGGTATTGAAGCAGTCTTTAATAACATATATTTAATGGGATAAGAATTAAATACAGAGATAGGAATACTGTGGTTTGATTATTGTTGCCACTTTTTAACTTTTAAAATGTAATAACGTAGTTATAGTGGTATAAATACAGTAGTTTAACATATGTAATTGCGGACTTTTTAAAAGATATTAATATGTTCTATAATATAGTAGAACATTTTTTTGTTCTACTATGAGTAGTTTCCGCAGAGCACGCGATGACAGATTTTTTTCACACCTTGAGTGGTATTAATGAATTTTTATTAGGCATCCCTATTTTATTAGACAAAGTAATATAGCCTATGTCGGTCAGTGAAAATGCAGCTTTCTCATAGTGAAAAAAGATTTGAAATCAGTCCAGTAGATTTTCTGTAAAAAGCTTACTTACATAAATACAAAAACACAAACTTTTCTCTTTATAATATTAGTTTAGATAAGTATTTTTACATTGCAATTGTGTCACCAATATTCCAAATCAGCGATATGAATTCCAATTTCGTTTAGTTATAATTTGATGCGCAATAATATACAACAATAACGCCGCATCAATAAAACTAGTCCACTGTAACTTTAATAATATGCGGGTATCCCTCGACGCTAAGTTTTCAAATGTACGTTTATGATATCGGATATTACGTGCGAGTAAAGTAGTCAAGTCCCTTTTGTGTTTTCCATTATTCAAATTTGAGGTAGACCTGCTTAGTATAGGTTTCTTTAATTTCATCAAAGATTTTATCAAGGTTATAGATAAATAAGGTTTAGGTCTACCAAAGGCAGCGCTAAGTATACATGTATATCGACGGCCACTACGTATAAAGAGTCTAATTCAAATTCAAATTAAAATAAATTTATTTGCTATATACAGGTTACAACGGTGTTTACATATAAAATAGTTTCACTGTATTTGCCATTTAATGGCATGCAAATATTTAGTGATGTCAAAATTTTAGTATGTCAGTAATTATTAATGTCAAATGAAATTATTTCATGTTTTATCATAAAAGCTTAATTTAGGAAATCATCTACACTATAGTAACATTTTCCTACCAAAAAATTCCGCAATTTGCTTTTCAATACTGTAAATTCTTTAATGTTTTTAAAGTAAAGTCAATTCTCGTTGTAGATTTTTGTAGGTTTTTATAATTATGATGATTATGCTTACTAATATAGGTCCAATAACAAACTTATACATCCAGTTTCCCATACTAAATTTTACAAAAATTCATTTACTGTCCAAGTTATAAATTAAGGGAATTCTTTACCAGATACGTCACTCACAGTCTCTAGCCATCTTTAAGACAACCCTCAAAGAATTCTATTTAAATGAAAACTGCTGTGAATAACACGTTTATACCTTTTCCTTTTCTTTATATTGTATATTTTTTATTTCATATCTTTTGTGTATATATTTTCAATATGTATCTATAAATATTTTGATATTTATGTACATAATATTTAAATAATATGTAATATCTTATATCTTATAGTTAAAAACAAAAATGTATTTTTAATATATTAAATTTAAGTTTTTGGCACTGTTCTGTCCTATTATATATTTTAGTTTGCTTCTTTACATAATAAGGTTGTCTGGAAGAGATTGCTTGTAGCAATAAGACCGCCTTTGCACGCTATCTTATAGTAATAAGTATCTTAGTTTATATGTCTTTTTATTTTTATCTTGTGTGCAATATGGTGTTCTCTCTCTCTCTCTCTCTCTCTAATATAATCAATGCAAAAGTAACTCTGTCTATCACGCCAAAGCTACTGAACCGACTTTAATTTGGTACACAGACAGTGTACAGCCTAAGAAAGGACATTGTAATGCCAAGAAAAGGTTGGAAGAGATTAGAAGTATCGTCATTTTTAGAGCTAGAAGCTTATTTCAAATTCATTAAATTAATTTGCGACAATTTGTACTGTACCATGTGATGAAAGTTCACGTAAATGAATTTAAAGCTTTTATTCTATGTAATCAGTTTAAAGTTCGTTATTTTGGATGGTATTACTAGTTATAAATAAAAATAAAGCTTGAAAAGAACAAGGTTATTATAATAAAAATAAAGCTTGAAAAGAACAAGGTTATTATGAACTTCATGCTAGATGGTCAAGGAATTAACATGTTTACATAACACTTATAATAAACATTCAGAGTCGTCTATAAAATGCAAAAAATAGTTTTGATTGCGGTCTGAGATGATTTAATAATTTCTCTAATATAGATACTGGATTTTTGGTCATTTGACGTAAAACAAAAAGTGATCACCAGTTTTTAATCTTAAAGTTATGTATTAGAACACATTTGAGTGAAAGATGAGGTAAATGAAGATTTCATTACTTTTTACAGTATAAGACTGATACAGTGCTCCTTTTACAGGTGTATACAATATTTATAATTAATAATCAAAATCAAAATTTTCTTTATTCAAGTAGGCTCAAAAAGCACTTTTGAATCGTCAGTAGTCTGTCCATTGGTTACAAATCTACCACCGTTTCGGAAAGTTGATTCCGCTGAGAAGAAACCGGCAAGAAACTCAACGGTTACTCCTTTTAACATATTTTTTGTACTTTACAGTGTGTTTAGTTTTCATGTGCAACTGGAATCAAGTCCAAACATCTATGTCGCTTAAATAATCTTCAATATTATAATATGCTTTTTGTAATAGGACGTTTTTAACATATTTCTTAAATCTATGTGGAGGGAAACCCAGAAGTGATTCGGGTATCTTATTAAAAATGCGTATGGTCAACCCGACAAATGATTTCTGAACCTTCTTCATTTCCTCTTAAATATGATATTACATGTTTGTTTTTATTTCGCTCCTTTTGCTCTACAAATGAATATTATCACGGATATATATGTTATTCAATATATATTGAGACGGTATTGAGACAATTGATATTTCTTTGAATTTTCTAAGGAAACGCGAGATTACAATTAATATATGGCACGTATTGCTCTTTTTTTGTAATATAATGACAGTTTCAATATACGCCGCCTTACCCCAGAATGCCGTAAGACATAATGCCATGAAAACATTACAATTAAAGTAAGTAAGTAAGTAGCAGCCCATTAACGTCCCACTGCTGGGCACAGGCCTCCTCTCTCATATGAGAGAGGGTTTTTAGAGCATAGACCCACCACGCTGCTCCACTGCGGATTGGCAGGCATAGTACACAAGTGCACTCTCTATTCCTTCACTCTCATAGTCCGATGTGACGGGAATCCGACACGACCGGAGAGAGATCAGGCGCAGGACCGACGGCTTAACGTGCTCTCCGAGGCACGGGGGTGGATCACACCGCCAACTTCCCAACTTCGGGCAAATATTGAGAAAATCTTAATAGAAAACTCAATATCGATTTCGAATTGGCCCGACCTGGGACTCGAACCCAGGACCTCATGTCTGTAGTCGAACATGCTAACCACTAGACCAATGAGGCAATTACATTACAATTATATGACATGACATTACAATTATATGAATATAAACTAAATTATTGTGTAAAATAATTCAATTCATTAATGACACTGTTATGGTCGGAATGTAAAATATTTAAATACATATAATAAGTTCTTAAAAATTAACTGCGTTATCGTAAAAAATGTCAATGTCGTCAAAAATGACAATTATTGTTTTACCCTCAAGAAGTTACGTAGAACGTAAATTATTGAAAGGGTTAATGAGAATGAAAGAAGCGAAGGAGATATGCAAGGATCGTGGCAAGTGGAAGGACTTGCTTACCCCTATGGGAATGAGGCGTGATGCTATGTGTATATGTATGTAAACCGATTGGTTTCTATTTTTTTTTCGCTGGGAACTGCCTTTACGCACCCCAATGAAATACTTTTCAATCGGGAATGTGGTACTCGCAGATTACAGAATTCCCACTAAAACCCGAAAGCGGATCCCGCCTCATCCATGTGTGAGATCACTAGAGTTTCCCTAGCTGCATTCAACTCTAGTGACCCGGGTGACAGCGACCACAGGACCTACCTCTCATAGGGTGAAGTATGAAACGCATACGTGCGACTTCTGCCACCAAGTCTCCTCCGACGGCGAGGGAGACCGCACTCCACCCAATTACACTAGAGAGCACTACCCTAATTATGCTCTCCAGTAAAAGATTTCCTGCAACCAGCGACAACAAGATATGCCGCTGGGGTGCCCACGCTGGACATTCCGCTAGGGTATGGTGCGCCGTATCTACAGGAGCACCACACTCATTACAGGCGGGCATTTCCTTACGGGCAACGACCTGGTGCAAGTACTTGCCGAAGCAACCGTGGCCGGTCAGCACCTGCACCAGCCGGTAGGAAAGAGATCCGTGCCTCCTATATCGATTGCCCCAAATAAAAGAGTGAAGTATATAATCCTAAATTTTGTATTAATGATATATTGTTTTTATTATTATGAATTAAACAATGAGTTGTGTTGATAAATAGGATGATATGATCATCTAAATTAGAAAAAGGTCAAGATATCTAACATGCGAGTTGATTATTTATACCTAGGAGCGATCTAAGTGGCTCTTAGCTAAAATCCACGTATCTAACAATGAAGGTATCATGTTTAGTAAAGAGAGAAGTGTTATTAAGTAATTGTTCCCTATAAGAGTATCAACAATGTTCACTCGATTGAATGATGGCTAAAAATGGCTCCCAGTTGACCTCGTCATGTCACTCTTGAGAAGCGATCTGTCTTCGGGCGCTCGTCGTCTATTGTGCGGCGTATATACCCGCAATATCCTCTTATCGGTCGGGATGAATTATATCCTAGACGCTTTTAAGGGTTGCTTGTATCATTTGATCACGTATCATTTCATAGTATAGATGACCTTCGTCTTATTGTTTAGCTATCACTTGTTATTGGCCTTATCTTGTAACGTTTTCATAATATAAAGAAATTTTAAGGATGGATTTAAGTGACGTCTTTTGGCGACTAATCTTCAATCTTTTTAAAGAAGTAGCAAACTAAGCAACGCTTTCGTAAACACTTAAGGCAAAAAGCATCTGTATTGTCTTTATAATAGATACCGCAAAACAAGTAAATTCACGCTCGTAGCTCTCACTGCACCTTCAAGTTTTATATCTTCCATAAAAATATTATCACTTTTAAGAAAGAAAGTAATGCATCTGATGTGACTAAAGGAATAAAAAAAAATTGTTATGAAATCTAGTAGGCTGCATAAAATTAACGATTCATTTAATGGTGATTGTACAAGTTGCTATTACAAACTCGTCAAAACAAATTTTTCGTATTTTCTCTATGTATTTTTCTTGTAGTCTACAATATAAGTGTTTTTCTCAAACTCCCAGAAGACGTTCCAGGGATGTCACTTGATAAATCATAAATTAAAAGTGCGTGCGTACAAATTACACATCTTAGAAGTAAAACTTCTTTGGAAAACAATTTTTTAAGTCTTGTTTATATTTATACAAATCTAAAGCTTTAGATTTACGAGACTTAGAGGGAGGGGAAAAAGAGAGAGGAATTTAATGAATTTAATGAATTTAATTGTCATTAAAATATTAAAAGTGTCGAAAATTAATACAAACAATTTATTGAAATCTCAAATGACGAATTGTAAATAGAAATTCCACGTATATTAGAAATTATTAATTATTTTTTTAAATTCAAAATTTAAAAAAGAGAATTTATGAAAGACTTTTCTTCTTATATTTTATGAAAAATATTATATTCAATTATTAAATAACGAATGACAAATTAAAATGCTACTTTTTATTTGTAAATATTAAAACTGCCTAACCTTCAAACGAATTAGCATTAAAAACGCTGCACAGCTTCGTGTCGCTAATCACGCGTTTCATCCGTAAAAAATTTATACATATGCGCCTAAAGAAGTTTCACTTAAAGTTACGTAATACATAAGCAGTTTTACTTAAACTTAACTAATATAGTAACTTTTCTGGTGTAACCTCCTTAGTGCTTTTGACAATATAAACATTTTTAACGTAACCTTATTTCGATATAACTGTCAGCGATTAACAAATACCCATACGTATGCTCTATATATACTCTATATCAGTAATGGTAAGCTCATTGCGTCGAAACGAGAGATTTTGAGCGAGGTCGAGAGTTTCTATGGAACACTATACTCATCGACTCTCAAGCCTATTGACTGTTTGGCTGCAGATCCTAGAGCCAAACTAATCCGGCACTACACTGAAGACATCCCGCACGTCAGTCTGTACGAGATTAGTATGGCTCTCAAACAGATGAAGAACAGCAAGGCACCAGGTGATGATGGAATCACAGCAGAACTCCTGAAGGCGGGTGGAAAACCGGTACTCAAAGTCCTTCAGCGGATGTTCAATTCCGTCATCCTCGATGGCACAGTGCCGGAGGCATGGCATAGGAGCGTGGTAGTGTTGTTCTTCAAGAAAAGCGACAAAACCTTATTGAAGAACTACAGACCTTTCGCGCTGCTAAGCTATGTCTACAAACTGTTCTCGAGAGTCAGCACGAATCGTCTCGCTCACAGCTTTGACAACTTCCAGCCCCCGAACAAACCGGATACCGGCTTTAGTACCATAGACCACATCTTTACACTGCGGCACATTATACAGAAGACCGAAGAGTATAATCGGCCACTTTGCTTATCGTTCGTGGACTATGAAAAAGCCTTCGATTCGGTGGAAACATGGACCGTGTTGAGATCTTTACAGAGATGCCGAATCAACTACTGGTAGATACACGTGTTGAAGTGCGTGTACGAAAACGCCACCATGTCAGTCCGTATACAATACCAAAGCACAGCGTCTATCCAACTGCAGAGTGGAGTGCGACAGGGAGATGTTATCTCTCCGAAGCTCTTCACTGCGGCGCTGGAGGACCTCTTAAAACGTTTGGAGTGGAACGGACTGGGCATCAATATAAACGGCGAGTACATCACTCATCTATGGATTGCCGATGACGTAGTCATTATGGCATAGTCTCTCGAAGATCTCAATACAATGCTCGATGACCTCAGCAGAGTTTTTCGAGAGGTGAGCCTGAAAATAAACATGGATAAGACGAAAATTATGTCTAATATCCATGTACCGCCACACCCAGTCATCGTTGAGAGCTGAGCTCTCGAAATTGTTGAAGAGTACACATACCTGGGACATATAGTCCAGCTAGGTAGGTCCAATTTCG
Source organism: Elymnias hypermnestra (assembly GCA_015832385.1). Lineage (NCBI taxonomy): Eukaryota > Metazoa > Arthropoda > Insecta > Lepidoptera > Nymphalidae > Elymnias > Elymnias hypermnestra. Next base: position 1,595,896 of record JACTOM010000043.1, read on the forward strand.
AGAAGGAGGTCAACCGCCGAATCCAACTCGGTTGGGCAGCGTTTGGGAAAGTACGCCAGATATTTTTGTGATGAGAGATTAGATAGTAGTGCGTTGGAGAGGGCTATGCTTGGCGTTTTTCTACATGACCGAATCTGAAATGAAGACATCCGTAGTAGAACCAAAGTCACCGACATAGTTCTACGAATCGCGAACCTGAAGTGGCAATGGGCGGGGCACATAGTCCGAAGGACTGATGGACGTTGGGGACCGGAGGTGCTGGAGTGGCGACCCCGCAGCGGACGGCGCAGTGTAGGCAGACCCCCTACAAGGTAGACCGATAAAATAAATAGGGTCACCGGTAGCCGCTGGAGCCAGGCGGCGCAAGAACGGGCCTTGTAGACGTCATTACGCGAGACCTATGTCCAGCAGTGGATATCCATCGGTTGAAGCGACGACGATACTCTATATGCGTGCATGTCAAATACAAGATAATGTGTGACAATATGTATTTATTGAGTATATTTTATCCATAATTACAAAAATATTAGCATTGTGCACTCCTACTCTATATAAGTGATTCCATAAAATAGAAGTGTTAAATTTCTGCTTACTTATTATTATACTAGCTGTACCTGCGACTTCGCCTGCGTGCGTGCGTAATTTAGGCAAATTGTTTTACAAATACGTATAACGCCCCCGCAACTCCCCTTGCGGGTGGAATTTCGTAAAATCCGTTTTTAGCTGACCTCTACTCGGCAAAAGGAATATTCCTACCAAATTTCAAGTCTCTACGCCTTATGGGTCCAGAGATATCGTGATGAGTCATTCGATACCTGGAGATCTTATATATAAGAAAAATATTTACTTTTCATCAATAAGACGATCAAAACATATCATAATGGGCGACAATACTGGAAAATAAGAAATAAATTTTATCATCCCTACGTGTCTCAATCACAGATGTCGGATCAAGTACTTATGTGGAGCTTAACCTGACATTGATTCAAGCGACACAGGGGATAAAGGGGAACGCATTGTGTGTTTTCCTGTATCGTAATAACCTCGTGTAAACAATCATATGTACTATATCTTTATAATAAAACGTTCTTTAAAGTTATTATAGAGATTTATTTTAATTATGCCTTTTTAATTATGGTCTTACATTATACAGTCAGAATGGAATAGATAAAAGTGTATTAAGAGTAAGACCAATTGATAAAATAAATTAAAAAAAGAATAAAACAAAAGACCAAATTCAGAGAAGTACATTCAGTTTGCAATAAATTAAAATGGACGGGACACATGACGAGAAAAAAGAAAGAAAGTATGGATGAAAATAATAATTGAACGGTACCGTTTGGAAAGCTAAAGAAGTAAAGAAAGACCAGTAAAGCTATGGGAAGACGACCTGAAGAAAGTACCAAAATGGCTATGTACAGCAAATTATAAGTACAGATGGACGCCTTTATCGAATGACAAGCTGTGAGTAAGAAAGTATAAAAATATTATTGTTGAAGTAATACAATTTTGAATTCTACACATGTTTTACTTCACATTCTCTTTTTATTTACGACCTCGCTACAAGTACTTGCTTTACTAGTAAAGCAAGTACTTGTAGTAGGTGGGAGGCTTCGGCTGTGGCTAGTTACCAACATACTAGCAAAGACGTGCCGCCAAATAAAGAGAATTGTGTATCCTTATGATTCTGTGTGGAAACCATAGAGGTACATCGCCACTTACCAGATTAGCGCGATCTTAGACTTCATCATCACTTAGCTTTAGGTGTGATCATAGCCAAACGCTAACCTTTTATGATGAACGATGTCTAAAGGTGAAGGTATTTTCAGATCACTAAACTCGTTCGATATTTACAAAAGTATTTACGATTGACTTCATATTTATGAAAGAAATCTTTTTCCAAGTTATTTTGAGATTATGAACAAAACTATGAGGAACGTCTGGTTATGATTTAGCTGGATCCTACTAAGTAAGTCTGATCTACAAAAACAAAACTGTTCAGAAGAGCATTTTAAAGTTACTTTCATTGATTCTAATTTTATTTCCCCTTCAATTCAATTACTGGAGGTTGGACATCATCTGTGAGAATTTCTCTTGATCTCTGGCGAGGTGACATTATTGGGCACGCTTGTGACAACAGCCCACTCCTTAAGTGTTGAGGAGCTACGTTTTCTTGCGGCGGCCAATCTCACGTTTTCCGACAATTTTGTATACCTATATATCCTACCATAATCTGCAGCAGGTCATATCTGTTGTGTCTGAAAATGTGTCTTTATGGTCTGCAATTTCTTGCGGTTTTGGACCGACTTTTCTTGCTTTATAGTTCAATCTTCACATCTGTCTTTATATACAACGAGTGTTGAGAGGTATATTAATGTTACTACTGGAAAGTATTATTCTCGTTTTATTAAAAAATCTGCGTGAGATTTCAATACGTGTCTTTAGTTCTGGTTGTCTGTACCAGTCTTTAGTTAACCACGTTGCTATTGTGGCTGTACTACTTCAGCTTTGTACTGGACATGCTAATCTCTAAAATATGTGCCCTGTGTACATGGTTAGATCACATTTGACACAATGATTTTGACATCAGATTTTAAATCTTTTACCCATGAAACTAACTTCAAACCGCTTCGTGATTCTTTTAATAGAAATCAGAGATATGCTTGAAGAAGTCTCATCGTCTTTTTGCTTCTTGTACTATGTTTATGCTCAACGAAAAAGCAGATAATTCTCGTTAACGTAGTTATTAAGTCAGTTACCGCAATCCACGTCAATTTATTATAGTTATCGGTTTTAAGTAAATCAAATTGTTCACGCAAAATCGTTTATCGAGTTGCAGTAACCAATAATCCAATAATGGTTGCTACACCTCGATAAACGATTCAGTTGTCAATTCCTACTTAAACATATCTACCGGCTTGTATCAGGCTTTAATCTGTATAACTCTACTTCATCCAGTTTCAGAGTAAATTCAGTGCTATTTTTTAAATACCTTTTATATAGAGTTTACAATGTTTATACAGTTGTTTTAAATATTAATTCATTTATGAAATATTTTTTATAAAACATTCTACATCGCCATTTATTGAAAAGCTCACATAAAAGCTTTGTATGGATTGAGTTGTTCAGAACGTTGATTCTAGTCCACAAAAGGGTCAGACTCAACGTTATAGTACCTGTAGTATAGTATAAAATGTGTGTAGCAAAATATGATATAAATAGCTTTTAGGTCGATACTAATATTTAAGAGGCCGAATTAAAGCTACATTTTTTCCATTCCTACTATTAGTTCACACTAATACTCCCATTTAATTCAAATTTTCAAAGGGTAATAAAATACTTCTTTATTTATCGACTCAAGTTCAAATATAATATATTTTTTTAATTAGTAGTGGAAGATACTTGGTGTTAATACAGTTATTTCAAATATTAATCAAGTTTTTTTACAATACATTGAAATAAATAAATTGTAAAAGGATTTTTTATATGCAATGAGCTTTAAAAGTTCGTGCTAGATACTGTAGGTACATAATTTAATTTATTAATTTTCCTTTATATTACTTGTTAATATATTATTTTTGGCCTCTTACAAACTGTACATCAAAAGCGATAAATCTGGCATTATACTATTTCGTTTAGTGGGCGCCAGAGGCATCATAATCATAGTTATCATTAAGAAAATCAAATAACTAAGAGTAATCCAGGATGGAAAATATATATGTCGTTTAAAATTCATAATTGTTTCCTTTTGTTAAAGAAAACTAGTATCTTGCAAAATTAAAGTTATAAGAATAATCAAGGATTTAATTAATAAAGTACTTACCTATAAAATTATTGCTACCTATAAAGATTAATAATAATATAAAATATATAATATATATATAGAAGAAATCTTATATGACTACATTTTGGGCTAACAGTGGCACATTATTAAGCTTTTCTCTACAGTTTATTAAATACTAGTAATGCCTCGCGTAGATACCGATCTCGTGGCTTTGGAAAGTTTAGGAGGACTATAGATTTATTTCAGTTAACATAAAAGTTTTATTTCAATTAGTTTTTCATTTTTTCCTTTCAGATAATTAGATATACACTTGCATTCATAATCTAATCAATAAACAGATTTTACTTTCCATCGAATATAGATCTAACTAATACATTTCTAAATTCGTAATATCATTTGCGTAGGATGTCCGACATTAGCAAATTAAAAAAATACTCCACAGGTATTTGAAAAATTCTTGATTTCCGGATTTTATAAATCGCCGCAGTAATTTTTAGCTTGATAAAAATAAAAACAGTATATGTATAGCGGTGGTTGTCATTGGTATCCTTGGAATATAAGCTAACTCACCAGTCGCAGGCCCAGTTTTAAGGGTCGCTACAAGCTTCTTGAGATTCACATTTTTAGATTCAGTCTTTAATGAAACATTTAATAGGATAAGGATTAATAAAGATGTATGAATAATGTATGATGGTTAGATTATTGTCGGCTTTTATTAACAAATAAAATGTACGTAAGTAGTTATAGTGACATAACTACAGTAGTTGGACACATGAGATCACGGGCTTTTTTGTAGATGTTAACCTTCTATGATACTTGAGAACATTCTTCTATTGTATCTTCAATAGTTGACAGGTTTTTTATTACACTTCTATAGACAATAGCTTTCCAAGCGCACGCGATGACAGATTTATTGTGCCTAATTTTTTCATAACTTGGGTTATAATAATGCATTTTTATTAGGGATCCCACTTTATTTTTTAAGTAATATAGCCTTTGTCGCTCAATGAATTCAGCTTTCTTATCGTGAAAAAAAATTTTGAAATCGCTCCAGTACAAAAACACAAATGTTTCGTCTTTATAATATTAATAGATTATCAATGGAATCGATAATTCCTTTATCGCTTTAAAAAAGGTTTCATTTGCCTTACTTTAAATAAAGAAATCGCAGAAATAATTTCGACCGATATACCTCCAAAAGGTTTTCAAAGTAAATCTTAATCCGACCTCTCTGGAGACTCTAATAGCAGGAAATCCTGTATTTTTTTATGAAAGCTCTAGGGATCGCTTGTATTTGCACGATCTCTGCATTCAAAAAAGGATAATACAAGAACTCTTTAAGCCTCGTTTAATGTTTTGATGTTGATATTATTTAATATCAAAATCATTACGCCGTGGATCAGTTAGTGGGTTTATCCTCTAAAAACCCTCTCAACTATACTTCTGGACACATCTATTGGCCCACCTTGAATTTTCAGCTTCGTTTGGTCCTAGCTAAAATTTTATATTAGGTCGAGCAAAAAGTTTTAATGCAGTTTTGAACCTGGCACATTCATAATTTCATTCAATAGTCTTTTTTTGAATTTCGAACACAGAATTTAGAGAAACAAAAGACAATTTGGAGCCTGTTCGTTGTAAACAAACAATCGAATACTAAAAAAAACTTGATTTTATTGGTTTACTCGGATTTCATTCTTGATAGTGTGATTTTTCTCATTGGTATTGCAACAAACATTACTTCTTATTATTTATTCTTGCCTTTATGGTAAGGTTCTATCAATAATCAATGGATACTTCGCCTGAAGTCGCCGCCCAAGCTGTGGCACTTATCCAGGCGGGACACAGCCCACGAAATGTGAGTCTGCGGTCCGAAATGTTTATTCGCGGTATTTAGAGACTGGCGGCTTTGTTCGTCGCCAAGGAAGGCTACGATCTCGGGTCACAACTGAAAGGCAGGATCGATTCATCGTGACGACCAGCTTGAGAAATCGTCACCTTACCTCCATTGAGATACAAAACCAACTTCGCGACTTCCACGGAGTATCTGTGAGCGCTCGAACAGTTCGGAGAAGGTTAAAAGAACGCGATATGGTACCACACAAGCCAGCTAATGGCCCCAAACTAACGCGAGCCCATCAAACAGCGCGCCTTCATTTCGCGCGCACTCATTTAAATTGAACAAAATAAGTAAGGAGGCCTGTGCCCAGCAACGAGACATTAATGGGTTGCTACTTACTTACCTAAATAATTTTTCCTAATAAATCGTACAAGTTAATTTAACAACCTGTGTAATATATCATCCATTAATTCGTGCCATTTTGTATCGCAAACAATGAAATTAATCAAGTAGATACATTAGCGAGTGACGGAAGGATACACGCTTTATGGTTATAGCGAATTATCAAAGGTAATAACGATGTGTCTGATTAATAATGGAAATTGAAACGCTTGTAATACGCTTCTATATAAATTACATTTGCAAATCGAGTCAAGTTTACCAAAAGCTCAACGTGTCATTAGTTATACGTTTAGAATATCGCGTAACTTAAAAATGTTCTGAATTCCTTAATAAAACTTACAAAGTATACAAATACACGTTATTTTAATAAAACCCTCTCTCATATGAGTGACGAGGCCTGTGCCCAGCAGTGGGACGTTATTGGACTGCTACTTTCCTTACACGTTATCTTACACACATAACGGTTTCTATAGCGCAGTGGTGCGAGGGCTCGCTTTACTAGCAGAGGTAGGGACCCCGGTAGGGCGAGTTTAGAAAATTGCATTTTCTAATGTACTGATGGCTTCGGTCGTGGCTAGTTACCACCCTACCAGCAAAGACGTACCGCCGAGTAAGTGATTTTTATTCCGGTACGATGTTGAAACTAAACTAATATTGTAAAGAGGAAACATTTGTGTTTCTGTATGTATGTATAAAAAAGTTAGGTAAGTAAGTAGCAGCCCATTAACGTCCCACAGCTGGGCACAGGCCATCTCACTCATATGAGAGAGGGTTTTCAGAGCATAGGCCCGCCACGCTGCTCCACTGCGGATTGGCAGGCATAATACACAACGTGCTTAACGTGCTCTCTGAGGCACGGGAGTTGACCATACTGCCAACTTCCCAACTTTGGGTAAATATTGTGAAAATCTTAATAGAAAACTCAATATTAATTTTGGAATTGGCCCGACCTGGGCCTCGAACGGAGGACATTATGGTCTGTAGTCAAACATGCTAACCACTAGACTAATGAGCCAGTTATAAAAAAATACTGAAGAGGCAAGCATAAAGAAGTACTGGACCAATTTTAAAAATATTTTCACCATTACAGAGCTGCATTTTCATCGAGCAACATAGGCTTTATTAGTTTCTAAAATAATAAAGTTCGTAATAAAAGCGCATTTATGTACCCAAGGTGTGAAAACATTGGTCACAAAATCCGTTATCGCGTGCGCTTCGGAAATTGTTGATGATAGAACAAAAAAATTGTTAAGACGAAGACAATTTTAACACTCAAAGAGCCAGACAGACAGAGGCTACCACAGTATTACACTAGTTAACACTTCAGCAAATAACAACAGACAAGCCCCTGTCCTTTTTTTTCGAAGTGTGTAGTTGCCGTTAGCCTTACTGACAGCGTAACCGAGCGAAGAAGAAGAAGGGGTGGCGAGCGCAGAAGCTCTGCCAAGGGGTGGGCCCGTAGAAGGGCCCTGCTGCGTCGTGGGAGAAACGTTGCTCTAAGGGCGCCTCCTGCGAGGCTCGGACCTAGGCTTAGAGCAACGTTTGCTGCTGCTGAAAGGGATAATCGGACAGGTGCTTAGGCTTGACGCCCATGGGTCCGCGACTGGGGGCCGCGGCCGGGGTGCGTCAGATAGCGGGGACCTCGTCTTCGCCGGCGAAGACGCTGTGTGTGTGTGTTAGTGTACGGGGCGTTGTCAATAGTAATCTGGTCTTCTGGGTCGTCAAGGACGTATTTGGGCCGCCTCTTCCTAGGCGGGATGTTTAGCCTAATCCCATAAGAGATGGCATTTCTAATGAGACGGTTGGGGTGACTGACGGCTCTCTTGAAGTAGTCTATGGAGCCCCCGTCCGGCCACGCATCTCTTTTTAACTACCCACTGCCCCTCTCCTTTCTCCGTCAAAATGCCGCGAACATCGCACGAGCGCCTCGTCATCGTCTTCCGCCGGAAACCTGCGCATCTAACGAAAGACAATAAACTCGCGTGTAACAAAATATTTTACAATATTATACGGACGTATAATATCTATAAAAAATTTCGCAATATCATATGTCTAATTACTTTAGTTATACCACTATAACTACTTTTTTAAATTTTAAAAGTTAATAAAAGTGCCGACAATAAACATACCGCAGTATTAATTCTTTTAAATGATATTTTATTAAAGACCGTTTCAATTTCTGTAAAATATTTTTAAATTTCATATAACTGGGCTTGCGACTTGCGATAATATTGATACCCACCGACATATCTATGCTGTTTTTTTATTTTTATCACGCTTAAAATGACTGGAGCGATCATGACATCAAGAATTTTTCAATATCTTTAGAGTATTTTAAATTTGCTGATGTCGTCTACGTAAATGATGTAACGAATTTAAAAATTTCTTAGTTAGATATACAAATACTCGTATTCGTTGTAAAGTATAATCTGTATATTGATTAAATTATGAATGTAAGTATGTATCTAATAATCTGTAAGGAAGTAATTAAAAAACTGAGTCAAAACTTTTATGTTAACAAAAATAAATCCGAGTAGACTTTCCACTGCCACGAGATCCGTATCAACGCGGACGAAACCTCGGGACATTGCTAGTAGTAACAGGTAAAACGCCTCCATCTTAAACTGTATCATTACTTACCATCAGGTATACTCTTAGTCAAGCAATAACGTGTCAGCAATAAAAAACTATTTAAATAATGAGTTTATAGTAAATGTTACTATATGTTTTATTGCTAATAGATTAACCCCAGTTAATCTCACTCTCTCCCAGTTGTTGGTAAGTGATTATACAGTCTAAGTTGTAAGCACGTTATCCTGGGAAGAGGTAATTAATCTCTTATGGTTTCTTCACAGCATCGCACCGGAAGGCAACTTTTTTGATTGGCCTCGCGTTTTTCTGGTAAGGTGGTAACTAGCCACGTTCAAATTCAGGCAAATTAAAAAATGCAATTTCCTAAATTTGTCCTATCAAGAATCGTACCCAGGCCTTATGCTATCTTTGTTGTCATCCTTTTCATTCAATATAATGTAATAGAAGCCCATTGGGTCATTAACACAAGATAAACTATTTAAGACATCAGTATTCAATATGATTTTGTAGTTGGTTGTAATTTAAGCAAACCATTTTTGAAGTGAAACTTCTTTGGGCGCATGAGGGTAAATTGTTTTACGGATGAAACGCGTGATTAGTGTCACGACGATGTGCAGCGTTTCTTATGCTAAGTCGTTTGAAGGTTAGGTAGTTTAAATACTTATAAATATCATGTGGCTTTTTAATTTGTTACTCGTCATTTAATATATTATTTATCATAAAATATTTTTGAAATTCTCTTTTCTTAATTTTAAATTCAAAAACAGAATTTAATTCATAATTTCTAATAATGACAACAAAACACGTCAACAATAAATCATTTGTATTAATTTTTGACACTTGTAATATTTTAATGACAATTAAATTCCAGAATATCTTGCTTTTTCCCTCCATCTAAGTCTCGGAAATGTAAATTTGTATAAATATAAAGACGTTTCACTTCAGATATGTGTACTTTGTACGCACTCACTTTTTTTATTGATGACAGATTAACGTTTGTCTTCCATCCAACGGATGGTAAGTGATGATCCAGTCTAAGATTTTACCGCGCTAACCTGGTAAGATGTAATTTATTTCTCATTGTTTCTACATAATATTGTACCGGAACGCAAATTATTTGATCGGCGGCATCACTTAGCTGAAATATTGGTAACTAGCCAGGACTGAAGTCTTCCCCCAAGCCCAGACTCAGACAAGGCATTATTGATCTAATAGAATAGACTTTGATGTGCCCCAAGAAGTTTTTCTTAGAAAGGAAAATTATATATACAATATACTAACTAACAAGGGTTAATGTTCAGTTTACCTTCTGATTTCAAAGAACCTTTACTGTTAAGGCTAATGACTTATTTGTTAGTAGTCTTGACGGAATATTGGAATGGAACGTTGGAAAAATATATTAGGAACATAGCCTTTTAAAAATATTACTTTAGAAATGAGGGTCGGCATCATTTAGACCCGTCACAAACAGGCAACGATGGCTCCGTCCTGCTTAATATTCCGATAATGATCCAACTTTTCGGAAGGTCCTAACGGTAATAAGGTACTTATACACAAAATATATCTCAAGATGCCCAAGAGCCTGTGAAATTTGCTCGTTATTACTTTTTTATGTTTAAATTTACAAATTAAAATTTCTAAATGAGTATATTGGGACAGTTATAAATACAATTTCTACTGTTCCTTGATTAAACTCCTACATGAGGTACTGTTTATTAATTTTTATAGTTGAAATAATATATTGACACTTATTCTTTCGCGAAATTTTTGGTTTAGTACATATAACATCCGGTTCACAAAAATTATCTGTGAAAACAATTTTCTAATTTGTTTGAAGAGAAGGCTCTGGTCCTGGCTAGTTACCACTCTATCAGCAAAGACGTGATGCCATGCCGTGATTAAACAATTGGCCTACCGGTACGATGTTGTACATAAACCATATCGCGTAAATTATCTCTTGCTGGGAGTGTGCAAATATCGATCGTATCGATGCGAATCGGACATCATTATTCAAAAAATGTAATAATTTGATAAATTTCGAATAGCTCGATAAATTTCGAGAAATTCGAAAATATTCGCGAAATAATGAAATATCTCTGGATGTTCAATTGTTTCTATTTCAATAATTTGAATCGTGTATTGATATACTCGACTTACGAATAATATACTTTTCGTTAAAAATCAATTACACAAAGTACGTACGTACATAAAAACATTGACTCTTTTAATAAAAAAAAGTGAAAGTTCGTCATATAACTTAAAAAAACAAAAACAAACGAGTTATACATTTTAGTAGGCTGCATAAAATTAATAACTCATTTAAGGGTAACTGTATACGTTTCTATAATAAACTCCCACAAGATGTTCTCGAGATAAATTCAAAGTCTTTCTCAAAAGAAAGTTGATAGAAAATCATATTATAAGTTGCAAGATTACTTAGACGATAGAAACGCACGGGAACGAATTGCTTTAATTTGAATTGAAATATATTAAAGCAATATGATATTATAATGATGATGGTAACAAAAAAAACACAAAATACCCGACTGAGTTTGTTGTGGGGTCTTGTCAGATCAGGGCGCGAAGGAACCGTCGTAACTTTAGATTTTAAGTCGTTCTTCAATACCATCATCAGACGTACAATAGAACTATTGTGTGAAAAAAAAAAATTATATTTGACGACTCAAAAGTGCTGTAATAGGCCTACTTGAATAAAGATATTTTTATTTGATTTGATTTGAATACAATTGCTCATTTTCAATATATGTTTAGCTCTGTCGGTAACATAAAAAGTCTACATGGTAATATTGACAAGAGATTTTTAAATAATTTTTATCAGGGAGTCATTTTCTTCTACTATATTTCATCAGTTTGCAATTTATTATGCAACAGTGTAGTCGAAAGAACGACAGATAACGTAAGCCCGCACTCGAACTTATTCGTATTGAACATACCTTCAGGTTTGAATAAAATGTATATAAACTGTTAATTTATATTTGAATATTAAACATAAGAAACGCGGAATTGAAAATACTCGTAAATTCACTGATAATTCCATAATTTGTGAATAATTCGGTGAAAATTCGAATTATTATGAATTTTTTCTTATTTATTCGAAATTTTAAGAATTACTCGGGAACTTTCTAATTATTCGAATTAGTGGATTCGAGTCTCGAATCGAATATTGACATTCGAGTCGGAACGAATAATTCGAAAGTTCGAATTATTCGCTCACCCCCACTTCTTACCAGGTTAGAGCGCTTCCATCTTAGACTAGATAATCAGTTACCATCAGATGGGATAGCAGTCAAGCGTGAACCTGTCACCAATAAAAAACCTGTTTTAGTTACAAACAAATACAAGTTAGGTTGAACACTGGCGCACGTAACATAAAGCCTGACAGTTCTGTGTACAGAGTACTAGTTACTTTCTACGACCATAGATTAATAAACTCCCACCCGATTGAACATTGATTGTGCGTTAAGACCTACTGTACCCATTATGTATATTCTGCTTAATTTTTCAATCGTTATAAAGATACTTTTTTACGATCCGCTCAAATTCAAATATTTTTTTTCAATTTTTATAGAAGATTAATACTGTTTTTTCGAATATTAATTCATAAATTAAGTTTAGTTTGCGAAATATAGTACAAATATTTCTATTGGAAGCTCACATAACAAAGAATGTATTAAACTAGAATCTGATTGCATCTCGGTCTTCATATAATTAGTAGTCATGTATCTAAGGTACCTACTTCTTTATTTTTAGGAAAATAAAACACACCCTTATCAATTCATACAAATAGTTCACATTCTCCGTATAATTATCTTGTTCAAATTGTTATTTGGCACGTTAGGGAAAAATTATGAGAGTAAAACTTTATGATGCGCGCGCACACTGTACAATAAACCGACACCATGAAGTTAGCTATAGTCACCATTTTAGTTTTTTAAATATTTTATAATTATTATATAACATGTAAAAACAAAGCCATACTCGTCTCGATACAATTATTTATTCCTTCTTTATCAGATTTTCCTTAGTTAGTAACAGTTTTACAGCCATTCAATCTTCCATATGAAGTCGTAATTCAAACGTAAATCACTTTCTTCTAATTTTCAATACGTAATTCCAGTCTTGCTTGCCAGTACCAACGCGCCGACCACTGAACTAAGCATAAATCCTCTTTGGCGCTCTGCATACCCTCTGCCACTTGTCCGTCAATATAATATAATAACTATCGTACTTCGCTGCTAAAGCTGGATCCAAGGGCGCGTAACAAATAACTTAATTACTTTATAATATTACGTGTTTGAAAAGAATTTTATCTTGATACGCCTAAGAAGTATAACTTCTAACAACATAAGCACGCATACACACTTTTTCAAACATGTAATCTATAATCCGATTTTACAAATATAAATTCATTATTAGCTTGTATTTTGAAAAAAATTGAACAACACAATACACTGATAGCTAGGCTAAGTTTAATGATTACTTTCAATGTAATGACTTTAAGAATAACCACTAGACCAATGTTTAGTGGTTAGCATGTTCGGCCACAGTTGAGTTTTCTAATAAGATTTTCTCAATATTTGCCCGAAGTTGGGAAGTTAAGCCGTCGGTCCTGCGCCTGATCTCTCTCTCCGGTGGTGTCGGATTGCCGTCATGTCGGACTATGAGAGTGAAGGAATAGAGAGTGCACTTGTGTATTATGCCTGCCAATCCGCAGTGGAGCAGCGTGGTGGGTCTATGCTCTAAAAACCCTCTCTCACATGAGCGAGGAGGCCTGTGCCCAGCAGTGGGACGTTAATGGGCTGCTACTTATATTATGGTACATTACATCTCGTCTCTTTAAGCAAATAATTAAGTGACTTATTAATTTACTCATATATGATTTGTGACTTAAAAAAACACTTATTCCAAAATTGGATCTTTTTATCATATGTGAAACAATGTAATGGCAGTCTGATAAACGGGTGAAGTCGCAAACTAGCTATTTTATATATATAGATCGTATGAATGTAGGCGTATTGACGGGAAGCCGCAAACGTCACGACAGCATTATCATTCATGGCACATTGGTTTTTTCAACATAAAACACGTGAAAAGGCCATTTGTATGCTGAAAACGTGCCCATATAACAGGTTAAATAGTTATGTGTATAGACAGCGCGGTAAAAACGAAAAACACTTAATTGACAAGCGTGATTTGCGGCTTCACGATTTTAATTAAATTATTTGTATACAATAGTGATTGAAGCTTTATTTTGTAATCATATCATAAATATGTACGAGGCAATTCGTATACAAATTGCTACTTCAATGGCTGATAGTTATGGAATCGGGAATGGACAAGTTAATTCCGAAATGGTTGGACCGATTTTGATGATTCATTCATTGCAGATATTATATTTTATATAGAACAAGCTGAACCCGTGACTTCGTCTGCATTAAATGTTTTTTCATTGGTTTGAATGGGTAGCATTTTCATTAATTTAGGCAAATTGCTTTACAACTTAAACACGTAAGTATATATACTTCAATGACTTATTTTCTGTGTATTACTGCAAAGAGCTTATAGTTCTTTTTCAGCCTCTAGATTATCTGTAACAAATTTGAATCAATTTCGTAAAATCCGTTCATAGCTGACCTCTACACGGCAAAAGGAATATTCCTACCAAATTTCAAGTCTTTACGCCTTATGGTTCCAGAGATATCGTGATGACTCAATAGTTAACACCCCCCGCAACCCCCCTTGCGGGTGGAATTTCGCAAAATCCGTTCTTAACTGACCACTACTTGTCAAAAGAAATAATCCTACCAAATTTCAAGTCTCTACGCCGTATGGTTCCAGAGATATCGTGATGAGTCAATAGATACCTGGATATCTCTTTTATATATATATAGATAATATAAACAGCTACTTAACTATTATAGACTTAATAGTGGTAGAAACTAAGTTTTATACAGAATGCTAACGCTTTGTTAAATTATTAGCAGGTCGCTTGACTGTAATCTCATCTGATATGATGATACAGTCTTAGTTAGGATGCGTATTAATCTGGTAATAGATAAATTGTTTGCTTCACCGTTGTTAGTAGGGTGGTAATAAGGTACTCTCGAAGCACCTCAAGAGTTCAGATTGAGACAAATTATAAAGTGCCATATTCTCAATATGCCCCGTTTTCGCTGGGAAATTCTGAGACTCACTGACTAAACCACTAAAACATACCGAACCCTCATTATCCTAATGTGGGACACCAGCGGCTCTTTTGTGCACTTCTTTATGGTGTCCCAGATGAAGCCGAATCTTGATTCAAGGCTTAGGTAGGAGATATCCAAATCCGGTTCATTTACCACCCAATCTTCTACAATGGATAGCAAAGGCGTCAGAAACAACCTCCCGCTCCCTCTAAATTTCCTCAATTTGATAGAA
The DNA here is from genome assembly GCA_015832385.1 of Elymnias hypermnestra. Classification (NCBI taxonomy): domain Eukaryota; kingdom Metazoa; phylum Arthropoda; class Insecta; order Lepidoptera; family Nymphalidae; genus Elymnias; species Elymnias hypermnestra. Next base: position 1,610,952 of record JACTOM010000043.1, read on the forward strand.
TTAAATCGTTGATTGCTGCTAGCGAATCCAAATAGGAGAATAAAGGATTTTTTTTATTTCGTCATTCTATCTTTACGCTTTGCCTTTTTTTCTTTTATGCCATCTCTCTTATCCAAAGGCCTAGAAGAAATCGTTACACAGCAATAAGGCCATCTTATTGTACCGTTTTGTCTTTTATTTTAATTGTTTTATGTGTGTATTTTTTTGTGGTGTACAATAAAATTGTTCTCTCTCTCTATGTCTAGCAACAGCTACACCTAATAATATAGTGTTTAATTTAACAAACCATTAACAGAGGCAAATGTTTGCAGGTGACTTGCCGAGGCCGCGCAGTAAAGGAGAATACGTATTCGTTATTGCGCAATTGCTGTTCGGATTACTGCTCTTTGCAACGGTTTTGGGTCACGTAGCTAACATCGTCACTTCAGTTAGCACAGCCAGGAAAGAGTTTCAGGGTACGTAGTAATTATTTTTATTCTATTTAATCAACATTTTGTAATACGCATTTTTTAAAATAATAGGTTCAACACATTTAATAATCTGTAATCTAATATGTGAAGAAAAATGTCATACACGTTTTGACAAAAATTGCGTGGACGGAGGAGTATGTGTATATGGAGAAGGAGTGCAGAATGCTTATATTTTTTTCTAAATTATACATATAAAATACATTAAGCCAATAAAAACATATTATACATACGTATATAGAGTATATATGCGTATCTGTCAATCGCTGACAATTATGTCAAACGCCATAAGGTTACATTAAAAAGTTTATAATGTCAAACGCACTAAAGAGGTTACATTGGAAAAGTTACTACAGTGGTTAAGTTTGCTTAAAATTTCTGATGTTCTAACTTTGTTATTGAAGTTAAACTTCTTTAGGTGCATGAGCGCAAAATTTTTACGGATCACACGCGTGAGCGTCACGAGGATGTCCAGCGTTTTTATGCTAATTCATTTGAAGGTTGGATAGTTTTAATATTATCAAATAACATGTGACATTTTAATTTGCCATTCGTCGTTTAATAATTTAATATACTATTAATGTATTGTCTATATTAATGTTTTGTTTTACATAAAATATAAAATAAAAATGTTTCGTAAATTCTCTTTTCCAAATTTTAAATAAAAAAAATTAATCATTAATTTGTTATATTGAAAAATCACGTGAATAAATGATTATGTATTAATTTTCGTCACTTCATTGAATTCCTAACATCTAAAGTTTTAGATTTGTATAAATTAAATATAAACACAACTTAAAAATTAGTTTGCCAAAGAGGTTTCACTTCTGACATGTGTACTTTTTCTTTTCATACAAATTTTCACCTGATTAAGCTCAATCCAAAAACAATTTAGCAAACGGTCAGAGTTTTTACAAAAACAGCTGTTACTCAGAAGTTTTGCATCATTAATTAAACTATCGAAATATATTTATGAAGTTCAATGGATTGCATATTTTTCTGAATGGTTTTTTGTTTGAAAAGTATGGAAATTAGCAATCTATATTATAAATTAAATTAATTATGGTCGAATTTCAACCACTGGACGACCATTTATTTTTTTTTGTCGCTGGGAAATACATTTACGCATCCCGACTGTGGGGTCGGGAGTATGGGACTTTGCGAAAGTACGAACACGCAATACCCACTAAAACCCAGCAGGGCCGCCATCAACCATGAGTAGGGAGCCAGAGGCATTTCCTCTGGTCCCTCGGTTGCAGCCGGCTCACAGTTATGAACCTCCGCCTCCTGGTTCCTGCACCCCGTTGCCGGGGCTGGAGTTCAGCAAAATTCTCCCTCTCCCTCTGCAGAGCCTCCTTAACCGAGAGGACTGTCTCGCAAAAAGAGGTAATAGCTCTCCAGGCCTGCTCACTGATAACTATTGCACTGGACGACCACTGAATTTGTTAATTTGTCGTATTGGCGAACATTGCATTGATTGACAATGGTAAAATTATATCAGCTAATAAACCCTGGCCCTAACATCAGGGAACATTTTATGACGGCTGTAAAGACCTTTATTTTGAGCACAATAATTCATCCTACATCGGGGTTCAACGCGTTCAATTACGGCCGTGATTGAATGTTAACGTTATCGGAATGAAAATTGTTGTAACCGTATGTATAGGTGTTTGACGGTTACGAAATTAAAATCACTGCTTCGTTTTCTCACTTAGTAATGTATACTGTTTTGAACAAACTCCGCTTTGCTTTGTTTTAATTTATTTGATGTCTAATTATATAAGCAATTCCGAGAACTTAAAGAATCAAAATTGGCTAATAATTATTTATAAAATCAACTATTTTGCAATGGATATCTAGCAAATACGATCACGCTTCTCCAAGAATTAGTGTAATATTGTCTGTCTTTAAATATTATAAGATAAAGTCCATCTAAATGGCAAAAATGTTGGGATAAACTTCTAAAGTCACTTAATTACTGTCGAAAAACATTTTATTTCACACTATAATATTAAATTTGTGGATCATTTTTAATTTGTAAATCCAGTTGTTGCTTTTAGTAGGAAAGATAATAAAACGTCATATATATCTTTTTAAGCCTTCTTCATATAATTTGTAATATATTCGTTTTCCATGGGTTTTGTCCAAAAAATATTAACTGACCATGCTTTTATTTCTCCCGACTTTTTGTTGAATAAAAGGAAGATGATCTCAGGATAATAGCAGGTCCAGCATGGTCTCAAACAGCAAAGAATAGAACAAAATGCAGATCCTTAGAGAACTTTGTCGGAAGACAAGTTGAGGAATAATTACTGTTTGCCTCAGAAACATGTAATACATGGATATAATAAACATGAACTTTTGTAGTTCACAATTACATTTAGTGAGTAAGTAGTTAAGGATGTAGAAGCCTATTAACGTCCCACTGCTGGGCACAGGCCTCCTCACTTATAGGAGAGAGGGTTGTTAGAGCATAGATCCAAGTCTAGTAAATATAAGTATTTAATAAGATAAAAGTTTATTAGTCAATAACCAAGTTAAACAGGTTTAAACATTTATTTATGCCAGTGACATGAAATTTAATGTAAGTTCAACTAGTAAGGCTTTTTATTCATTTATGTGTTTAGTCTATTATCATCACGATATCTCTGGAAAAATAAGGCGTAGAGACTTGAAATTTGATAGATAGAATATTCCTTTTGCCAAGTAGAGGTCAGCTAAGAACGGATTTTACGAAATTCCACCCGCAAGGGGAGTTGCGGGGGTGTTAACTAATGACTCATCACATAAGGCGTAGAGACTTGAAATTTGGTAGGAATATTCTTTTTGCCAAATAGAGGTCAGTTAAGAAAGGATTTTACGAAACTCCACCAGCGAGGGGGCTTGCGGGGGTGTTAACTATTTACACATCGCATAAGGCGTAGGGACTTGAAATTTGATGGGAATATTCCTTTTGCCGAGTAGAAGTCAGCTAAGAACGGATTTTACGTAATCGCACCCGCAAGGGGGGTTGCGGGGGTGTTCATTAAAAACATTCAAATTTTCACATTAAAATAAAATTGAAACTTAAGTAAATTTTATGAAATTCCACCTTCAAGGGGCAGTGCCGGTGTGTTTCTTATTTGTGAAAATGCTATCAAAAAAACATTCCACGCAGGCGAAGTCGCGGGTTCAGCTATAGTGTATATATATATATATATATATATATATATATATATTATACTAGTGGCCCGTCCCGGCTTCGCACGGGTAGACATAAATAGGTAAAGATATTTAAGTTATAAGCATGATAATTAAAACGACCATGAATTGACATATATTATGAAAAGGTGTGATTCCTAATACTAAGTACCTCTGAAAAGAACTTTTTAAGTGAAGCATATCATATGTGAAAAATACTCGAAATATTCAATGTCGCTAGCATCCACTGCGTAAGGAGCCGGCGGCTACCTAGTTCATAATGGTGTACCCCCTTCTCCCGCACTGCCCCTCTCTCGCTGCGTGGCGGCCGCCTCCGGCATGTATTTTTATTTTAATTTCATGATATCTTTTGAATAGAATATACGATTTCAATAATTCAAAAAGTAATCATCAGGTATTGAGACAGTCTTGAATGTTAAATTATTTGTTTGGATAAAACTGTATAAATGGTATGGAAAACACGGTCTGATTTTGATCAACGTTTCTATCAATTTGTTAAATGTAAAAAAGTTGTTCTAGTGACGTAACTACAATAGTTAGACATATGGTCTCCCAAAGTTTTTTGTAGATATTGGTATTTTCTATAATATTGTCGAACATTTTTTTGTCCTATGATTAATACTCTTCACAACGTATGCGATGAAAGACATTTTATGGCAAATTTTTTTACACCTTCGGTTGGTTATAATATTAATTTCTAAAGATTTCTATAGTAATCTACTACTAAATATAGCCTATGTTACTCAGTGATATAGCTTTCTAATGAAAAAATAATTATTAAAATCGGTCCAGTACTTTTTGAGTTTATTTGTTACATACAAAAATACAAATCTTTCCTCTTTATTATATTAGTGTATATAGATAAGGTGTCCTTTGTGTACTAGTTTTTATTATAATTTCTGTGAAATAACAAATCTTCGGAACCTTACCGGTTAGCTCTTAAATGTATCCGTTGTAGTAGTTAACGCGTTAAACAGGTAGACGTGCCGGCACGCGTCACTACGTGCGTCGTCTACAAGCCGTAGCTAGTTTCTCGACCCTCAGCCGACAAAACAAACTCCTCCGTTACAATTACCTTGCACTCTTGGCGAACCCTACCCCAATTCCGAAATTCAATTTTACCGCAAATTGTATCATATAATATTCGGAGTTGGGTAAAGAAATACAGACAACTAAAAAAAGCTTTGTTTTCGCTCGCAAAACTTTTGATGTTTAACGCTTATGAGGAAAAGTTTTTTATTAATCATATTTTATTTACCTGTTATTTCATGTTGTATTTTTGAAGTATACTTCTTTTAACGCGTTAGGGAAAAATGGTGTGTAAATTAAAATTTTCAAAAAACCGACAACCTGAAGTTAGCTTTAGTCAACATTTTAGTTTTCTTTTATATTTCATGATTATATAATTCTTCATTTATGTTATCATATAACTTGTTAGATATATTGTGACATTGAAAATATCAACGTGAGATTCTGAATATAATTATAAAATTCTAATTAGATGTTAGTTTTTTGTGAAAGTTAGTTTACGTTTATTATTTCTATTTTTTATCTTTATGAAAAGATTTTTATCTTGTTACGCCCAAGAAGTATAACTTCTACCGCGTGTACATAAGTACACACACAATTTTTATTTTAGCGCTTGACTGTGTTCTCACCTGATGGTAAGTGATGGTACAATCTGGTAAAAGGCGACATACTTCTTATAGTTTCTACACAGTATCGTACCGGAACACAAATCTCTTTATTTTGACAGTACTACTTTGCTGGTAGGGTGGTAAGTAGCCACGGCCGAAGCCTCCCACCAGACCAGACTCAGACAAATTAGAAATAACAATTTTCTAAAGCGAGTACAAGGCGAGTACTCGCAACTTGCCACGGTCCTTACATATCTCCTTCACTTCTTTCATTCTCACTAAACCTTTCATACAATTTCGTTGGTTTAGAGTACTCTTGACCTGGCCCTTATTTAAAATGTCCTGTTTTTGGTCCAGAAACGTTATTTGGTTTTCTCCTTCCAACTTTCCTATTCACTCTTGACTCATAAATCATTTTTGTCAGTCTCCTTTCATTCATTCTCTCTATGTGGCCAAACCATTTAAGCATACCTTTCTCAATTTTAGTCACTACATCTTCTTTTATACCATGTTAAAGCTAAAAATTACCTCTTCTACATTTTTACGTAATCTGTGGGTTGTGTTACAATTAATGTGACATCTCGCCAAAGGCTTCTTACAATTTTTACAATTTCACGTCAACTGTTCAACCGCTTACCGCATTATTATTTGCTTATCCTAAAATTAGTATATTCATACACATACCACAACGTTCTCAAGAAGTATAATTTGAACTTAACCTTCAACCTGATCTCATGCGCTTAAAGAAGTTTCTCTTTATAAAGTCACCAACAAAAATTATCGATATTTTTTCAAATATAGTAAGAAGCACCCCATTAACATCCCACTGCGGGGCACAGGCCTCCTCATTCCGAGGAGCGAGGGTGTTTAGAGCATAGACACAAGGGCACTCTCTATTCCTTCACTCTCATAGTCTCATGTGATGGGAATCCGATACGACCGAGCCACGGGGGTGGATCACACCGCCAACTTCCCAACTTTGGGTAAATATTGAGAAAATCTATATAGAAAACTCAATATTGATTTTTGAATTGACCCGACCCAGGACTCGAACCCAGGACCTCATGTCTGTAGTCGAACATGCTAACCACTAGACTAATGAGGCAGTTTTTTCAAATGTAGCGTGATAATAAAGACCTAACATATATAAATACGGCAATCAATGCTAGGATAGGATGAGCATTTTATAGAGAGAAAGCGGCAAAGTGTCAACAACTTTAATTAGCACTGCAGCTCGGTTGAAAAGACAATGGCGCCGCGACGACAGAGAGCAGGCTGAATCCGTGACCTTCCTCGGTGGCGCTGCAGCGAAATAGGTCAGCGGCTTGAATGTTATAAATAGCTCGGCGAAAGTCGGGCGCCGCGCCCCATCCCTACGGGTGCGGAGCGTCCCGCGGCCGCCTGCAATCGATCCGCACAGCGCTCCGTGCGCCTCGTCCGAAGGCCGCTACGTCTGTGCGTCAGCGTTGCCGAGGCCTACCAATACATTCATAATTTATTTATATATATCTACACTAATATTATAAAGAGGAAAGATTTGTATTTAGTATGTAACGAATAAACTCAAAAAGTACTGGAACGATTTTAATAATTTCTTTTTTCATTAGAAAGCTACATTATCACTGAGTAACACAGGCTATATCTAGTACTAGATTACTATAGAAATTCCTATTAAAACCAACCGAACATGTAAAAAAATTTGCCATAAAATGTCTTTCATCGCATACGCTGTGAAGAGTATTAATGATAGGACAAAAAAATGTTCGACAATATTACAGAATATACCAATATCTACAAAGAACTTCGCGAGACCATATGTCTAACTATTGTAGTTACGTCACTATAACTACTTTTTTACATTTAACAAATTGATAGAAATGCCGATCAAAATCAGACCGTGTTATCCATACCATTTATAAATTTTTATCCAAATAAATAATTTAATATTCAAGACTGTCTTGTCTCAATACCTGATGATTACTTTTTGAATTATTAAAATTGGATATTCCATTCAAAAGATGTCCTGTAATTAAAATAAAAATACATGCCGGCGGCGGCCGCCACGCAGCGCGCCGAGTAACTAACTTGACAAGAGAGGGGCAGTGCGGGAGAAGGGGGTGCACCATTATGAGCTAGGTAGCCGGTCGGCTCCTTACGCAGTGGACTCAAGTGACATCGAATATTTCGAGTTTTTTTAACACATATTTATGCTTCACTTAAAAAGTTCTTTTCAGAGCTACTTAGTTATAGTATTAGGAATCACACAATAAGAGACCCACAAGTAATAAAAAAACAAATGTTTATCACGGGAAATGTTCTGAGGAGCTATTTAAATTGGTACCACCGTCTCGGTTCTACGATCGCTCAACAAATTCCATTCGCACAACATGGATGCGTGGCGTTTAGGCACAGTTCGTTTCCGGCGATTATTCTTTCCGCGCACACGCCATATGTGGAACGAACTTCCAGCAACGGTTTTCCCGCAAGGCTACGATATGGACACATCCAAGAGGCGATTAAACTCCTTCCTATTAAGCCGGCAATGCATCGACAGCTCCTCTGGTGCTGCAGGTGTTGATAGGCGGTGGTAATTACTTAACATAAGGTGACCCGCTAGCTCGTTTGTCTGCTATATCTATATATAAAAAAATGTACAAAAAGGCGGTCTTATTGCTAATCAGCAATTTCTTCCAGACAATCTTAAGGAGAAGGAAATTGTGCTCAAGTAAGTGGGAGGTGCATAAAGAAATAATACATACTAATATTAAACATTTGCTTCTGATGGCGCATTTTAGTTACTTTTATTTTGTCTGTATTAATGTTAAGGTTCGATATAATGTTATCATGGTTAATTGTATATTTTAAATAAATGTTAAATTTATATGTACACTCACTTTTGTAGTCTAAGAGCGGGGAACTTGCTTATACATAGAAACGAAGGTAGATACAACAAATAATGATTTTAACATTAAGAAAATGATTAAGGGAATGCTCGTAATTAATATTGATGTATCCTTTAGAAACAGAGTACACACAAAATCTATATATATAAAAGCAACTTTTTTTTTCTTTGTTATCGATAAACTTGAAAACTATTGAACCGATCGGCGTGGAACCATGACCATTCGACGCGGAATTAATTGTAGACGGTTTTAGGCTATTCATTTTTTTAATTCCATAACCCATTACCATATATTTTTTTTTCAAAATTATGTGGATAGTCATTTGTTTCTGCTACGAAGCGCACATAGACCGGCAAAATGTCTAACGTCACATCAATGCTTATAAACGCATTTCCACACGCCCTCTCACGCATTCACCCACGTTCTCCCACACATCTACCCACGCATCCACCCACGCACTGCCACACAGCCACCCACGCACTCCCACGCATCCAACCACGCACTGACACGCATCCACAAGGTTGTGACATGAATTATTAGACCATTGTCTATAGCAACAATTTTGTTATTTCATTTCTAGTTTATGTAAATATGGCATTCATTTTCGCTATCTTTTATTTCAAAACAAAAAAGATTATGTGTGTGCCTTTAATCGATTGTGTTTTGTTTAATATTTATTTAATATAAAAATAAATCCCAAAATGTGTTGGTAAGTGCATAACCCAACAACGCCTGGGTCAATTTTGACAATTGTTTTTTTAATGTTCGTTGAAGGATGAAAAGAAGTATAACTTCAAAAGACTTCAAAATTTGTTCGCCATAGAAGTTTCAATTCTGACATGTGTACTTTGTACGTACGCACTTTTAATTCTTTTTTAATTATTTCTATTGAGATTATTTGATATACATTAATATTCATAATCTCATACATATACAGATTATACTTTACAACGAATATATATCTAACTGATACTTACATAACACTAAAATTCCAGTAATTTTGGCTAGTTAAAAATAAAAATTATGTGAGCCCCTTCGAACTGGCTCACCACATAAACTATACCGGTTCAGTCAAAATGTAGAAAAATGGTTATAAGTGAAACGCCTTCTAATATTCAATACTAGAGCCAGAGTGCTTCCTGTGACTGTCGTGTGTGGCGTCTTAGCTGCGAATGGTGACAGCGTGACCATGCAGGATCGAGGTGACTGCGCGGGCGCCGTTATCTATTCAAACCTCTATCCCTGGTAGGGTGGCCCCGCGCAGATCTATGGTCGCTGCCGCCAGATGTTACACACGACTTCACTGGGACCGCACTCTGTACCCTTCTTATCTTTATTGCCTACCTATTTGCAATTCTATAACTAAATTAAACATAATCCTCCTATTACAATGTACACTTATTAACAAAGGGATTCTAACACAAAGAGACCAACATACAATGAGAAACTATAGCATAAAATAAGCCTAACCTACGACAATTACTAAGAACCATAAAACTATTTATATTTACAAATATGAATAAATAAGTCCGATAATATTATCTAAAAAGTCGCGAACAAATTAAAAATGCAAAACTTTCTTCTATTATATTGAACGAAAGATTTTTTGTAATACTTTATTGTCTCAGGACTTCCCTATACAAAACAATTGACGTAGTTTTGTTTTGTGGCAGATAAATAAGTTTATAACTACATAGTTCGACTCAGGATACATATTTTCCTTAGATTGACATTTTTTAAATCAGTTATCATTTTTGAATGGAATGTCCAATTTTAATAATTGAAAATGTATTTTACCTTTGGTAGGATATGGGTTAATATAAGGGTATGAATAATATGTTTTGATAATTGTTGGCACTTTTATTAACTTTTAAAATCAGGTGTGATCACCGTCAAACGTAACTTAGTCAGTGAAACAATAAATAAAACAACAATCTGATTTCTAAATTAGGTCAAGTTGTTGGTTAGGCCATTCCTACACTTCCAGCTTCAATGCTTCAAATTCAACGCTTCCTTTTTGCCGGTTACCAACTCAAGCTTTCGTAGAAACTGTGCCATTGATTTCGCAATCGGCTCGTTAAATGTTATTCGCACGAAGTTGATGTGAAGTATTTCGTTGAACGGAATCTCGCGCTTGAATGAACCTTTTGAATTTCCGTTGTCATCCGTAGTTTTGCAGCATAATTCTTAGATTAATCGAAATAATATATTTTCGTAGCTATCCGAAATTTAACAGCCTTTTTACTGCTGAGCTATTGACTCGCGCTGGTCAACAGTCATTTCAAAACGCTCTTCGTAGACTACTTCAAGAGAGCCATCAGTCACCCCAAACCTCTCATTAGAAATGCCATCTCTTATGGGATCAGACTCAATATCCCGCCTAGGAAGAGGCGGCCCAAACATGTCCTTGACGACCCAGACGACCAGATTACTATTGACAACGCTCCTTACACAATCACACATGCACAGTTTCTTTGCCGGCGAAGACGAGGTCCCCGCTATCTGACGCACCCCGGCCACGGCTTCCAGTCGCGGGCCCTTCGGCGTCAAGGCAAACGTTGCTCTAAGCCTAGGTCCGAGCCTCACAGGAAGCGCCCTTAGAGCCACGTTTCCCCCCACGACGCAGCAGGGCCCTTCTACAGCCCCACCCCTCGGCGGAGCTTCTGCGCTCGTCAACCCTCACGGTGACGCTGTAGAAGCCAGTAGGGCAGCACTAGCAACTACACACTTCGAATATATTCTCGCTTAATGGAAAAATACAATACAGTCTAAGACAGCAGTAAAATAAAATTTTTCGGGGCAAAAATGAAACTTTGTGAGTTTTACTATATATTACATAGATAAATTGAATAAATGATGTATAAATTATATTTTCAGTTATTGTTTTCTTTCAAGATTGTCATGGGGGCTATAATATAAAAGATGCTGAAGAGAAACGATTTCGTTATTTTTTTGTTATTCGCCTTGGGGTAATATCCTATGATACAATAAAACCGATTGACTGCATTATTAGGCTAGTGGTTGGCATGTTCAACTACAGACATGAGGTCCTGGGTTCGAGTCCCGGGTCGGACCAATTCGAAATCGATATTGAGTTTTCTATTAAGATTTTCTCGATATTTACCCGAAATATGAAAAATTTTCCGGTGTGAACCACCCCCGTGCCTCGGAGAGCACGTTAAGCCGTCGGTCCTGCCTGATCTCTCTCCGGTCGTGTCGAATTCCCATCACATCGGAGTATGAGAGTGAAGGTATAGAGAGTACACTTGTGTAATATGCCTGCCAATCCGCAGTGGAGCAGCGTTGTGGGTCTATGCTCTAAAAACCCTCTCTCATATGAGTAAGGAGACCTGTCCTCAGCAGTGGGACGTTAATGGGACTTACTTTACTTTTATGGGGTAATATCAACTTACACAAAAAAAATTCTGGGTAATAATTAAAAAAAATCCGCGACCGCTGGTCTAAGATGATGGAGCTATAACATCGTCAAGGTTACACCTCTTCATGGTTTCTACCAAACGTCACATCGGGTCGCAATTTTTTTGGCTTTACTTTGCTGGTAGAGTAGTAACTAGCATCAGCCCTTGACTAGTTCAGACCTAGAAAAATTAGAAAACACAATTTACTTGATTTGCTCTGCCATGAATCAGAACTAGGACTTCTGCTAGCTAAGCAAGTTGGCACGATGTCAGAGGTCGTGAAGATTCCTGTCTGTTTTGTCAAGATTATCTTTAGTATTGCTTTTATAGATGTGATGTTTGAAATAAGGCAATTCATTGCAAATTTACTACTGAATCTCTTGCTGTGAACAGTTCAATTAAGTGTTAAGCGCTGTTGAACCAACTACGGATAAGGTAAACACTGCTCCCTGTACGATTGTACTGACATGTTGTGTGTAGCTTTTGGACTACGTTGTCATTGCATAAGTACGTTTGGACGAGCTTAAAATAGCTCTCGTACTATTATGATCTTTATGTCAAAACACTAAGCGTTTCTAGTTTCTATTTGCCAGTCGTTGTTCGAGATTTGTTTGTTTCTTGGAATAGAATTGTTCAGAGTGCAAGCAATAAGTATCTAGTTTATATTCAAATTGTTGGAGTAGTCTTGATGTGGGAGCTACGCAATCACCGTCATTCCAATTTACAACAAAGGTTTCTGTTTGTAAAATTTTTTATTTACCTTTGGATTAATTGTAACAATACTTACTTTTGCCATAGTAAATAATGTGTTTACATTGTATTACTTATGAGCCTAAAGTAGCTCTCGTACTGTTATGGTCTTCATGTCTAAAAACAGAAAACGTTTGTAGTGAATATCTCTATTTGAAAGTCCTTGCTCGAAGTTTGCTCCTTGAAATAGAAATGTTCAGAGTGCAGGCTATAAGTTTACATTGAAATTGTTGGCGAAGTATTGATATTGGAGCTACGTAATTACCGCCCTACGAATTTTCAACAAAAGCTTCTGTTTGTTGAATACTTTATTCGGCACCATTAGATTTATCGTGTAGGTTATTGTTACAGTAAAAATTATTTACTTTTTTCATATGAATTAATGCGTCCTTCTAACATTTAGGTTGCGCTTTCATTAGATATACAAAAGTGAGCTTTGATGAGCCTAAAATAAATCTGGAACTATTATAATCTCTATGTCAAAATTCAGTAAGCGATTCTAGTGACTATCGTTGTTCGAAAGTCCTTGTTCGAAGTTTGTTTGTTCCTTAAAATAGAACTGTTCAGAGTGCAGGCAATAAGTATCTAGTTTATATTCAAATTGTTGGAGTAGTCTTCATGTCGTAGCTACGCAATCACCGCCCTTCGAATTTTCAACAAAGGCTTCTATTTGTTGAATACTTTATTCGAAACCCTCGGTTTTATTGTATCATAGGTAATTGTTAGTGGAAAACAATACTTACTTTTTAAATTTCTAATATTAATTTACATGCTCTTATATATATCTTGTTTAAATTTTCAATCCTTAATGAAATAACTTGTTCTAGATGGCTAAGCTTTACTCAGATTCATTTTGCTATTATATTTACTACTTAGTTTTATTAACAATTTCATAAAAGAAGAAACTAAACTTTATCACAATTACATGTAGTTTAACGTCCCCTAGAAGATAGATGTCAGGTTTTATTGGTACATCTATTACAACATATAATTAAAGAAAGAAATAAAGCAGGGAAACAAATGAAAATTTTATTTGCAGTTTTCAAGGCACTTGAGTGTTTTGAACGTGGTTTACTTGTGGAATGGATCGTGTTAGAGGAAAATTAAATTACAGTAAATGTGCGGTTGCTACATCAAAATATATAGTTAGTTATTCCTATTCTGGTAATCACATGTAATATACACTTTACACATCTCTACTAATTTACTCTTCATCATCTTCAGGGAGCAAACTATCTAAAATTTGACTGGTTGTTTCTAAATTATACATTGACATATCGAAAATATCGCCAACAAATTTAGAAGCGCCAAATATTTTCTTTTTTAATCCCTAGTCTAACTTTATTTAAACTAAATGTTGAGTCTGCTTTTTATAATCGTCAGTAGCAAGTATTAAAATCGATACCCGCTATTGATGATCATAGATATATAGTGTAAATCGGTAATTCCCCTGTTTTTTTTTTGGGTATACGCATCATACCTTCTTTCAACATTTACCATATCTTTCAGACTAAAGCCGTATCAAAAATTTGGAGACGATTTATTAATAAAAATGGCTTTTTTACTTTATCTTCGGACCATTTATAGCACCTAAAATTTGAGTCCCATTTTCTTTTCTGTAATTCCTGATGGTACGAGTAGTTGATCAAATAATCTAAGATGGAATCGCGTTAAACTTGTGAGAGATGTTTTATCTCTTCACGTTTGCTTAGTGCTACGCCGTTAAGCCTCACACCAGTTCAAAGTTAGACAAATTAGACAATGCCTTTTCCTAAATTTACCCAATGTGTCAATCGAATCTAACACCCCTGTTAGCGAAAGGAATATCCATGTCAACTACCGGTTGACATGTTAAGATAGTTCTATTTCAACTCGGACAATATAAGTATCTCTGTCCTTTTAAGTCATAATGTGCATTATCCATTTCGCTTCTCGGTAAATTTCATAACAAAATATATGTAGAGATAACACCAGACAATGGAAAAACAAAATATAAATCAGTTACAAAGTGACCGTTACTAACGGTGCGTATGTCGTGTCGAATGTCGTTCAGCTTTATTGTGGTATTTCATAAACTGTGAGTGTTTATTAGTGATAATTTGTATTTTTGATCATATAAGTAATGTAAATAACAATGAAAGGTAAGGTAAGTTTTAATTTTGCCTCATCGGTCTAGTGGTTAGCATGTTCGACTACAGACATGAGGTCCTGGGTTCGAGTCCCCGGTCGGGCCAATCCAAAAATGGATATTGAGTTTTCTATTAAGATTTTCTCAATTTTTGCCCGAAGTTGGGAAGTTGGCGGTGTGATCCACCCCCGTGCCTCGGAGAGCACGTTAAGCCGTCGGTCCTGCGCCTGATCTCTCTCCGGTCGTGTCGGATTCCCGTCACATCGGACTATGAGAGTGAAGGAATAGAGAGTGCACTTGTGTACTAATGCCTGCCAATCCGCAGTGGAGCAGCGTGGTGGGTCTATGCTCTAAAAACCCTCTCTCATATGAGTGAAGAGCCTGTGCCCAGCAGTGGGACGTTAATGGGCTGCTACTTTAGTTTTAATTTTAAAGATATGAGCCTATAAATACTAGATTTCATTAACTATCAAAGTCTGGCGCAACATGAAGCTACAACCAGAGTCTCAATTTAATAAACAAAAAATAACATTATATAGTTTTACTATTAGCAAATATACAAATCATAACATTTGGTAGTCTTTCACGAACATTAAAGTAGCAAGCCACTTTGACGTTATTCGACCCGCGGGGCAATCGACGCAAAAAAGTTCGCACGGGCCGGAGCGGGTTATTTCTGTTAAAACGCATGGGGAAATTACGGAGGCCAATAAAAAGCGGCCGGATAATTTAAGGGATATCACAGCATTGGCAACGCTAACAGCACCAAAAAATCCATCAAAAAATGTATATTTAAATAAAAAAAGTGTGTGTGCACTAATGTATGTAACACGTCCATAAAAATATTGACTCTTTTACCAAAATAACTGAATGCTCCTCATATAACTTAAGAAATAAAAATAAAATTGCTGTCAATTCTTGTAGGCTATTTAAGATTGACAAGTTACTTAAGGGTAACTGTATACGATTCTATAACAAGCTCCTTATATATAATTTACAAAGATGTCTCTTAGTAAATTGAAATCTTTCATTAAAAGAAAGCTAATAGAGAAATCATTCTATAATCTGAAGGAATACTTGGAAGACAAAAATACGTGGGAGTTAATGAATTGCTCTATATATATAGATGATATAGAACAAATTAAAAATATATTATATTGTAATGAGTTTGTTGTGGGCTCTTCTCAGATCAGGGCGCGAAGGAACCCTCGTACCTTAAGATTGTAAGTCGTTCTTTAATGTTATCATCAGTCATACATTTAAATATTATATGAAAAAAAAAACAATATTGGACGATTCAAAAGTGCTGTAATTAAGCCTACTTGAATAAAGATATTTTGACTTTGACTTTTTAGTTATACTTTTTAGTTTACTACAATAGGAGTATAAAAATTAAAAAACTAAAATGTTGACTAATGCTAACTTCAGGGCTTTTTGTGACGGTCTGCGCACGTATCTTAAAAATTTACTCTCATAATTATTTCCTAACGCGCCAAAAGAAGTATAACTTCAAAAACTACTTCTTGTAGTGCGAAAAATACTGCACCTAAGCTAGTTAAAGACATGACTACTTATTCTCCGCGGACAAAGTTGCGATCTCAAACTTGTTTAAACTAATTCATTCTACGTAGAGTATTCATTATTTCCTCACTCCCACAGGAAAGAGTCCTCTGTCCTGAAGGTGTCGTAACTTTGAGATTTAGTTCACGTCCAATGTAGTTGTCGAACCGGCAGGTTGTAACAATAGTCTATTCAAAGGACAGACAGAGCTAATTAAAGGATCTCACCTTCATTGTTCGGAGACTTTTGGCTTTTTAGTTGTTCAGTCACAGAGAAAGTTTTAATTGTATCTCCAAAGCGGAGAGGCTACAGTTTTATATTTTATCAGCCTTTCTCTCTACGACACAGTGCGATACCCACCAACCTAATTTGTAGCTGTTAAATATTAACTAGCTGTTCCCCGCGATATTTCCCATGTAGTTCCTTATCTCATGGATTTATGGAGAAATCCGTACTTCGTAATCATCTTCATGAAAGGCGAAATATAGAGTCTCTTTTAAATTTAAATATTATTTCACGCGTCTAATGATTTTACATTGATCTTTTATTGTGATAGTACCTAGGATCTACCAATTTATTTCTTTTCAAATACACAATCTACCATTCAATGGCATACAACATCTATAATAAAACAAAATAATATTCTATCGAAATAATTCCTTCATCCAAATGCCAGGTATTTACATTTTTATAATCATATCCTCGTTATTCAATATATTGCAGTTTTATAGGAAACGTATCAAAACAGTATGAGTGAGCTTAAAAACTGTGTTTCGTACAAAATATTTTATTTATTTTGACTTCCATTGAAATATTCATTGATATATACGAGGTGTGTTCAAAAAGTATCGCGATTTTTGAATTTTCGCGGGTTACGTATATTCGAATTTCGAATTTTTTGTGGCGTTATGTTGGTACTCATGTCTCTCACTTATGCCGACAAGNCTTCATTGTTCGGAGACTTTTGGCTTTTTAGTTGTTCAGTCACAGAGAAAGTTTTAATTGTATCTCCAAAGCAGGGAGGCTACAGTTTTATATTTTTATCAGCCTTTCTCTCTACGACACAGTGCGATACCTACCAACCTAATTTGTAGCTGTTAAATGTTAACTAGCTGTTCCCCGCGGTATTTTCCATGTAGTTCCTTATCTCATGGATTTATGGAGAAATCCGTACTTCGTAATCATCTTCATGAAAGGCGAAAAATAGGTAGAGTCTCTTCTCAATTTCAATCTTATTTCACGCGTCTAATGATTTTACATTGATCTTTTATTGTGATAGTACCTAGGATCTACCAATTTATTTCTTTTAAAATCAAATCAAATATATTTTAATGCAAGATCAAGTGTACAGTACACAATCTACCATTCAATGGCGTACAACATCGATAATAAAACAAAATAATATTATTTCGAAATAATTGCTTCATCCATATTTACATTTTATAATCATATTCACATTATTCAATAATTACAGTTTTATAGGAAACGTATTAAAACAGTATGAGTGAGCTTAAAAACTGCGTTACGTACAAAATATTTTGACTTCCATTTAAATAGTCATTAATATATTAATTACCCTTAGATATTAGCCATATATATACATTATACATATATATATATATAAAGGAGAGAAGCATAAAACATGGACATAGAGTTCCATTGATGGGTAATGTTCGTGTAATCAAACACTTTATTAATTCAGATTATAATGTTCAATCACTTAATGCTCCCGATATCAATTTACACAAATTCATTAACAATAGTCGACCGCTCTAGCGGTCCGTCACCCGAGGACTACCGAGAGTCGCGCGCCGGATCACTATTGACTCTGCCCCACGCCGATAGATAGATAGCGCCAGCGTTCCACAGACTATTATATTAATGATTTTTATGTCTTTAAGAGGGTTGGGTAATTTATTATAAATTTTAACAGCCATTACGCGACAGTTTCTGTCAAATAGCTGTGTTCTTGCACAGGGTCTAACTAAATGTGTTTTTACATACAAACACACTTCATTTATTTTTTAGTTACATTATCTACATCATATTTAAGTTTTTTCAATAAAAAATTATATAATTTATATTAGTTCATACTCACCGTATATATAACTAATTCAAATGTTGAATCGTTAATGAAATACTTTTTAGAAGTGAAACTTCTTTAGGCGCATGAGGGTTAATTTTTTCGTATTTAACGCGTGATTAACGTCACGATGATGTGCAGCGTTATTAATGCTAATTCGTTGGAAGGTTAGGTAGTTTTAATATTTACAAATTACATGAGGCATTTTAATTTGTCACT
The DNA here is from genome assembly GCA_015832385.1 of Elymnias hypermnestra. Classification (NCBI taxonomy): domain Eukaryota; kingdom Metazoa; phylum Arthropoda; class Insecta; order Lepidoptera; family Nymphalidae; genus Elymnias; species Elymnias hypermnestra. The sequence goes on from JACTOM010000043.1 coordinate 1,629,319, forward strand.
CGTCATTCAATAATTAATAGAGTATTTTTCATAAAATAAAAATATTTCAAAAATTGTCTTTTCAAAATATTAAAGTCAAAAACAAAATTTAACAACAACAGTACCGAGGCTTGTTGCCCGAAGCGAGGGAAGAAAGGTGACATATCGAGTGCTCCAGGCATGCCATCCGGGCGGAGGAATTTTATTGGGGGGGGGGGGGGGGGGTNTATTCCGATCCCGTGCTTTCGCCACCGAACGTAGGAAGGAGCACCGTCAGGTTTCAGCCGGTAGAAGTCCGGCATAACTTGCAACGCCTCCCCTGGGTGTTGCAGGTATCCACGAGGATTTCCTGACGTTAAAAAAATAATATTGACTTTTTTATATTTACTTGTTTATTAAAATTGTACGAAATAAACAAGATATACATTGTGATTATTTTTAGCGAAGACAAACTTGCGATACACGAAACCTTGCCAGTTTAATTCAACAAACTTTCCGATAACTAACCTTAACTGATTAGAATCGGGGAATCTGAAACGCTACAATTTAACTTTAGCTAAACTTAGTAAGCAAATGAATTGTCTTTAAATCAGTGAAACGGTTGAAGCTTTATGCAACAATGTATACTTATTTGTTCAATTTATATAATCTATACGAATCTTAGGTAGTTAGATGTTTTATGACATTTACTGTTCTATAAATACTCCAATATCCACTTTTTAAATAAGCACAAGCTTAATCGCGCAATTTCATCAGCATGAAGTCAGTAAAAAAATGATTAGTATAAAAAGGTTTATAGCGAATTACTCTTTAAAAATAAGAGTATGTCGTCGCAAACTTTTTTTTTAACTTTTAAAGGAAAACAATTTTGTCTTACATGTTTTTTGCGAAAGCCCTCCAAAGACAACAGTCCCCGATTTTGAAACATTATTTAATGGTGAATCGCTGCTATTCCTCGTAGGGTGATAATATATAGTCTTAACCTTTCTTGATAAATGGGCTATCTATCACTGAAAGAATTTCTCAAATTGGTCTAGTGGTTCCGGAGATCAGCATGTTCAAGCAAACAAACTCTTCAGCTTTATAATATTAGTATATATTAATATTATTTGATAAAAATTTTTAAGCGTTAGCAATCTTCGAAAGTGACGTTGTCTAAAATATTTACAGTGCAATTTTAGGGTATGTGTAGCCTGCGAATCCGCAGATTCACAGTTGGAGCAGAATGGTGGTTCTATGTTCTAAAAATTCTGATTTATTAATATGCTAGCTACGCCTGCTACTTCGTAGTGTGTTTGGGTGGCAATTTAAAATAAATTAGACTTATTATTTTACAAATAAGATACATACGTATAAATACTTTGATGAGAGAAGTGTTTCACTGCAAAGGACTTATTGTCTTTTCTGAGTTTTGTTTTATTCAGTTTTAACGTGAAAGTACGACAGACAGACTGGTAGAAGAACAATTCTCAAGCTTCTAGCTCTTAATTTGACAAGATTTCCATTACCTGCATGCAATATTCGCATTAAGGAGTAGCCTGTCCTTTCTGGGGTTCGAAAGTAACTGTGCGCCAAATTTCATATAAATTGTTTATTTATTAGTGAAGATTGGGAGGGATATTAGTCTTAGTCTTAGCTGCTTATTACTATTATGTGCCGGTAGTATAATTGCACAATATTTGTTTAAATATGTGTTTTGTTTTAGCAAAATTGGATGGGGTGAAGACCTACATGCGTATGCGACGTGTGCCAACACATTTGCAAGTAAAGGTGATCAAATGGTTCGACTACCTGTGGCTTACGCAAAAGTGTTCAGACGAAGAAAAGGCGGTATCCTGCCTTCCCGATAAGCTGAAAGCAGAAATTGCTATAAACGTCCATCTGGACACGTTGAAGAGGTATAAATAATATTTCCTTTAGACATACATAGCATCACTCCTCGTTTCCATAGAGTTAGGCAGAGACCGTGTCCTTCCACTTGCCACGATATTTGCACATCACCTTCGCATCTTTCATTGTCATTAAACCTTTCATACAAGTTCGACGGTTTAGAGTACTGTTGACCTGGCCCTTCTTTAAAATGTCCTGGATTTGATCCAGGAACGTTCACCTTGGTCGTCCCCTTCCAACTTTTCTATTCAGTCATAAATACTTTTTGTCAGTCTCCTTTCATTCATTCTCTCTACGTGCCCAATACATCTAAGCATACCTTACTCGACTTTAGTCAATACATCTTCTTTTATACCACAACGTTCTTTTTCACACAATTTCCTTAATACGTGTCATTATCGAAAACTCCAAAATCTAAATTTATTCTATGGGTCCCTGTTTATAAATTACTGGATGGAAATAATATTTTTTGTGAAGTGAAGATGTATATCTATGTTATTAGCATACAAATGTCGGTTGCCAAATTTAATCTTTTTCCAGATAATCATTCTCTATGGCATCCTCCTAATTGTTGTTTTAAGTAAAATGTTTACGAAAAAAAAAACCATTTTCTCGTTTCCCCTTATAAAGAATTTAAAATAAAACATATTATCTTTTCTAATTCATGCAAAATAAGTCGCGAGGAAGAGCTTGTTATGAAAATGTAAAGGTATTAAGTCGGTAGAGCAGTCAGTGTTTAATATTCCGTGTTGTATAATTAAAAAACAGAAACATTCGCTTTTTACGCCTATGAATAATTCAAAAGTGTTTCCTTCATACGATCCGTAAATTTTTGTCGCCAAATGACTCTTTCAAGCGATTTTATTTTCAGCTAAGCGCCGTCGTCATTGTTTATTACCTTTATTCTAGAAATGGATTTGAATTAACGCTCATTTATTATTAAAATGGAAAAATTAAACCCAATTTATATTAGTTCTTCAATTCGCCGATGTATTTATAGATATATATTACTTATTATCTCTTTCTTAACTATCTAGCATGCGTCAAGGATTTTTAAATCCTCACTCATCAAACGTTATGACACTTTCATAAGGTCATGTCTTCTCGCCATTATATCCCTTGCAAGTACATGGAGCGCAGAAAGAATATACTAATAATATTAATATAGCTAACCGTATTTAGGGTGGAGATTTTCCAAAACACTGAAGCAGGATTTCTGTGCGAGCTTGTGTTGCGACTTCGGCCTGTTTTATTCTCGCCTGGGGACTACATCTGCAGGAAAGGTGAGTGAAACTTTATATACCCCTACAAATTCACAGTCACAATAAAATTTATTTATTTATTACCACAAAATCTACAGCATCTTAACTAATAAAACATGTAGAAAAACAGATTAACAAATCTTATGCCAATTACAGATTCTTCTTATGATTACAGTATTATTAACAGTCACAGCTGCGTAAGTGTGTGGGTGTGTGTGTGTGTGTATGTGTATGTGTGTGTGCTATTATATTTTAGATAAATTAAATTAAGTTATATATTCAAGTCTTTATTTTTTCCAATTTTTTAAACCTATTTTTGGATGTAGAAAAGATGTCAATGGTGTTAAAGTGTTTCTTGTAATTAATTAGGAGCCGATAAATAACAGGAGCCGATATACATTTTGAATGTAAAATTTTAATAAGAAACATGTTTTATAGGTGAAGTCGGGAAGGAGATGTATATAGTCAACCGCGGGAAACTACAGGTAGTCGGCGACAACGGAAAAACAGTGTTAGCAACACTCAAAGCGGGTTCTTATTTTGGCGAAATTTCCATTCTGAACATGGGCACGGCAGGTAAACAACTTGGTAAATATCGCCACGGCCCGAGACGCCACGCCATTATTCTACTTTCTTATTCGAAAAGTATTTAAAAGCAAAAGCAAAAGGTATCGAGGAGACGCTGCAATCAGGCCGAGGGAGCGGCCGCGAAGCTACCAACAGGTTTTGGGACATCATACATGGACGTACATTACCGCAGTATGAGAACGTCAAAATTATTATATATATCGATAGGTCCAACGTATATGAACCAATGCAATATTTTCTTTCATTTTTTTATGTTAAATACTACCTTTTACTATAGTTAATAATGTGCACTAAAATACACATTTATGGGTGAAAATATTACTTCTTGCAGCAGTCATAAGTTTATCTTTTCCTCAAGCTAATAAAACACATCATAAATTGATATTTTGAGAGCTTCTACTATAATAATTGGCAGTTTTCCCTTATACATAGGACCTATTGATATAACATATTTACGATTACAATAAATGAGGTGACATTCATTTTACGCGGTAATGTCGTTGCATGAACAACTTTTAAAAGGAACTGCTTCACATTTTATTGTTTCTTTAACACATTTTTATGCAGTTTTTATTATCCATTTCGTATAACAGTGCAACATGCCAAGCGTTTTATACATTTTTTACTTCTTCAACAATAAACTCATTAAAATGAATGGCAAGCTATGTTCGCATTATTATTTTGCTTATGATTTTGCTTTTCACGATGACATTTAGGCACAGAGCGTCATGAGGTTTGTTTGCTTATAGTTTCATCTCCTTTGGTTGTATTGAAGGCAGTGTCCCCGACCGCTTTGCATCCTCCCTGAATACTTTACATATTTGGCGTGACCTCTTGGTGCATGAAACCCCCAACGGTATTTTCATGTTGTATTATATATTTACCGATTGAAGATTTTTGTCATTAATCCGGCTAAGTAAAAATGGTTATTTTTAATTTAAAAGTTCATCGCCGTTTATAGGTATTGTTAACTAGTAGAAGTGCTTATCTCTTTTACAAATAAACATTCTAATTTGTATCTTATTTTTTGAAATTTTTAAATCCTAAACGCTTTGTCTTGAAGCACAAATCAACCTCAATAGAAACAGCTTCTTACAGTTATTTTTAAATTGTTATGACTCTCAAAATCACATCTTCATTTCGAGTTTACTACTTGTTTGAATGGGGAGGTTTTCTATTTATATTTCGTTCTGAAAGTTTCAACTTCCAACTTTACAATTTTTCCTTATTTTCAATATATTCCGTTTTCTTATGTTGAACTTTTTTTGGCTTTGAGTTTGGCACGTGTAACAAAGCCGAAAGAGTTCATAAGATATCATGAGCCGAGCACCGTTTGGCACGGAGTGTGTGGATGACACGTCGACAGGCAACCGGCGGACAGCGTCTGTGCGATCCGTTGGCTATTCGGACTTGTTCGTGCTCAGCAAGAAAGACATGTGGGACGTGCTGAAAGAGTATCCCGCCGCCAGAGTTCGCCTGGAAGCCATAGCAGTCAAGAGACTTGAGAAATATAAAAAAGCACCCCTTGAAAAAGGTAAATACTTAATAACAGTTCAAAATGGTGAAATAATCGAAATACGTCATCATGTTTGGCCAATGGTACTACCGGATAAATTGTAAGTAGTATACAATTTGATAAATATTGTATAATTTGGTAAAGTACGCAACATAGATTACATGACAGAATAAGAAATAAAATTTACATGGATCACTTTCCTCTCATATTTTATCTTATGGTTCACTTAACTATGATGGACTTTGTGTCATGGGATTTTTTAAGCAAATCCTTAACTAAGAGACACTAATCTGAAATTGTATTCACTTCTTTGAACTATCAGAATTTTATCTTACACCACTTACATCTAAAAGTCAAAATAAAAACATTCAGACGTTAGGTAAAAATTTGGCTCAAATAATGTAGATAAATGATGATGATGATAGTCTATTTATGTTGTGATATATTTACGTATAGTGGCGATGGGTCGGTGCCAGTCTACACCTGGACTGGTGGAAACGAGCGGTCGCGTGCCAATAGAAGAAATGCAGTTACCACCAGCACCGATTCCTCCGCCATTACATTCCTCACACCCGCCTTCTTACCGGGACCAGCTATTTAGGTAACCTTATCAGAAAAGTTTTTTTTTACACTTTACATTTTGTTTTTACGCGTTCTGCTATTTAAACCATTTTCATTCATACCTTTGTCCAGACTAATTTAGCAGAAGCAAATTATTCCGCTGTATGATTGTATATGTAGAAACTTAAGTATTTTATCGAATTTTCCTCATTATCTATGCTTATTGCTACATGGTTAAATGAGACCCGTCGTCCTGTATGGATTAGAGTGCTGGGCCACCAAATGGGAGATGCGAATATTGACATGGATGTGTGGAGTAACAAAATTATACAAGATTAGGAATGAGTATATTAGAGGAAGTATGAAAGTAGCACCAGTGACAGAAGTTAAAGAAGAAGAAGTGGAAGGCTATCCTGGTATGAGCACGTCATGAGATGGGAGAATAGCATAGAATGTAGAGAAGAGGGCCTTAAATATGATGGTAAGCGGTAGGGCCGGAAGAGGGCGAAGTAAACGTAAATAATAGTCTACTGATGCCACGGGGCACAATACCCAATCTTACAGAACACAGAGATTAAAGAATTAATCCACCACGCTATTCCAATATAATTTGACTACACATAACCCAAAATTGCTATTAGAATAAACAGGTTTCCTTACTTTTTTTATGCCGAATTCACGATGGTTTTGTTAATAAAAAAAATTGTATGGCCTGCTCCGAAATCAACTCTTAAATCTCTTAGCAAATCTGAGCCATCATAACTGTGAGATTCTTCATTTCACTCAGTTATATGTATTAGACCCAACAATATTAGTCTTTGAAATGTCATCTTATATATTAAATCTTTCTTTCAGTTCTTCTGTAAGTCCTCTTCGTGTAGCATCACCAGTAGTGTCATGTGCATCAAGTGCTCGTAGTAGTGCAGCGGGCGGTGGCAGTGTAACGGCAGGCAGTACAGCACCTAGAGTCCTTCTAGATTCACACGATGCTCTTGAGTGTGAAATCAAACGGTTACGTGAACGACTGTACACAGTGGAAACGGAAAACGCAGCCATGTCAGCCGAATTAAATCAGCAGCGATGGGAAGTACATCATAGGTATTCTGCCGATTATTGTTTTTTATATATTGATGGTATTAAACCCTAGTTACTGTGCTAAATTGAATATTTATGTAGTCGAAATTTTTCATTCTGGCCTTACAATTATAACATCTTATTAAGTAAAAGATAGCCTATGTTATTTCTCAATAAACTTCTCTTGTATTATTGAGTTTTAAATTTTGTATTTGTCTATTTACGTCTAACGACTAGACCGAATCTAACTTAGTATTCTCATTGGTGATGTTATAATGCATATCATACTGCCTTATTATGTCGAGTATTATTAGACCACTTTTGCATTTAAGACTTATTATAAATAGTATATTTTAAAAATAGTTTCAAAGGGTCCAATGTGGAATACCGAGTGACGTAATATTTACCTTGTTAAAAGACATAAGGGTTTCAGTGCTCATTCAAGTATAAATACCTGTCTCAAGCGTCCCCACATCATTGACGTCATCTCGCTAGTGGGGTCTTATTTTCATCTCTGCAATCAAACATCTCTATTCGCTATCTTCTCCGATGACGTTGTAATAGACAACAAGACTTACACACACACGTGTTTTGTTTAAAATAACTCCCAAAAACACATTCGTTATAACGAGGTATGACCAACGACTATGACGGCCAATTGTAAACTTTTTAGTAGAAGTTCTTAAAGTTTTATTTTAATATATTGTTTACACTTTAAAGAAAAAACATAAGCGTTTTAGCTGTTTTAGCTTGTTCTGCTGTAGCAGAAGGAGTACTCTTACCTATAAATGTGTGTATTTTTAATGAACATCGTTAACTTGTGTAAAAGGTAGTATTTAGCACTTAAATTCCTTAATTTGTTTCATTGCCATAGTTCCCACTGATATATGACGAGTTAGTTAAAGGGACACCCTTAGCGTAGTATATTTTTTTATTATTCCTAACAGGTTAGCGCTTAGTTATATTCTCACCTGGCCGTAAGTGATGTTACGGTTTACGATGGAAGCGCTGTCATAGTAAAATGTCCTTAACCTCTTATGTCTTCTACAGAGCAGCGTACTGAGAAGTGAAAAAAGCCAGGATAGCCTAATGATAAAACGCGTCGATTCTCGATCGAAGAAGACGCGGGTTTGAGTTCTGAGCAGGCATCCCTAAGTTTCTTTTTATACAAAAAAACTTGAATGCTTGATTGTTTATTTTCATTCCATCGTTGGGCTTTTCAGTGAAGGTAAAGATCGTGAGGAAACTTTCATACTCCGGTCGCAATTCCATGATATCTATAACCTTCCAAACTAGTTACTTTAGTTGTATGCTTTAAAAACATTCTCTTCTATGAGTGAGAGCCGTGCCCAGCAGTGCCATGTTAATAGGCTGCTACTTACCTTTTACATTATCGCACTTCTTACTATAAATACTTCTGCACACACCTTTAAAAGAATATCTACCATTAGGAGAGTAGCAGTTGCAGTATACCCACTAAAACACAGGGGACCCTTCCTCATTCGTTAAGATCACTAGAGGTTTCCGTTCGCATTCCGACTCAGACAAATACACAAAGATATTACTCGGACTATTGTGCGAGCGAGGTAGTCAAAATGTATTTGTAATTGTAGGTTACAAGAAATAGAGATGCAGATATGCGGTGGCAGTTCTCTGAGTTCCCAGGAGGACAACGAGCGGAATCGAGAGAGCATTATTTAACAGCGCGCCTCACCTTGCGTGCTCGTACTGCCGCAGCCGCGTCTTCCCGTCTGTTAAAACCTCTGCATTGTGGGTACATCCCCTTAGTGTATTGGGAACTTAACTTGGACCTTATCGAAGTGTTTTTATGGTAATTAATATTTAAATACGAATTAACTTTATCAAATTTATATACATATACTTAGTATATACGACTCGCTGTAAATGACGAGTGTTCGTGGAGTGAGATTTTGTCAAGACAATATTACCTTTAATGTTGTTTAAGTCGGAATGTGGTATCGAAGTGAGTGAAAAGCGGTACGCCGTCTCTTGATATATGGCGTAGGCCCTATAGGGCCACCGTTTCTTTGAATTAACTACTGTATGTTGTACATACCATGTACGTATGTGATTGTCTATGTTAATGAGCATAAAATAAATGTGGTTAATTGCGTAATGATATAAGATTACTATTGTTTCTGTTGTATCCCCGGTGACCTTGGAAAAAATGTGTAAATTAACTAATTTTATCCATGCCAAATATTTTGTGCCAATTCGAAGTAAACACGTTTAATTGAATGAATATTGGATTAATAATGATTGAAATTATATCATAATTTATAAATTGGAGCTTTAATTATTATAGAAACCTCGTGAATTAGTCTTGCGGTTGCTATCATTTGTTTATACTGTTTTTTTTTGCATTCATTTAAAGTGTTTAAAATCAATGAATTTGATACACACCTATGTAATATTTTAAAGGCTCCTACGTATAAAGAGAGAAGTCTACCTTCAAAGATATATTACAATGACCTGATAAATGGTGTGATATAATCATCAATATGACAAAAACTCAAAATGTGAGTTGACTCTTTATACCAAGGGGCCATTGATTTATATAATTACATGTCCGGTGCATTTACAATAGTATATTGTAATTTGTTACGTGAAGTTATAATATATATGTTAAGGTACGTAGCTTAAAAGGTTTAGTGCATACATCGGATTTAAAAATACACAACTGCCAAATAATGTAAGTAGTTAAAATGTTTTAATGTAAAAATATTAATCAAGTGACGATGTTTTGTACTTAAATTCTTTAGGGATATCCATAATTCGTTTATAGATTGTTATTATCATTCGTCTACATATAAGGTTTCTGTTTGAGCCGATCGGTTTGATTTCTTCATTTTGATTAATTAGATATTAAATTATGGTCAAAACGTACCAAGCATTTACTGATTATTTAAAATTAAGTAATTGTAATGTTAAGGGGATTTGTAAATACTTATGTACTGTCTATTTTTAAGCTGTTGTTTTTTCAGTGGAGACGGCCACGGTTTGCATAATGTTATGATGGGGGTGGATAGAAGAGTTTCGCGAAGAACCAATTTTTTTTTTTAGGATTATATAATAATGTAAACGGTTGTATTTGATGTATGGCCACACATCTAGTAATAGTGAACTTCTAATGTACTAAGTGGGACGTAAAGATGTAATTTTGTTCATATATTTATATGTTACCGGCAATTATATTATCAAATTTTACAACTGAGGCTCTCCCTTTCTTTTTTCATATTAAGCTATGGTACATAAAGCGTTTTTAACTCCATATGAATTTATTTATAGCATAGTTATTACCTATTGCATATTTTATTTGTAGAATACAGTTTTGTTAATGTCTTTTTATTACCATTTTAAATCTTTCCAAATTAGCATAAACAAATTTGGGAATTTCTAGAGATACAGTAGAAGAAAATGACTAATTTCTTTTTCATGGAGAAAAAAATTCGTATTGTACCTTTAAAAGATCTTGGAGAAATTTATTTCGGATAGTTTTAAAACATTATATGTGTAATATTTTTCCTTGAATTGCTTTTAAACGGAAATTAATACAAATAAAACAAAAACTAATCGAAAAGATCTTTTTTTATTCATATTAGTATCTAGATTTTTTATTTTACTGAAAGAAATAATCGTATATCTAAATTGAGTAACTGTTTTTCTCAAAAAATATATTATTCGCAAATATAATATATTGATACATAATGTCAGGGAAATCAATTTCGATTTTTTGAAATTACTCGACTTTTCACGAATTATTCGATTTTTTCTCAAATAACTCGATATTAATCGAATTGTTCGATTTCTTCCGAGTTATTTGATTTTTTCGAATTATACGTCAATTCGAATTTTGTACCGAATATTCGTTTCAATTCGAATGATGTTCGCACACCCCTATAAAAATAAAACGTAAACTAAATTAATTAGTGTCGTACAATAGGCGGTCTTAAAGCTTTGATGCAATTTTTTCTAAACACCCTTAAGAAAGAAAACAAAGTCAAAGTATTAGTGGGTAGTGTAAAATAAAGAAAACTAATATACATAAATAATTTCGTTATAACATATATAAATACTACGTTTACTATCTCTTGATACCTTTAAAATTGCCGGTAACTTAATACATAGAAATAAAAGCTGTTTTAACAAATTAATATAAATGTGTGGCCAAAATTTTTTGAATTTTATGTATTTTTCAAAATAGCTAATAAATTTCCATAATAACGACGAAGACAATCAGCGATGATGAGTATGTTTAGTGAAAAAATAGTTTTTAAAGAATGCTTCATTTCCTAACTAACCGAAAATATAATAGATAGGATACAATTTTTAAATGTAAATAGAAAATTTATTTATTGTTATATATTCCATAAATTTTCTTCTTATATTTGTCGATTATAAATTGGTAAGATGGGTTACGCATTTGAATGTGGGGAAGGCTTTTTGTCATGTCAAATTATTTGTGGCGTTTATCCGGGATTATTGTTGAAAATACCTGTGTATCAAAAATATGTGGTACCTCTCGCTTCATATATTATATTAACTTGCTGTCAAATCAACAATATCAATGTTAAACAATTAAATAACAGTACATATCGACGCAATAAAGGGGAAACGATGTAATCCACACAATGCGAAATATCCGGCAGAGTCGAAGAAAAATCATATTTTTTTTATTAAGAATCCTGCAATTGAAATGTAAAAAACATGTTAAATACTAAAATTATGTTTTGAAAGCAGTTTTCCAATGATTCCATGCACGTAATTAAAGAAAAATAACTTTATTTGTGCATAAGACTACACGATAGAAGTAAAAAGTTTACAGCGACAATATAATATGGCCTTGCTGGCGCAGTGGTGCGTGTACTCTCTTTGCTAGCAGAGGTGCCGGGTTCGATCCTCGGTGGGACGAATTTAGGGAAATGCATTTTCTAATTAGTCTGAGGTTGGATTGGGTAATTATACCACCCTACAAGCAAAGACGTACCGCCAAGCAAGAGATTTGTGTACCAGTAAGCTACTGTGCAGAAGCTCTTACCATCAGATGTGATCACAGTCAAGCACTAACCCGTCAGCAATACAAGAAATAACGAGTTCATCAAGGCGATGTCAATAATACAAAATACATTTCTGTCTATATTCATAAAGAACAACAATTACGCTATTATCGACGCAGAAAAGCAAACAAGTAGTAACCTGCAAATTCCAAATTGTTAATCAGAACAGTTTCATAACAAAAATCTATATATCTTCCGTATTTATCGACTACAATTATTATTTTTAGACATTAGTATAAAATTTACTTACGTGTTTACTTTCTAGTGTCAATATGATTCTAATCGAACTCTCTTCTAAATGGTAAATCTGAAATAAATAACATTGTAACATATACAACTATCTCTAAAAGAGTAACCGTTGAATTTCTTGCCGGTTTCTTCACAGCGGCTTCAACTTTCCGAGCCGGTGATAAATTTGTTATAATAGGTGTAATAAAGAATATTTTGATTTTACAAATTATAGTCAATGTTATTTTAAATGATGAATTAAAATATGCTAGTTGACTGTGACATAGAGCAGCGTGACGGCTAAATCTCATTCAATATCCACAAAATGCACAGCGTGCCTAAAGAAGATTTCGCATTATACCTCTTTACTGCGTCCATATGTCTCCAAAAACAACTTTCGTATCGGAATTATATAAAATAACAACATTATTCGTTTATCTGTGAAGTTATGTAATTCCTTTGTCTTCACATAATATGTTTCAATATGCGGAGTATTCATGAAAAGACACGGGAATGAGATTTTAGTAGTGTTTCGCAGTTATCAGGCTTGCGGAATTAAAATTGGGAATTCAATTATGTATGCACTCGATTCATTTTATTGTTAATAAAAAGATTACGATAATAATCTGGTCTTGTTTTATTTTTCTATTTTCATTCACAACTCACAATTGAGGCTTATCAAACCATCTATAATATAAAAATGAACCTCAAAATGTATTGGTAAGCGCATTACTCAACAACGCCTGGGTCAATTTTGACAATTATATTTTAAGGTTCGTTGAAGTCCATGGATGGTTTTTACGGCGAGAAAAATTGGAATAATTGAAGAGGAAAATCCTAAAAACAGCCCTTTTCTGTTTCCCATACAAACGTTTTCTAATTAAAATAAAGAGTCAATTTGTCCTTAATTTCTATTCAATAAAGTTCATTATAAATTACAAGTATTCACTGTTGTCTAAGCAATGTAGGTGTGTTCCTAACGTCAATGAGTCAATTTGCACTTTATTACCGCTGCACAATGTTTCAAAATTAATTGAATAGTCACAACCCCACCAAATTGAATAGTCACAAAAATGTAAGAGCTACAAATATTTAGTACTGCTGTAATTTCATTTCGAAAATCATTCGTAAAATTGAAATCTCCCACATTTCAAATCTCTTTGACAGAAGGAAGTCTGTCAGATCTACTAGGTATTAGTAAATAGTGTGCTTTAAACTACACAACTGTATTAAAACTTTTTTTTTTAATTTCTAGTAAAAGCACTCACAAGTAGAGAAAGAAAATGTGTTTCTCCTCTCCCTAAAGTAACATACCCATACCTCGCTTTACGGCCTAGATACGTTCCACGCAACTTTGCCACTCAGTGAAAAGCCGAATAAGGAATCAATTAATCTAATACATGTTGAGTGGGATCGATTCCATTTATTTATACATAATAAGTATATCCATTTGTGTATAAAAAGAGTTAAAACTGCATGCGTACAAAGTACACATATCAGAAGTGAGCCTTCTTTGGAAAACTAATTATCAAGTATTATTTACATTTCTAAGACTTAAGTAAGTAAGGTCTTAGCTAGTAACTGGGCCGATCTATAGGCAAAGGTTATTCTTCCTTCTTTTTCGTTTTGCTTACAAATCTTTTATTGTACTCTAACCTAGAGAAGATAGAAACAGTGAGAGAAAATTTACGAGTTATGGTTTTTTAACAATTGGATATCCGAGGCTTAGACGGTGGGAAAAAGGAAGAAAAATCAGGCCGAAAATTATTATTAACAATTTATAGAAATCTCAAATGACGTATTGTAAATAAAAAAATATTCTACATTCTTTATAAAAAAATATCATATTAAATTATTAAATTACGAGTGGCAAATTAAAATGCCAAATATTATTTGTAAATATTAAAACTACCTAACCTTCAAACGAATTAGCATAAAAACGCTGCACATCTTTGTGTCGCTATTCGCGCTAAAGAAGTTTCACTTCAATAAATCAATACCATATACGATCAGATATAATCTTTGTTAGAAAGTCTGTAGTAACACGCAGGAATCAGAATATATTATATCTTTATTGTAGCGGATGTTACAGCACAAAAGTCCTATTTCTGCTCGATGTAGCTTCTTAATGTCGGCATATGTCTAGCGTTGAATATATTACTTGCATTCCCTTTACTTCTAACATGTAAATCCGTGTTGCACATTACCATTTTCGGTTGCTACATCTCTGTGCATTAAATTCCCAAATGTATTAAACAAAAAAGCGATTACATCACATATTTAAATAACTATAACTCTGCTCATGTTAGAGATCCTATAATTTATATTTTATCAAGTCATTGAAGTGAAACCTCTTTTTATGGATTAAATGCGAAAATAGCGACACGAAGATGTGCAGCGTTTTTATGCTAATTCGTTTGATGGTTAGGTAGTTTTAATATTTACAAATACCATGTGGTATTTTAATTTGCCACTCGTCATTTAATAACTTTGTCAGTTTCAAGCAAATCTCTTCAGGTTGAGTGGACTGTATGGGATTCTGAGGGCTTAAATCTTGCGGGATCGGTTCTTCAACATTCACACCTATGGTCTTAATCTCAATAATTCGGTCGTTCGGGTGTTGCAGGTTCGGTTCGTCGACGTTCGGGCATGGGTCTCCGCAGTTCGTCATAGTTCGCATTTAGTAGGGATCTACTCCGATCGGGGGTCTAGGGCGAAATGTGACGTCGTTTTGTTTGGAATGTGTTTAGCTGTTAGCTCTACTGGCTTTTACAGCGTAACCGGAAGGAGGACGGGCTCTTAAGGAGGCCGCCACTTTTCAAGTGCGAGCCAAGAAAAGGGCTCGCTCTCCGGGGAAACGCCGCTCCAAAGGCGTCTCCTGCGAGACCGAGCCTCGGTTTGGAAAGACGTTGTCACATAAATACCTAAAACGGACTAAAAATTAGATGCGCCCCCGGGTGCGTGAGTTGAATCCACGTCTGGGTGACGTCTGAAAACGGGACCTCGACTACGCCGGTGGCGTTGCTGTGTAACGTTTGTATAAGTGTCTGTCCCTACCTGGTATAGTTGATTGTCGATTGTTATCGTGTCGTCGGGGTCGTTAAGGACATATTTAGGCCGTCTTTTCTTAGGCGGATGTGACGTCGTTTCAATTACGGGGCTATTTATACAACTCTCCCACTCGACAGGCAGATACGGCGTAACGAGCGGGCGAGAGGGTGATCGCGGGTGCTGAGGTTGGTAGGGAGGGGGTATCGCCGGCGGTTGACCAATCAGAATTAGTTGCCGCCAGCGACGCACTAGGCTTGTAGCGCCCGTCCGCAACAAATTTAATATCCTGTTTTTCATAAAGTATCGTGTAGATTAAATATTTATTTACAATACATCGTTTGAGATTTCAATAAATTATTTGTATTAATTTTCGACACTTTTCATATTTTACACTTTAACTTTCTTCCTTTAGCCCTCCCTCTAAGTCTCGGAAATCCAATAGTTAAGAAACCATAACTTTTAGCGTCGCAAAGATGTGCAGCGTTTTTATGCTAATTAATGTATATTAAATAGCAATAGCCATCTTTAACAAATATAGTTCAACCTCAATAGTTGTGTTAATGTATTGTCATTGTTCTCAAAACTTCTTTAATATTTAATACGGTCGCTTAATATCTCTATTATACTTATTATTTACTAGTTGAAGTTATAATAACACTCGCTCACTCCATTATAAAATATTGACAATAAATAAAGAACCCTCTTTTGGATTTAAGTTAGTTTCCTTTCTTGTTAGTTTATCAGGAAAGTAACAAATAACTGATATATTATAAGTTATAAGTTATGCGATGCTTAGTATGGCCTGTTGGAAAACTTCGGCTGTGGCTAGTTACCATCCTACCAGCAAAGACGTACCACCAAGGAAAGAGATTTGTGTTTTGGTACGATGTTGTGGGGAAACCATAACCCTTAAATTGCTCATGTCAAGTACCCGTGACATGATACTATAGTTCTGTCTCAACTCGGGCGATCAGAAATATAAGCATCTCTTTCTTTTTAAGTCATAATGTGTGCTTCTCAGTAATTCTCGTAACAAAATATGCATTGAGATAATACCATACAATAGAAAAAATAAATCAGTTACAATTGCGGTGCATTGGTCGCGTCGAAGTTTTATTGTGGTATTTTATAAACTGTGAGTGTTTATTAGAGATTATTTGTGTTTTTGATAATATAAGTGATGTAAATAACAATGAAAACCCTTGAGGTAATTTTTAATTTTTAAGATAAGAGCCCATAAATGCAAGATGGACTTTTTTCACTATCTCAAAATTTGGCATAATGTGACTCTATACCAGAGTCTTTATTTAAAAAACAAAAGATAACATTGTATAGTTTAACTATTAGTAAACATTAAAATCATAACATTTGGTAGTCTTTCATTACATTACATTATATTTAAATCTCAAGAGCCACTTTAGCATTATTCAACGGCGGGCAAATTACGGGGGCTAATAAAAACGCGTCTGTAAAAAAGGGATAATAGGTAAATTGCCTCTTACCAGATTTTTTTCATCTTAGACTGTGTCATCACTTACCATCTGTAGGTCGTAAATGGCATGAAGTAATTGTGTGTAGTTTGATTATACACGAAATGGCAGACGAAGTTGCGGTTAAAACTGATAAAAAATGAAGCAATTTATTCCAAATAAGAGATCACTTTCTGAGAAATAGCAGTGTATTGCCGTTGGGCTTCACGCCAAGGAAGTAATCTATCAAGTAAAATTATGGAGATTCTAACGGATCTTTACAAGAAAGTGTGCATTGCATTTCTCTGACGCTCTAATAATAAATTGCATTGCCTTCAACATCATTTAAGTACAGTAAAAAATATAGTATATTAGAACGGTTTGTTTATTTCCTTTAAAACAATCGACTTTCTCCAACTTCTTACGAATAGTAGCGATATAAATCCTCAATCTTTTGTCTGTCTTAGGAGATTGATGCGTCAAATTTATTTCCGGGCTAATTAATTTTTTGACACTTAAGATATTCCTTTAAATTATATGTATACAAGTAACAGTGATGACCTACGGTTCTGGATGTGGTCGTGGTCGAATCAGAAATGAAGAGATCCTTAGTAGAACCAACATCACCGACATAGCCCTACGAATCGTGAACCTGAAGTGGCAATGGGCGGGACACATAGTCCGTAGGACCGATGGTCGTTGGGGGCCGAAAGTGGTGGAGTGGCGACCCCACACCGGACGGCGCAGTGTAGGCAGACCCCCCACAAGGTGGACCGATGATATAAAGAGGGTCGCCGGTAGCCGCTGGAACCACGCGGCGCAAGATCGGGCCTTGTGGAGGTCATTACGTTGGACCTATGTCCAGCAGTGGACGTCCATCGACTGAAGCAACGACGACGTCGAAATAATATATTTATATTGATAAGGATTAATAATGTATCTCACTGATATTCTAACTACCACAATTTCAAACATTTGTGAAGATAAAATGGGAATAGCGAGCTTTTTTTGTGGATTTATACTTCTAAGAGATTCAGCAGCATTTTTATTGAAAGCCTCCAAGCAGCTTGGTTTTGTCCAACATTTCCAACAATGATCGTTATATTGCAATCAATTCACACGAAATCTTGGCAAATTATACACTTAAACCTACCTAATACTTTATTTATTGGGGAAAGCCATATGAAAATCCATTCAGTAATTTTTGAGTTTATCATGAACAGACAGACACGATGGAGGACTTTGGTTCATAATGTTGGGATATTGAATTTCAAACAATCATATATTGTATGTATCTATGTTTTTTTTATACTCCATTGTATAATTACTCCAGCAAATATAATTTAAAAGCTTATCGATTCCACCGTTTAACCTATTGAGTGCTATTTTTGAATGACCTCACATATTATTTTAGGTCAAATAGCTCTCACACACATCGTATATGATATTTTGTGTTTACCCTAAATAGACTGCATTCGTAACTTTAAATTATACAATATCATGATACTCATTTATAGATTTATACTCGTGACTTCGTCTGCGTGGATTGTTTTTTTTTTGTACTATTTTCATTAACTAAGGCAAATTATTTTACAAATAAGAAACGTGACCTAATAGGAATATTCCTACCAAATTTCAAGTCTCTACGCCTTATGATTCCAGAGATATGGTGACGAGTCAATAGATACCTGGAGATCTCTTATATTTATATACAGACTAGCTGATCCCGCGATTTCGTCTGCGTGGAATATTTTTTGGTAGCACTTTCACCAATTTAAGCAAACTAAAATTACAAATAAGAAACATACCCACACTGCCCTTTGAGGAATTAACTATTGAGGAAGTAGCAGAGTTATATTAGATTGTATATTGACTATTATTGTCGAGTTAGATTATATATTGACTAATGAGGAAGTATTCCGTATTGTTGCGATTATATTTTAATATAAGATTGTCAATTGATTATGAAAGTATCGGTGTAATGTTTAAGCGAATACTAGTTTTCTTGTTTTATGTGGGTTATTGGAGAGTTAGTCCTTGACGAATATTGGAACTACTCAGTTCTCAATTTTTAAGTTAATTGTGTTAGTAAATTGGGCTGCTCTGCGATACAAAGCGAAGCATATTTCTCTAATTTAAAAACCGTTTCTTATTAATGATATCTTATCAATCAATGATAATTGTGTTTTATATTTAATGTTATTGGATATTGATGATGCATTTGTATTTCTATGTTAATAATCACATGAATAGAAAAGAGTAATAACTATTGAGTTTCTTGCCGTATTCTTCTCAATTAAATACTTTCCGAACCGGTGGTAGTCTTTAGCGAATATTGGAAAAGAATACAGATCTTGTAAATTGTGCAATGTTTGATTGATTATATTATTTATTTGGCCATTCCCAATAGGTGGAATTTAACATGCTCTTCGAAGTGCGGGGGTGGATCACACCGCCAAATTTTTCCCAACTTCGGGCAAATATTGAGAAAAGCTTAATAGAAAACGCAATATCAATTTTGAATTGGCCCGACCCAGGACTCGAACCCAGGACCTCATGTCTGTAGTCGAACATGCTAACCACTAGACCAATGAGGCAGTCCAGACCAATGAAGCAGTTCAAACCAACGAGGCAGTCCAGGCCAATGAGGCAGTCCAGACCAATGAGGCAGTCTTCAGTCGCACTTGTGGGTGGAATTTCGTAAAATCCGTTCTTAGCTGACCTCGTTGAGGGTTTACTCACGATTTAATCCAGAGAAACTGTTAGAATAGATACAATATAGACGACATCTTTAGCACCAGTTTTTTGACGTGAATACGTCTCTAAAATCGCATTCATATGAAGGCAATTCAATAAAAAGAATTATAACAAAATCGAAGGATACAGTTTGGTATTGTCGATATATATTTATCTAGGTAATAGATCAAAGAGTTTATTACAATAAGTAGGGACCATAACACATTATTTATATAGAAACTATTACCCGTTATGAGACCTATTCAACTACCAAAAACAGCCATGTCCATAACACAGCCACACATATCACGTCTTCTTACACTAGTTTTCATCAATATCAGTCAAGCCGTTTGTGATTTATGAAATAACATGCAGACAGCCATTTACCAGGACAGATAAATCAGAAAAGTAATTCAAATACATTCCATTTATAATCTAACTTCGTCTCATATATATTCACATAGTTCTCTTCTTCTTCACTTCTTTCTTTCTTTCATTTACGGTTTCCTTTATCCAAAGGTTGTCTGTTAAGAGATTGCTTATGCAATAAGACCGCCTGAGCATGCTGTGGTTTCTAGACTATTATTTAAGTTTTACTGTATTATATTTTTCCTAATGTTGTGTGTGCAATAAAGTATTTATCTATCTTAATTGTCATACAAAGTATTTAATTGCATCTTATGAAAAAATGTCGGTTTCCCTGACTTTCATAATCAAATCGGTTTTATATGTCTATACAATGGATCACCATCAGCCTGTTTCAACCACTGTACTTCAGAACTATTCCAACGATATACAGTTTTCCTCGCAATGTTTCCTTTCACAAAAAGGGTAATGCTTCATTACATACATACATAGTCAGAATCCAAGAAGATTCCAAGTATCACTTGCCCATCCTGGCTTATTAAAACAGTAAGATAAGTAAGACCCAATAAGGTCCCACTTCTGAGCACAGGCCTCCTCCCTCATAGGAGAGAGGGTTTTACAATTAGCCAATGTACAATGACTTTTGGCAGGCGACTCTAATGGATTTCGGGATGTGCGTTTCCTT
Source organism: Elymnias hypermnestra (assembly GCA_015832385.1). NCBI lineage: Eukaryota > Metazoa > Arthropoda > Insecta > Lepidoptera > Nymphalidae > Elymnias > Elymnias hypermnestra. The sequence goes on from JACTOM010000043.1 coordinate 1,649,802, forward strand.
ACAATGTTTTCCTTCATTGTAAAGCATAAAAAACTACCATATGTTTTGATTTTTATGCTTGCTAATAGTTAAACTATACAATGTTATCTTTTGTTTATTAAATTNAAGTATCACTTGCCCATCCTGGCTTATTAAAACAGTAAGATAAGTGAGAGCCCAATAAGGTCCCACTTCTGAGCACAGGCCTCCTCCCTCATAGGAGAGAGGGTTTTACCATTAGCCAATGTACCAATGACTTTTGGCAGGCTACTCTAATGGATTTCGGGATATGCGTTTTCTTACAATGTTTTCCTTCATTGTAAAGCATAAAAAACTACCATATGTTTTGATTTTTATGCTTGCTAATAGTTAAACTATACAATGTTATCTTTTGTTTATTTAATTAAGACGGGTTGTAGCGTCATTGCGCTAAACTTTGAGATAATAAAAAAATCCGTCTTGTATTTATAGACTCATATCTTCAAAATTAAAACTTTCCTCAAGGGTTTTCACATCACTCATATAATCAAAAACACAAATAGTCTCTAATAAACACTCATAGTTTACAAAATACCACAAAAAAACTTAACGACCATCAATGCGACACACACACCGTTAATAGTGACCGACTAAAAATGACCATCACTTTGTAACTGACATATTTTTTGTTTTTTCTATTGTCTGGTGTTATCTCTAAGCATATTTGTTTACAACAGTTAGCGTGAAGTGGAAAAGATGATACATATAAGACTTGAAAAGAAAGAGATACTTATATTATATATTTCTGATTGCCCGAGTTGAAACAGAACTATGGTATCACGTCAACCGATTGACATGGGCAATCTAAGGTTTCCATACAGCATCGTACCGAAATACAAATCTCTTTACTTAGGTTCTCCATATATAAAAGTGTCTGCCTAAAATCCAAGCCCAAAACAGCTTTATGAAGTAAAATCAACGCATTTTACCACAGAGCCTATAGTTATTATAAGGGCATATTTGGAGGAAAAATGTGACACTAACATATTTGAATCATTATGATAAAGTTTACGTGGGTGTAGTAAAATTGACGACATTTACATGAAAGGTCCAGCGATCTACAAGCAACGGTGACCCTCAACACTACATATATATCAAGTTGCGAATATATTATCTTCTAAGTTGCAATGGCTTTTTTGTTTCTATTTCATTAGAAAGATCTTCTTTCTTTCTTCTTTCTTTTCTGATTCAAGAGGACGGTTTATATGTATAATACATACATATTATAGAAGTAATGTGATGTCATCACAAATATACTTTGGTGTTTCAAACGCAAACGCTGGCTAAACCTTACGAGATGTATATCTTAAAGAGATCTATGTAAAATTCTCGAATCAAATATTTATCACAAAAGCATAACCCACAGTAACATTTTTTATCTTTTACATATTACAAAAAAAATGTGTTATTTACCAAGCCATTCTATACAATGTTATAATATTTTTTGTCGAATTAAATACATTACATACGTTGTATATTTCATGTCGTTAAAAATCGTCCTTAACAGCATTTTATTAAAACTGATAGCTTAGAAGATAAATTTAAAAACCGTATATTCCATTCCGGTTGGCAGTAGTCACAGAGCGGGGAGTGTGGCAAAGTTACATAAGCAGCTAGTATATTTCCAACTTTTTTTTATAATTTAAATTGTGTATCATTATTGTTGTTGCTATAAAATAATGTATATATGTCGTGTGTTCTGTGTGATTAAGGTTATAAAAGAGTAAAACTTTACTTATCAAATCAAAATATCTTTATTCAAGTAGGCCGATTACAGCACTTATGAATCGTCAAATATATTTTTTTCTCCACACACTAATTCTTATGTAAGACTGATGATGGTAATAAAGTTACGACGGTTCCTTCGCGCCGTATCCCGAGAAGAACCCACAACAAACTCAGACGGGTATAATTGTATTGTTTTTTACCATCATCATTACAATATCATATTAATTTAATATATTTCAATTTAAATAAGAGCAATTCGTTTACTCTTACGCGTTTTTATCATGTAAGTTATCTTGCAACTTATAATACGATTTTTTAATCAGCTTTCGTTTAACAACGACTTTGAATTCAATAATTGACATCTCTAGAACGTCTTGTGAGAGTTTATTATAGAACGTATACAGTTACCAACTCATTAGCAACTCATATATATATATATTAACAACGCACAAAATTAACAACTCATATAAGAGTTGTTAATTTTATGCAGCCTACTAGAATTTATAACAAGTTTATTTTTTTCTTGGTTATATTAAGTACATTCACTCTTTTTATTATTTATCTATCTCATCCATACGCCGGCGAGTTTAATTATAAAAATTGTATCGTTTACCAGGTTTGGCGATTTCCAATATCACGATGGCAATCAGCACGTGCTCGTAGTTGCCCTTAATCAATGCCAATTAGGCAATGGAAAGTTAAAAGTTCAGTATACGAAGCGGAACCAGCGACAAAACTAATTTGCGCAATTAAAAATTAACGCTCTGTTGAAATTCAGTTAAAAATGTTTGTTTCAGTGAAAAATCACCCAGTACTATACCTTCAAATATACATACTTTTGCTTTGAATGAATAACACAGTCTTCAAAAATGCGAAATACTATGTCTTCTTCTAGGTAGATATCTTCATCTCATCTAAGACACCAGGGACGAGTGCAAAAGTTAAACTCATGGTCTTACTCATGAAAAAAGAGCGGTATGGGTTTTAGCGGGTATTGCGAGGTCTTCTTCCTCGCCCTGCCCCATACTGGTGCCTCACTCATAGATAAATAGGATTACGCTGGGTTTAGTGGCTATTGCGAGGTCTTCTCCCTCGTCATGTCCCACACTCCTGACCCAAAGGTTCCTAAAAGAATTTCTCATCAAAAAAGGGGTCGCTTTTTTCATTGCTGCAGTAGTGCCTTTGAAGGTCCTTCTTCAGAGAGGTGATTGTTGTTGTTTTCAGACTTGTATAGTTGTAGTTTCAGTGGCATATTGTAACTTCGTATGGCAATTGGAGCTTAAACTGGTAATTTTTTGTATATATATGAGAGTGGAGAGTGAGTGGGTGAATTTTTTGGTGTTAAACCTCAACCTTTCCTTCGCATAACGGCTTTTCTAATGTGCCCGGTTTGCGGCACGTTAGAAAAGGTTGGATTATTTCAAACTCCTATAACAGACATCATCAATTTTAAGGATTTTTATATACTTTCTCTTTAAATAGATACAATTTAAACCACACAACTGAAGTAAAAGTAACTCTCTCTCTTTTTTCTTGACTTTCAGGTGTGGCAGTTGAACTCATAACTTCGCCAGTGTCACATGAATTGGAAAAAGCACGAAGGACAATCTACGGTTCATGAAATTCCAAGCCAAAAGTTTGATATTCTACAAATTGTTGACACCTTATTGTCATTAACCTCCTCCTCCACCTCTATAAAAAAGATGCGTGCTTCATTGCAGAATGCTGCGATGAAGCCAACGACAGAGCCTCAATTAAGGATCCTATCGTCACTAACATGTAACTTCCGTTCGCCTTCCAAATCACAATTTTCGTAACGCTCTCTTCGGGCATTCACCAGCTTAATTCCCAAATCAAACTTTGTAAATAACTTTTACTTCAATAACATCATGTAGTCAGATTCAAATTCTTAGTATCTGAAATACGGAAATTCAAAAGAAAATTAAATTTCTGACACTTTTCAAGTGAAACAGTTTGTTGCATGAAAAATGGAATTCCTCTGCGTCAGACGAACGGAATGAATGCTTTGCACCTCCAAGTCTTGAGATATTTTCGTGTTGTATACAAACTTCCACATTGCATTACAAATTGTTTCTCGCGAGTATACACTTCGAAAGTTCATGTGAAATGTTCCGAGTTTACTATGACTTCATAATGTTAAATTAAAAGTATAATTTATTAACGTACATAAAGCTTTTAAAGGCTACAAATACATTAGTAATTTCTTAATTACTAGTTCTTTTAAATGCGCGTGTTAATATACTGTCCAACGGGTCGAATCGAAAACTATCACCTACTGTGCCAGCTTTCAAAATCTAAGATATCTTCTGAGATATCCATTTGAATGAAATATTGTTTACAACAGTTTTGATCTACATAAAATGGACATCCTATGTAATAATATATATTGCATAAGGTATAATAACTGTATTGTATAAAATGGCTTCATAAATATTAGATATTTTGCAATATGTTAAAGATAAAAATGGTTACTGAGGTTATCCTTTAGAGATAAATATATGTCGGAGAATAAGAGAGAAGGAAAGCATAAAGCATAGGGACGTAAGGTTTTCTGTCGACATCGTCATCAATGGCATCCATGATCATATCAATCAATCATAAATCACATCAATTGCCATACTGTGGGCGTTGGTGGGTAATGTTGGTGCATTCAAACACTTATTAACTCTGATTATAATGTCCAATCACTTAATGTTTCCGATAACAATTTACACAAAAACGCAGGAGGAACGCAACTGTTTCAAAAATCGGCCGCACCGGCGGACCGTCAGCCGAGAACTGGAGAGACGTGCGTCGGATTATCACTTATTGACTTTGCCCCACGCCGATAGATGGCGTCAGCGTTCCACAGAATATAGCACTCCGACATATATAACACTTTTTTTATGGAATCTTTTCAGATATATAATTCCGTGGTACATTAATTTGCTCTATCTCGTAAGGTTTAGCCAGCGTTTGCGATTTAAGCGCATATACATGTGTTTAACGTATGTAAATTCATCATCATTCCCAGTTTGCCACTATCTACCAGATATATGCTTTTGTAACATTTATTGGTTGCTTGTAAAGTCCTATGTCGAGTTTCTGTAAATGAGGACGCCCACCAGTGGGATATTAAACAACCATTAAAAAATGTAATATGAAACTGCGGAAATTTAAAAATGTTATCAACTACCTTGGCAAAGGAAGAGAAAATACATTAAAGTATGTTATTTGATGCATATGGATTACTTAACCAATTTCCATGAAACTTACTTACTTACTATATTGTTTGAAATTTGAACAAAGTTAAAGCGTAGGATCGTTTGATTTCGAATAAGAAGTAAAGTAGTAAGTAGCAGCCCATTAACGTCCCACTGCTGGGCAAAGGCCTCCTCATATGAGAGAGGGTTTTTAGAGCTTAGACCCACCACGCTGCTCCACTGCGGATTGGCAGGCATAGTACACAAGNAATCAATCATAAATCACATCAATTGCCATACTGTGGGCGTTGGTGGGTAATGTTGGTGCATTCAAACACTTATTAATTAACTCAGATTATAATATTCAATCACTTATTGTTGCCGATAACAATTGACACAAAAACATTAGCAATAATAGCTAGGAACGCGACTGTTTCAAAAGTCTGCCGCACCGGCGGACCATCAGCCGAGAACTGGAGAGACGTGCGTCGGATTGTCACGTATTGACTCTGCCCCACGCCGATAGATAGATGGCGCCAGCGTTCCACAGACTACAGCACTCCGATATATATAACATTTTTTATTATATTCTGTGCTACATTAATTTGCTCTATCTTGTAAGGTTCAGCCAGCGTTTGCGATTTAAGCGCATATACATGTGTTTAACGTATGTAAATTCATCATCATTCCCAGTTTCCCACTATCTACCAGATATATGCTTTTGTAACATTTATTGGTTGCTTGTAAAGTCCTATGTCAAGTTTCTGTAAATGAGGACGCCCATCAGTGGGATATTTAACAAGCATTGTTAAAAAATGTAATATGAAACTGCGGAAATTTAAAAATGTTATCAACTACCTTGGCAAAGGAAGAGAAAGTACATTAATGTTATTTGGTGCATAAGGATTACTTAAACAATTTCCATAAAACTTACTTACTATACTGTTTGAAATTTGAACGAAGTTAAAGCGTAGGATGGTTTTGATTTCGAATAACATAAAAACAATATTTTTTTATAACCCGTGATAAGCTCAAATATACCTTTAATTGTATCCAGACGAAGTTGCGCTTGTCTGCTAGTATTTAATTAATCATGTTACCAAGGAAATATCCTTAAATTTAGCTTCCTGACTCCTTGAGCAGATTACAGGGCATGTTTGTATACATACCCTTTTTCATTGTTCAAGCCATTTTGTGTGGTTTCATTTGAGTTGCTTATATTATGTCTGCTGGGAAATTACAGAACAACAAAAACGTTTGCCACTTTTAAAGTCCAATGATGGTTTTAATCCATGGGGACTTGGTTAACGCGCTTACGTTTAATTGAATTTTATGGTAAACCCACAGAGTATGCTGACCTTTCATTATAAAAAGACATTCCCTTTAATTTAATCGCACTGGTATGGAAAAAATTATGTTGATTTTATTAATTCAGAGAGAGATCAGTATCTATGTAACTTTCTTTTATTTAGTGTAGTTATACCCTCGCAATTATTTTGATTTTGGATTTTTGTTAAAACAATTGATAGGTTTATTTTAATAATAAATTGTATCACTCATTTACTTTCTTCTGTTTTTCGGTTACTCTTTTATCAGGTATCTTCAGGATAAACCTTTGAAATTTAAGAAGGAATCTTTTTATAAAATATCCACAAAAAAGGCTATTTTAAAAATAAATTGAGATTTGAAATAGGTTCTTAAAAGTAGTAACAATGCCACCGCTGTTTTTATGTCACAAACAAAAAACGTGTATGTGCTCTTTCTCGTAAATTTTGAAATTTATTTGATTCAATTTCAATGTTGTAGTGTCATCCGCATATTTCCGGAATCCATAGCTAAACTATTCTTAAATCACGAAAAAGCAGTTTACAGGGACTTCCAAATAAAAGAGATATCCAGGTATCTATTGACTCATCATGATATCTCTGGAACCAAAAGGCGTAGAGACTTGAAATTTGGTAGGATTATGCCTTTTGACGAGTAGCGGTCATCTAAGAACGGATTTTACGAAATTCCACCCGCAAGGAGGGTGGCGGTGGTGTTAACTATTGATTCATCACATAAGGCGCAGGACTTGAAATTTGGTAGAAATATTCCATTTGCCGAGTAGAAGTCAGCTAAGAACGGATTTTACGAAATTGAAATTTGGTACAGCGATAATCTAGAGCCTGAAAAGGGACTATAAGCTCAGCCGTAATACACAGCAAATAACTCAATGTAGTATTTAAACATATGTATTTTATTTGTAAAGCAATTTGACGAAATTAATGAAAATGCTACCCATTCAAACCAATGAAAATAACATTCAACGCAGCCAAAGTCGCGGGTTCAACTTTTAAAATATAAAAACAGTCAGACAACTTTGACGTTGCACGTGTCTATTTGCTGTAAGAAAACCCATCGAAATTCCACCAAACTTGTTATATCTTAAATATTTTCCACTTGAAATATAAAATGGAAGAGCTTTTTAATTAAGAAATGGGTTCCTCTTTACGGTTACAACATAATAAAATCATATAGATACACCCAATCGTTAGCACTGTGAAAGATTCCAGGCAATCTCCACAAATGCTATCGTTAAGGAAATTCGTAAAAGCTCACCCTCGTGCGTGGTAACGAGCTATCATTAAACAATTTGAATAATACATGGGGCATCTCTCTCTGGCAATCTGAGGCATCTGGAGAAGTGCGTACAACACTATCTGTACACATTAATGTTGGAGAAGGAAATGTGGGGTCATTTTGTCGTTGTTTTTCAGCTTACGCTGCCACGCTGATCTTAATTTTTTTTTGTTTTTACTAGAAAATGCATTAAAGTTACCCCCGCCTCCATAAATCCTCAGTCGGACTCTTGCGGGACACCGTGCAAAATTTGAACCCCAGTCTTTCCCATGAATGAAGAGGGTTCCGCATGGTATTGTGAGGTCTCCTCCATCGCCAAATCCTACATCCTTGAGACCACTCGTTAGCCAGGGTTGGGGGTATGGGATTCAGTATAAGTGGAGATCTTGCAATATCCTAGTGGGAGCCATTATTACGTCAATTGTTGATCCCTTTCACATTTTCTCTCTGATATCCCGGATGAGTTCGACTGAGCACTGTGAAAACATGCCACTTGGTTGCCCACCACTTTGGGCGGTGAAGACGGTCTCGTTAACCTGTTAAATTATCTCTAAATAAAATAAATTTTGGTATTGGTAAGTATTCATTTTTAATTTTTCTCAGTAATAAAACGTCACTTAAATTTAAACTCCTTTTCAAGATCTGCAAGTAATATATAGTCGTACTTCATTTTTGAATAGTTTTTAACAATCATTCGCGTTTTAAATAGATTTTTTTAAACTTGTGAATTTAGCGTTGAAGAAAATGTAAGGTTATTTTGTCGTTGCATTTAACGTTGCTAGCCTCCTTTTAGATATGCCCTGAAAATTCAGTTTTATTTGAGTTTTTTTTTAATAAAGCAATAGGAAATGACACAGTAGATTTCTTCTTTCTATGAAATATAAAACCCATTCTTGCTCAATTTTTGAGTAAAAACTTTCTCTTTGAGAATATCTAAATTCCATTGTGTAATGGTGCTAATACTTAGCTAGCAGAGATCCTGCGTATGATTAGATTAAAATACTTCAATCACATTGTTTTTACCATACAAATGACGTACAGTTAAATACCGTAGGTGTATAAGCTTTAGCCACTACCAGCTTTATTGTTTACAAGCACCACTTTGGAACTTGGAATAGATACTCAAAGCTCTAAATCTTAAACAGCATTAAAAGCTACGGTATTTATACAAAGATTAAACGATATTTATATCAACTTATAACCACTATTTGTAAGGATGAACAGTCCGATTTTAATGGAAAAAATATGCAACGGTATTTATATGAAAACTAAGCAACAATGATTAATACAACTTCGATAAACGGTGTACAAACGGAGCCACAAAGACGATGTGATAGTTTTCTCACGGGAACAGTAATTAATCAGATGTAGGAGTTGGAACTGACGCTGCCGGCTATTAATCATTCATTGTGGATTTTAAAGAGAATACCAGCGATGCTTTACTTTTAAAAACGTCGCAGTAAATCATAATATTATTGCTTTGTATACTCAAATCAATTACATACTTATATTATCCACGTCTATCTGTCTGTACGCAATAAATTACTTACTTAACTGTTTTTTATGTGGTTTCCATATATTGATAGGGGAGTTCTTAAGGTAGGCGCATGAGTGAAAATTTTTTACGAATGAAACACGTTATTAGCATCACGACTATGTGAAACGTTTATCGGGAATGGCCGAATAAATAATATATAAATACAATTTAATAATATAATCAATCATCATTGAATGCACAATTTTCAAGATCTGTATTCCTTATAGTTATTACTCTTTTCTATTCATGTGATTATTAACATAGAAACACAATTGCATCATCAATATCCATTAACATTAAATATAAAAACAATTATCATTGACACATAAATAAGACAAGGTTTTTATATTACATAAATATACTTAGCTTTGTATCGCAGAGCAGCCCAATTAACTAACACAATTAACTTAAAACTGAGAACTAAGCAGTTCCAATATTTATCAACGACTAACTCTCTAATAACCCACACTCGACAAGAAAACTGGTATCCGCGCAAATTTATGCAACCATTTGCAAAATAAGTCCATTTTTACCTTATTTTTTGTTTTTATCTTTTTTAATATTTTGTGTGCAATAAGTAATAAAATAAATAAATAAGTCAATGCACCATCTTATTAAACATTACACCGATACTGTCATAACACTCAATTGACAATCTTATTTTAAAATACAATCGCAATAACACTGAATACTTCCGCAATAGTAAATATAAGATCTAACTCGGCAATAATAGTCAATATACAATCCAATAAAACTCTGCTACTTCCTCAATAGTTAATTGACGATCTCAAATAATAATATAACCCTAACACTTTTATGATAACATGTGACATTATTAAAGTTGAAACAATCATTCAACAATTAATTGATTCTATGGGGGTATAAAGAAAACCGGATCTGCTTTAAAAATATACTACAATACTTCCAATAGTGCCAACATTTACTAATTAATTATGAATTGAAATATAGAATTGACACGTTATTTATATTATTACTTTATTTAATACTTATTATACATCACAAAGTAAGAACATTAAACAAGTATATAACTAACAAAGTACACATGTCAGAAGTGAAACTTCTTTGGAAAACTAATTTTTAAGACTTGTAAGGAAGATATGTTGGGAATTTAATTGTCATTAAAATATTAATAGTGTCGAAAATTAATACAAATAATTTATTGAAATCGCAAATGACGAATTGTAAATAAAAATGCCACGTGTTATTTGTATATATTAAAACTACCTAACCTTGAGACGTTTTAGCATAACGTAATTAGTAAATGTAAAATTTTCCCCTTACTCCTAAAGAAGATTTACATAAAAAACCATGGATAAAATAGTTTTTTTTTTTAAATAAATGGATGGAAATTCCCCGGTATACAATTTGCGGCTCTGATAAGGTGTTCAATTCGATTCGTAACGGACAAACGCGTCTATCTACCTACAAATGTTGCTCCAAATAAAAGGTGGGAGGTGGAACAGATTGCGGTACTACGGATACAAATTGGATCAATTTATTACAACGCCGCCCTTTTCACCTTTTAATCGCGCAAGAATCACAAACTTCACCAAATAAAAAATCGCAATAATATAAGCTTTTATTTTTAAGCCCAGCAACTATCTATTTATATATATATCTTTAAAAACGTCCTATTACAAGGCATATTATAATGTTAAAGATTATTTAAATGACAAGGATGTTTGGACTTGATTCCAGTTGCACATGAAATTTAAACACGTTGTAACGTACAAAAACTGTATTAAATGGATTACCCGTTGAGTTTCTTGCCGGCTTATTCTCAGTGGAATCATCTTTCCAAACCGGTGGTAGATGTACTCGTATTACCAATGGAGGGAATACTGATGATTCAAAAATGTTGTGTACATTTTTTTAGAACTTTTAAAAGGGGACAAATCTCGTCGTCGTCGTTGCGTCATAGGTCTTACGAAATGATGCCCACAAGGCCCGATCTAGCGCCACCTGGCTCCAGCGGCTGCCGGCGACCCTGTTTGTGTCATTGGTCCACCTTGTGGGGGATCTGCCTACTAACCTAACTGCGCCATCCGGTGCACCTTCGGGCCCAACGTCTACCGATCCGTCTAACTATGTGCCCCGTCGATTGCCACTTCAGATTCGCGAGTCGTAAGGCTGTGTCGGAGAATTTGGTTCTGCTACGGACCTCCTCATTTCTGACTTGATCACTTCGATAAACTCCGAGCATAGCCCTCTTCATGGCACTCTGATTGACTCTGAGCTTTCGTATCGGGCCCATAGTTAGCGGCCACGTTTCGGAATCGTAGCTCATCACTGGCAGCACGCACTGTTCGAAAAGCTTTGTCTTCAGGCACTGAGGGATATTCGACGAAAATATCTGCCATAGTTTCCAGGACGCTGCCCAAACGAGTTGGATTCGGCGGCTGTACCTCCTTCTCGAAATTAGACCTACCTAGCTGGACTATGTGTCCTAAGTATGAATACTAGTTTACAATTTCGAGAGCTGAGTACTCAACGATGACTGGATGGAGCGGAACATGGATATTGGACATAACTTTTGTCTTATCCATGTTCACTTTTAGGCCCACCTATTGAGAAGTTGTACTGAGGTCATCGAGCATTGCATTGTGATCTTCCAGAGTCTCTGCCATAATGACCATATCTTTGGCAAACCGTAGATGAGTGATGTACTCGTCATTGATGTTGATGCCCAGTACGTTGCATTCCATAAGCTTAAAGAGGTCTTCCAACGCCGCAGTAAAGAGCTTCGGGGAGATAACATCTCCCTGTCGCACTCCACGCTGCAGTTAGATAGAATCTGTGCTTTGGTCCTGTATATGGACTGACAAGGTGTGGTTTTCGTGCATGGACTTCAACACGTGTATGTACCGGTGGTCAATTCGGGATTTCTACAAAGATCTCGACACAGCCCATGTTTCCACCGAATTGAAGACTTTCCCATAGTCCACGAATGCCAAGTAAAGTGGCCGATGATAGTCCTCGGTCTTCTGTATAATCTGCCGCAGCGTTTAGATGTAGTATATGGTACTGAAGCATTTTCTGAATCCGTATGCTTTACAGGAAACTTTAAACATTTACGCAGAACACTTAGCGGAATCTCTGAAAAGGAAGACAACCTATTGATCTTCGCGTGATGATATTTAACATATAGCCTTCCTCAAAAAATTGGCTATCTAACACTGCAAGAATTTTTCAAATCGAATTGGATTCTCTAATTTGTCTCGAGTCTAAATTGGTGAAAGGCTTCGGCTGTGGCTAGTTATCACCCTACCAAAGAAGACGTATCGCCAGACAAGAGCTTTGTGTTCCAGTACTTTGCTGTACAGAAACCACTGTAAATTGCCACTGTTCAGATTAGCGCCCTTCCATCTTAGACTGTATCATCACTTACCATCAGGTGTGTTCACAGTCAAGCATGTTTTAAAAAATATTATGACAATTCCTCAAAATTAGGCATATAATATTTATTGCAAAATTACAATTAAGTTAGTCTGTGAGTAAGTTTAAAATCAAATGTTATAACAAACAGGAATCTGAAAAAGTATTGTAAAAGGCCACACGTAAGACTGTAAATACGTACGTTTTCAACCGTAATGTTTCGCGGAGCTCGTTAAAGCCTTGTTTAGATGATTTATAGTCTCAAGGCACCTCCGTTCCTTTTGATTAATTACTTTACTCGTGAGAAAACTATCGCCTCGTATTCGCATTGTCATGTGTACATTGTTCTTAGCCGTAAGGCAAAGAGCTCGTTATCCTAAGGCAGATGTGCCATGTGAGACAATACTACACTAGATATGACTATAAATTGTATTTTTTTTATTTATTTTAATTTTGATTGATGGACATACTTTACTAGGGTTGTAGCTAGTGATCACAAAAAGAGATAATAGGGAATTTTGAACAATAACTCGTTTTGTTATAACGTGAGCTTAACGTTGCCTCCCTGGGATAATTGCGCGACTTTTAACAAAGTTCCAGATATCTACCACCTAACTATAACCTGTCTTCTTATTTTGCGATTAAATAACATGTGAAATATCGTCTTTCCATTTTCACCTTGATCAGATCTAAAGCTAGTCCGGAGTGTGGAACTTGCTGGTATGCCTGAATATCCACTGAAACCCAGCGATACCCTTCCCAGACGGGAATGCAGTATAGCACCAGAGGATTGCTGAAAACAATCTACCAGATGACTATTCGAGAGCTAAGGCAGGCAGCAGGAGTAGAACAAACCTATGCCTCCTGCCACCCTACTTCCTGACCTGAAGAATAGGAACTTCCAGGACATCCTCCCTCTGCCTCTCACGTCTGTTTCGGCGAAATAATGATTGAGTACCATTTTACAAACGAGTGGTTCACCTTATGTTAACCAGTAAAACTGCTCAAGCTAAATTACTGTTTAAATTAATTCAAATCTTAAAAGTTTAAAGTGTTTTATAGAAAGAAAAGTTTTGTTGGAATACGATAGGTCTGACATAGCGCCATAAGAGTCTAGAAGACCTTAAAAATAAAAAAAACACAACTGTAACAGACAATAAAGGCTTTTTGCTATGCTATTCATAAAGTTAACTCCTAAATAAAACGAAACACAGAAATAAATGGGAAATTTACCGATAGTATTTTATAAAAACATTATACAAGTACAATAACAACTAGGTGCAGTCAATGATTAGGCGGTACAGTTCAAAATAAATGTACAAAAAGTTAAAAGTGCGTGCGTACAAAGTACACATGCCAGATGTAAAACTTCTTTTACAAACTAATTTGGAGTTTTGTATATATTTATACAAATACAAATATAATCTTTAGATGTTAGGAATTTAATTGTCATTAAATATTAAAAGAGGCGAAAATTAATACAAATGATTTATTGAAATCTCAAACGACGAATTGTGAATAAAAATGCCAAAAGATTTTGTTTTTAAATTTAGAAAAGACAATTATGAAATATATTTATTCTATATTTTATGAAAATGCCACATGTGATTTGTAAATATTAAAACTACCTAACCTTCAAATTAATTTATGAACTAGCGTAAATGCTCATCTTCGTGACGGTAATCACGCGTTTTATCCGTCAAAATTTTACCATCATGCGCCTAAAGAAGTATCACTTCAAAGCATATATGATGCATCAATGGAGCATGCCATATGAGTCTGAGAATGTTTGATCGTAAAAACCTTCCCTATATTTTGGTTTTACGTTCAACAGTAAAGTTAAAAAGAAAATAAAGTGATATTGTAAAAACAAAAAAAACCGTTGGTATTGAAATTTTCATCACAAGTTCCAACTTCTTATTCCAATGTCCCTCTTGTGCAAAATAAAATTGTGTTACATAAAGAACTAGCCGTGAAACTGTAATAATACTTTAAACTAGACTACCTCACCTGTGCAACTTTGTCGGCTTAACAAGAGGAAACAAATTTGACTATTTAAAAAAATTGTTATAGTGTTCCAACCTTAAATGATAAATATTGCCTTTCGAGGAATATTCCTTGAAAAGCAATATTTATCATTTAAGGTTGGCACACTATGACCATTTTTTTTACATAATCAAATTTGTTTCCTCTTGTTTAAGGACTTTTTAATAGGAATAATTCCGTCGTACATATTTTTTGCGTAATTTTTATCGCAACGTAAGCAACTGAAGGTCTCGAAAGGAATATATTTTATTTTTTGTTTGTGAAACAAACAATTGTTATATACCTTTAAAACTACATTACAACTAAATACACAAAAATCACTCTCAATGGAAAAATATTCTTTTCAATATTTGGGAAACATGCAGTTATTATATACCTTAAAAACTACAACATACATACATACATAGCATCACGCCTCATTCCCATAGGGGTAGGCAGACACAACATCCTTCCACTTGCCACGATCCTTGCATATCTCCTTCGCTCCTTTCATTCTCATTAAACCTTTCATACAAGTTCGTCGGTTTAGAGTACTCTTGACCTGGCCGTTATTTAAAATGTCCTGGATTTGGTCCAGGAACGTTCGCCTCGGTCTTCCCCTTCCAACTTTCGCATTCACTCTTGACTCATAAATCCTTTTTGTCAGTCTCCTTTCA
>JACTOM010000043.1:1665369-1704065 GCA_015832385.1 Elymnias hypermnestra
TTCTTTTCAAACATTTATCCATGAAAAGGTTGAAAGGTTGAACAGCCATGGTGACGCAACACATCCCTGTCGAACACCTCTTTCGACAGGAAACCACTCCGTGTACGCTCCGTTTATTCTGACACAGGCACTAGAACCCTCATAGAGAGACTTCGATCAGACAACCGCTCACCCCATACGTAGATAACGTTGACCACAGCTCATTCCTAAAAACTACAAACCAACTAAATAAACAAAAAATTACTTTTAAAGGGAATATATTCTATTTATTATTTGGGAAACAAACAATTGTTATATATCTTAAAAACTACATACCAACTAAATACGCAAAAATCACTCTCAGAGGGAATATATTCTATTTATTATTTGGGAAACAAATAATTATTATTTACCTTAAAAACTACATTATTACTAAATACACAAAAATCGATCTAGTTTCCACTAATTTATAAGGTATATACATAGCTATAATACATTAGATGATTATATTAGAGTTATTTTATGTAAAAATACAATGTATATAAAAGGCAATTAGAAAGAATAAGGACAAAAGTTTTAAGACAAAATAATTATATCCTAAACATTGATATAGACCATCCTTAAATACATTAATTTTATCGTGCATAATACGAACATAATTACAATTTTCATTGTTAATGTGACATGCTCGATAAATGGATGTATTTTTGGTTTTTCTCAGATTTTGTAACATTTACATTGCTGATGATTACAAAAGGTAAGTAACAGCGCGTTATCGTCCCACTGCTGGGTACAGGCCTCATCACACATAGGAGAGAGGATTTTTAGAGAATTGACCCGCCACGCTGCTCCACTTCGGGTTTGCAGGCATAATAAGCAAGTCTAAGCGTAAACACAAATGCACTCTCTATTCTTTCACTCTCATAAACCAATGTTGCAGTTTATGGTGATTGATCGTCGTCCTTTTTATAATTTGAACAGTACATCGTAACAACAGTGAAATAAAAAAAGAAATGTTAATTTCATTGTCATTGCTGATTTCCTATTACACTTTAAATAAATAAACTTAAAAAATTGTAATTTAATTATAAAACACCATTTTTTCATATAAAACCGAAACATGTAATGGGAATTATGTAAGGAAATTACAAGGAAGTGGTACGGAGTTCAAAATACAACCGTACCAGATTTCCCTTGGGTTCTGAAGAATAAACAGCCTGAAAATTCTCAAAAACAAAAGGTTTTAGTTTGTTACTTGCTTTAGGACAATTGAGTTTCACCTACGTTAAACCTTTTGCGTAACATTTTTATAAAACTTAAGGAAAATATATGGTAAAGCGAGCAAACCGATGATGATGTCGATATTTAAGCCTCACTGATGTAATGCTGTGAGTAAAGTAACAGCCCATTAACGTCCCACTGCTGGGCACAGGCCTCCTCACTCATATGAGAGAGGGTTTTTAGAGCATAGACCCACCACGCTGCTCCACTGCGGATTGGCAGGCATAGTACACAAGTGTACTCTCTATTCCTTCACTCTCATAGCCCGATGTGACGGTAATTCGACACAACCGGAGAGAGATCAGGCGCAGGACCGACGGCTTAACGTGCTCTCTGAGGCACGGGGGTGGATCACACCGCCGATTTCCAAAATGCTGTGAGTACTTTTTGCTATTAGGTTCGGGGTTCGATTTCCTTTCTAATTTGTATCTGGACTGACTACAAGCCCATGGAACAAAATTAACAAGTGAAATGAACCAACGTGAATAACGTTTAGAAGGCTGTTATTATATCATAAAACTACTCTGTGTCGTCATTTATAAACGGCACAGATTACTACACGAGTAAATAATTATTTTTGTATCCTAAAATTTTTATTTGTTACCATTTATAATGTACGGCTATAAGATACAAAAGTAATTTTTAATAACATTTGATCAAAAAAAAAGGTTGCTGTACATACATTTATGATCTTACAGCAGTAATAACTCGGTTAATACTGAAATGTAGATAATGGCTGTAAGATCATAAATTTATGTACGGCAACCTTTTTTTTGATCAAATGTTATTAAAAATTACCTTTGTATCTTATAGGCGTACATTATAAATGGTAACAAATAAAAATATTAGGATACAAAAATAATTATTTACTCGTACTCACCTGTACCTCTCAAAAATGACGACATAGTGGTTAAAGTTATTTTATCATATAGTAACAGCCTTCTAAGGGTTATTCACGCTGGTTCACTTCAATTGCCAATTTTTTTTCAAGAGCTTTTAGTCTCTTAATTACCACCCTATCTGCAAAGACGTGCCGCCAAGAAAAAACTAGTGTCCGATACGATACTACTCAGCAACCATTAAGAGATAAATTGCCTTTTTCCTGATTGGCTTGCTTCCGTTTGAGACTGTAATGTCACTTACCGTCATATGAAATACAGCAGTATATTTGTAATAATAATAAGCCTTCATTTACTATTACGCATACAAATGTCAAGTTAATAGAATGTACCATTACAATTTAGAATACATTTAAAAATAATAATCTTACAGTTATGTGATAATTGCGTGGTGTATATCGGTAACTTTTTGACAGTTTTATATTCATTATCAATATTAATTCTGGACATTTTAATATATATATATATATATATATATATACTATTGCTATTAGCTTGGTATAATATAATAAAAGAAGATGTAGTGACTAAAATTAAGAAAAGTATGCTTAGATGGTTTGGGCACGTAGAGAGAATGAATGACCTTTCATTATCAAGAGTAAATGTGAAAGTTGGAAGGGGAAGACCAAGGCGAACGTTCCTGGATCAAATCCAGGACAATTTAAAGAAGGGCCAGGTCAAGAGTACTCTAAACCGATGAACTTGTTTGAAAGGTTTAATGAGAATGAAAGAAGCGAAGGAGATATGCAGGGATCGTGGCAAGTGGAAGGACGTGGTCTCTGCCTACCCCTATGGAATTGAGGCGTGCTGCTTTGTATGTTTGTAATAGCTTGAAATTACTTTATAAAATCAGCCTATATTTATAACACATAATTTTCCTTCCTATATAAAATATTCATAACATCAATTGTAGGAAATTTTGTGTAGATTAATTTTGTATACATATATTTTATGGTAAAATGAATGGGGAAGGTGATATTCACAAAAATCTACTAATAAAGGCCAAAAACCCCACGGCTAGCTTTCCATGAAAAGCAGTGCTACTAAAATAACGTAAGATAAATCAAGTTAAAGTGCTAAAATATATGAAAGCCTGTCGGGAAAATTGGTATTTAAATATGCGCGTAAGTTCTAAACGATCTTGGGTATAGGCACTTAAAAGTTATTGTATTGCAAATTTCCGAGTATTTCTAAACATATTTGCTTAGGAGTGTAGGCGCTTTTGTGCGAAATTATTCTACAATAGGAAAAAGGATGCGTCTATTTTCGCTAACGAATAATTATAGAACTCCAGTGTTCTACTTCAATAATGCGGTATAGTTTTTGAAGTTAATAATTTAATATTAAACTCGGCAATGACTAAGTGTGTTGAATTCGTTTTGCCAAATGCAAAATAAGTCTGTAAAAATATCCAAATAAATGATAGTTAAGTCTACAGTCTTCTTAGGAATAACCTTAGACTCTGGGCTTCAGTGGGGTGCCTATATTAATACTCTAGCAAGCAAACCCTTTTGCTGTTAGGAAAGTAAGGCAATACACTGATGTTGAAACTGCTAAAATGGTGTCTTTCGCTTAATTTCATAGCATTATGTCTTACGGCATCGTCGTCGTCGTCTTCGCTTCAACCGAAGGACGTCCACTACTGGACATAGGTCTCAAGAAATGATGCCCACAAGGTCCGATCTTGCGTCGCCTGGCTCCAGCGGCTACCGGCGACCCTCCTTATATTGTCGGTCCACCTTGTGGGGGTCTCCCTACACTCGCCCCGCGCGGGGTCGCAATTCCAGCACCTTCAAGCCCCAACGTCCATCGGTTCGTCGGACTGTGTGCCCCGCCCATTGCCACTTCAGGTTCCCGATTCGTAAGGCTATGTCGGAAACTTTGGTTCTGCTACGGATCTCTCTCATATCTGGTTTGATCGCGTAGAGAAACTCCGAGCAAACCACCACGTTTCACCGTAAGTAAGCACTGGCTACACGCACTGTTCAATGGTATACTGTTATTAAAACTAACTTTATATTACAAAAAAGTGCAATACGTGCCATATACCAATTGGGATCTCGCGTTGCCTTAAGAGAAATATTCAAAATACCCGAATCACTTCTGTGTTTGCCTCCACATAGTTTTAAGGGAATATTTTAAAGACGTCCTATTACAAAAAGCATACTATAATATTGAAGGTTATTTATGTGTCAAATATGTTTGGACTTGATTCCAGTTGCACATGAAAGCTAAACACAATGTAACGTACATAAACTGGTTAAAAAGTAAACGTTGAACTACTGACGATTTAAAAGTGCTTGAATAAAGAATATTTTGATTGTGATTTGCTTTTGAAATGAAGACTTGTTCAGCATTGTTGGTTAAAAGTCAATGAAACTAAAAAACGACAATAAAATGAGACAAACACGTAAATTCATAGGATTGAACGTGGGAGAAAATGAGATAGGAGGCATTCATTATACAGTTTGTTATATTCGTGTTTCTCTTTATTCCCTACTTCGTACCCCAATAAGGAATAATGGGAGTTAACATTAAATCATCACTAAAACCTACAATTATACACTTGCTGAAATTTTACATTCGTCTCATTATCTTGAAAACAATTTTTTTAAAGGTTTGTATTTCTTTTACATATTAAACTTGTTGGGATATGGTCACCGGAGAAAGTAAAAGACGTGTGTTCAACTTGGAGTACTGATTTAATATAAGGTATTTATTCGGTCGTACAAATACGAAGACATACGAAGATAATACCGAGTAAGTGATGACGTTGTAATGTTGGCAGGCTTGGATTTGTGTATTACCAACAGCCCCCCTCAAAAATTCANTGATAATCAAATTTATACAGCAAAAGGAGCGAAACACACAATTTTAATATAAGAAATGAAAACAAACTTGTAATGCCATATTTTAGAGTGAAGGAGGTTCAGAAATCATTTGTCTGATTGAGCATATACATTTTTAATAAGATACCCGAATCACTTCTGTGTTTGCCTCCACATAGTTTTAAGGGAATATTTTAAAGACGTCCTATGACAAAAAGCATATTATAGTATTGAAGATTATTTATGTGTCAAATATGTTTGGACTTGATTCCAGTTGCACATGAAAGCTAAACACAATGTAACGTCCATAAAATGGTTAAAAAGTAAACGTTGAACTACTGACGATTCAAAAGTGCTTGAATAAAGAATATTTTGATTGTGAATTGCTTTTGAAGTAAAAACTTGTTCAGCATTGTTGTTTAAAAGTCAATGAAACAAAAAAGCGACAGTAAAATGAGACAAACACTTAAATTCATAACATTGAACGTGGGAGAAAATGAGATAGGAGGCATTCATTATACAGTTTGTTATATTCGTGTTTCTCTTTATTCCCTACTTCGTACCCCAATAAGGAATAATGGGAGTTAACATTAAATCATCACTAAAACCTACAATTATACACTTGCTGAAATTATAAATTCGTCTCATTATCTTGAAAAAAAATTTTTTAAAGGTTTGTATTTCTTTTACATATAAAACTGATCTTAAGAAGTTTCAATAAATGCGTTTTACATAAGTTTGTTTACTTTAAATAGAACTGTAAAAAATCATAAAGTAAACAAGCACGAAAGCATTGGACACGGGCATACTTTACCAAAACTTTTACAGTTTTTATTTATAGTGAATAAACATATCTAAGACATTTAATGATACTGTAGTGGCAACACTACATTTATTTATATTTATACACTTTGTTTTGTAGATTATATTTACTCAGAAATATTGTATTATATAAATAAATTGTGAGATACATATATAAACATAATGATAGTTATCATTGGTCAGACAGATCCGTACAACTGATTTTTATATACATAGCAATGTGTATGCGCTGTTTATCAAGTAGCTCGTTCGTCCCGTAGGAACTGCTACATGGGGACACATCTTGTTGCAGGTAGCTAACACAACCACGTCTTGAAATCACGCTCCGGTCATTTTGTTTTCTTAGTGAACTTAACTCTCCTTCCTACCCATAAAATTATAATAATGTCCATTATCCTAACAGCCAGTATACCTTAGTTGTCTTAGCCATCGGCCAGCTGTTACGAATGTGCTGCCTCTTTAGACATAGCCCACCACACGCTGGCAGAATGTCCCGCCTGGGGTTCTCAGGGACTCATTATGACGTTGACCGAATACACAGACGAGCAGCTCGAATCGTCGACAAATCCCAGTTAACACGCAAGTTAGAAACGCTAGAACACCGTAGAAACGTTGGGTCTTTATGTGTGTTCTATCGTATCTATCACGGGGAATGAGCCGATGAGCTCTTTGATTTGGTATAACCGTCTCGCTTTTATAACTGGACAACGCGCAGAGAAAATAAATTTCATCCACACACCCTGGATGCGTGGCCTTCAGGCACAGTTCGATTTCGTCGATCCTTCTTCCCGCACACGTGCAAGATGTGGAACGAACTCCCAGCCACGGTGTTTACGCAAGGCTATAACTTAGAGACATTTAAGTGGAAATTAAACTCATTTTTATTAGGTCGGCAACATATCAGTGGTCCCTATGGTGCTGCAGGTGTCCATGGGCAGCGGTAATCACAGGTGACCCGCAAGCTCGTTTGCTTACCAAGGCTATAAAAAAAACGTTGCTGATCGGTACAGACCTCTCACTGGCTAATATTATAGGTGCAATACACATCGGTGAGCAGGCTTGGAGAGCGGTTGCTTCCTTTTGTGAGATTGTCATCTGTTTGACGTTGAGGCACTCGGCCCTGACGAAGGGGAGTAGGAAACAGGAGGAGGAGGTTCATACAACTCCTCCCCCTGTAAAAGATCTGTAAGCCGGCTATAACCGAGGGGCCAGAGAAGAATGCTTCAACGAATCTCTGGCTCCCACACTCATGGTTGACGACGATCCCGCTGGATATCGCGAGTTCTTCCCCATCGCGGAGTCCTGCACTCCCGACCCCACAGTCAGGGTGCGTAAATGCATTTCCCAGCGACAAAAAAAAATACCTTAGTTGTCTTACAAATTCTTCAGGATAACCCTTTTGACTTCAAAATATAAGTGAAGTGCTTTACTGTTGCAGTATTTATTCATCTTACCCAACTAAAAATATAGCACAGTGGTTATAACTCTCTCGCACCTTTAATCGACTTTACTGGAACAAAAGTTACAAAGTCGAGCGCCACGGCTCAGTTTCATTCAATATCCACAAAATAAATTGCATTCCTAAGGAAGTTTTCTATTAAAAAAGGCAGACGAGTCTTTGAAAGTCTCGGTTTTCTGAAGTTAAATATAGGATATTTTATTACCCAATTATTAATATCAAAGTAAACACTCAATGTTCTTGGAGCACAATAAAGCTCCTTTTATAATGTACCGCTGAAAAGATTATAAATGAAACGACAAAAACATTAAACCGAGCTTTATATTCGGTCCATAATTTTAGGTCAACGCCCAAAGCCATGGAGGGAAAGGTAATATTTTTAATCACAAAAGGTTTATTGATAAACTAGCCGAGTCGTGCAACTGTGTCTGCGTACACTTAAATGTGGGCCTTAAAATAGAGCGACACCCGCTCTGCCTCTGCTTTTTAAATCTCTAATATCATGCATTTTAATGAATGTTGTTCAGGGCTATTTTGATCTATACGAAACATACAACGTATGTAATGTAATTAATTTGACTAGGCATAAAACTCTCTTATTTAAAATAACACATATTTTATTGTAATATGTAAAAGATCTCAGACTGCCTCATTGGTCTAGTGGTTAGCATGTTCGACTACAGACATGAGGTCCTGGGTTCGAGTCCCGGGTCGGGCCAGTTCGATATTAAGTTTTCTATTAAGATTTTCTCAATATTTGCCCGAAGTTGGGAAAAATTTTGGCTGTGTGATCCACCTCCGTGCCTCGGAGAGCACGTTAAGCTGTCGGTCCTGCGCCTGATCTCTTCTTTCCGTTGTGTCGGATTGCCGTCACGTCGGATTACGAGGGTGAAGGATTAGAGAGTACACTTGTGTACTATGCCTGCCAATACGCAGTGGAGCAGCGTGGTGGGTCTATGCTCTAAAAACCCTCTCTCATATGAGCGAGGAGGCCAGCACGGGGACGTTAATGGGCTGCTACTTACCTTACTATGTAAAAGATTAAAATTGATTCTGTGGGTTATCCTTTAGAGATAAAGATACACTAACACGGACTATTTTATCGTTATTCTTAATATATAGAATTCTGTGCGACATTAGTTTAATCTATGTCCTAAAATTGAGCCAGCATTTGTGATTTAAGCGCGCTAAAATATGCTTGTCTTATTTGAATTCTTGAATAATTCTATCTAATTCTGAAAACTGCTTTAAATTCGGTTGAATAGTTTAAAAGATCGAACACATATCGGAATCTATTTGTTTGTCTTTATTGAAAAGCTTCTCTATTCATTCAAAAGCTTCAATATTCATTCAAAAACTATTAATTTCAAATTACAAACGGACACTTCGGTTTTATTTAATTGTATAGATTGGTCAGCCTAAAACATGGGAAAAAGTGAACCGCACGTAAACCGATTATGTTTTTTAATTAACTCCTATAGAGAGGTGAATTGAAAAGTGTTTTAATTATAATTGAATATTTTGAGTTTTCCACTGGAGTACTATGGTTATATTATTATATTTTATTGCCGCTTGGTAATATTACCTGATGGTAAGTGATGATACAGTCTGAGATGGAAGTTAATCTGGTAGTTCAGAGGTAGTTCATCTCTTATAGTTTCTACGCAGCATCATACTGGAACGCAAATATTATGCATAGCTTTTTATGATAGGGTGATAACTAATCACGACGGAAGCCTCCCAGTCCAGGCTCAGGCAGACAAATTAGAAAATGCAATTTCCTAAAACTGCTCTGCTAGGAATTGAACTGTTTACCAAGAACGAGGCCACCAAATATTATGATAATATACTATACATTTTCAATTCTACATCAATACATAGCATCTCACCTTAGTCCCATTGGAGTAGGCAGAGACCAGGTCCTATCACATGCCACGATCCTTGTATATCTCCTTCACTTCTTTCATTCTCATTAAACCTTTCATACAAGTTCGTCGGTTTAGAGTACTCTTGACCTGGCCCTTATTTGAAATGTCCTGGATTTAGTCCTGGAGCGTTCGCCTTGGTCTTCCCCTTCCAACTTTTGCATTCACTCTTGACACATAAATCCTTTTTGTCAGTCGTTTATCCTCTCTACGCGCCCAAACCATCTAAGCATACCTTTCTCAATTTTAATCGCTACATCTTCTTTTATACCACAACGTTCTCTTATCACACTATTACTTACTTTGTCACTGTTTCAATCTACTCATACTTCTTAAAGCTCTTATTAAAAACATAATAAAAATATTCTGATTGTAAAAAAAACTAGCTAGATACTTTATTTAAATGACATGAGTAAAGCGTATCTACTCCCGTTTCAAACGATTGCTTCAGAAGTAATTGGATCCAAACTGAGTCTGACTCTGCAATTTTCTCTTCCATTATATTAATCAGTACCCTCAATTTCTTGGGTCAAACTTACCTCTGGGTTAATAGAAAACCATTATGTGTGAAACTTTTTAAATGAAGTGAGAAAGTTTGTGGTAATCCCCAATCACTCAGTGTAAGCATTTCATATTCGCTAAATTAACTGTTTGTCTTATTGTTTCACAACTAACGAACGCTAGATTATCTAAGAAACACGTACGTTAATTTTCATAATAAGTAATATAAAAAAATCAAAGTGAATTACTATTATACTTTCTTAATTTCGTAATATAGAAAGCAGCATTGAATCCTTTTAGATGAGCTTTCAAAATATGGTTTTGTACAGTTTTTCGCAAACATTATTGATTAATTAGACACAACTAATGAGCTAATATATAAGGAGAGTGATCACCTCGCTAGCATAGGTCCTGGGTTTGATTTCTGGCGAAACAAAGTAAAAAATAGTATTATCTAATTTATCTACGTCTAGAAAGGCTTCGGCCATGGCTAGTGTTAAAGATCACTATTATTATATTTGTGAGATTCCTATTGCATTACTTTTTTTTTAATATTAAGCTGAAGTCTTAGTAATTATATATTAAAAACGTTTACATATTCTACTCTCAGATTAATGCTGTTCCGGAAATTTAATTATAACTTTCATTTGAATTTGTTTTAACGTCAACCGTGATTGTTGGAGTTATTATTCTTCCAGAGGGGAGTTTTCAAAGATGATATAATTGATGGCAGTGCAACAGAACGAGATACAATCATTCCATTTGTGACACGAGAATAGTAACGTGTGAGATATGATTATAAAGATACGGAAAATAGTGTAATTCATCTTACCAAATTAATTGCGCCTTTAATACTAGTTGCCATCCTATCATCAAAAAAGTAAAGCTGCCAAGATTTTAGCGTTGCTTTGTAATGCAATGTAGAAAATCTTATAATGTAGTCTTTTTACCAAGTTTATAAACCATCGTCTTTAACTGTACTATAACCGCGATTTCGTCTGCATGGAATGTTTTTATTTTGGTAGCATTTCCATTAATTTAGGCAAATTGTTTTACAAATAAGAAACATACCCGTGCTGCCCTTAGAGAGTGGAATTTCCTAAAATTTACTTTTGACAGATTCCATTATGTCAAAATGAAAATGTTGACCAAGTTTTACATACCATAAAAGATATAATTAGTAAATATGTAGTTTGAATTTTGTTTAAACGTGAAAATTTGATTTTTTTAATTAACACCCTCGCAATCCCCCCTTGCGGGTACCTTTTGCTTAAAATCCGTTCTTAGCTGACCTCTACTCGGCAAAAGGAATATTCCAAGTTCTACCAAATTTCAAGTTTCTACGTCTTATAGTTCCAGAGATATCGTGATGAATCAATAGATATATACCTGTATATCTATTTTAAATATAAAGATTTTCATTTACCATCAGGTGATAACACACTCAAACGTTACAAGCAATAAGAAAACCTTAAACTACAGTGCTAATTACTAATTTCTTCTAAAGCACATGTTATACACTATAAAGCCATTTTCAGTATGCACTTAAACGGTGCAATCCTGTTAGGATATCCAGATTAGATATTAAGCTTTTAGTATGAGCTTTAACGGTGGGTTGCTTTGGTTAAAATGGCTACATAAATGAGTTTATAGGTTACAGAATATTGCTTAGTCGAACATAATAAGCCTAATATATCTAAAGTTTACAAAAGAAAGTTAATTACAATGTTAAATTATAAAATGTTAACTGGTGTGTGTACTGGATTCACTGGTCTTGAAGTTGATTATTATATAAGGCGCATATAATACATAGGATGTAACATTTCTTGACATTGTCTTAGTCTGAATCAATTTCAGGCTTCGGCTGTTATATTATTTCATACGCTCGATGTAACATCATAACTATTCTTAACATTGATTTGTCTTTTTTTCCATTTAACAACAACTCTCAATTACGCCGCAAAATGCACAGTGAAATAATTGTCTCTATATAGAGTATATACAATAATTTTAAACTCATGTCTGCCTGGCCAACAAATGAACATAAAAGTAAATAAAAACACTGATTAAATCGTTTCCAGTCGAACTTGAATATGTTTGTTTTGCATATAAAGTTAAATTGTAAAGTTTATAATAGTAATGAAATAGTGTTGAAATACGACTTCAGTTCAGATCCTCGCCAGTGTATTTGAATAGTCTCGATGCTGTACTCGCTTTGCTAGCAGATATCTTAGGATTGACTTCTAGGAAAGCGTATCTAGGAGTTTGTAACTTGTCTAAGTAAATAGACAGGTAGGTGTAGACTCCTTTGATCAAATCACAAGCCGAACCCGAAGTCTCTCACCAGTTTAGGTGAGAAAGTTTCGAGAAACGTACCAGAAAAAATACTTATTTAAATTATGAAAAGGTACTTGCGAGATCAGCGCTTTACTATCTTAGACTGTATCTTCGCTTACCATCAGGAGAGGTCACTGTTAAGCACATACCTCTATGCTTTTAAAAAACAAGTGAGCCTCAGACCACACGACTGAAATAAAACGCATATATATGTTTATATATGAATCATATATAAATTTTGTTCGTCGTTCCTTTTCCTAGTTTGATGACACTTTTCGCTCGTAACGCTCTCGTCATGTGAGTAAAGAAGTTTTACTTCAAAAACATTGTATAAATTATGGTACTGCAATGGCGCACCACACGTTGGCAGAATGCTCGGCCTGGGCCCCCAGCGCTACATCTTAATATCACTGGTTGGAAGTGACCACACTTTGCCCAGAATAATCGGTGCTCTATTCAGCAGCATGAATAGCTGGAGGGCAGTTGTGAGGCCGTAATCTTGCAGTAGGAGGCTTTAGAGAGCCAATGGGAGAGAACGGTCCATGCTCCTCTCTCTCACTGGAGGAGGGAAGGTGTAAGACGGCGCAATTATGCGTGCCTGCTTCCCCTTTCTTGAACCTTTCAGTCGGATTCATCCTGGGCATCAGAGTTAACATCAAGCGTCAACCATACGGGTGAAGAGGGTTCAGCTGGGTTTTAGTGAGTAGTCTGGATATAGTGAGTCCCACACTCTTGTAATTTCTATCCAGCGTGCTATTAGTCTCAGGGCCTCTGTGTTTATAAAAGAAAACACTACACTGGCTAGAAACTTAATTTATAAAATGTTTTTATGATATTATTACGGTTACATGGTTACGGATACATACACACACTCTCTCTCATTCGTTCACAGATACACACACACATACGCGCACGCGCACACACACACACACACACACACACACACACACACACACACACACACACACAACGCGCGCGCGCGCGCCAAAAGTCGTTTGCCTTATTATTTAAGTTACTTTTACTCTGTAAATTTTTATTTATGTAAATAGACGTAATCTGTCATGGCCTTATTTTTAGCGTTAAATGTAATGTAAAAAAAAGTGTCAAAATTGTACGCTGTTTGATTACCAATAAAGAATAAAATAAAAATAAAATAACTCTCATTCAATGAATGAAAAATAAGTGATAGCGATATTAGTATGGATGACATCATGAAATCGATAAAAGGTATGAAATCAGGTAAGGCTGCTGGGTATGACAGAGTGTCAGTCGAGATGCTGAAGGCTGGCCCCGGGATTGTGGTAGCTCAGCTGTACTGCCTTTTCAATATATGCTGGGAGAAAGGTCAAGTCCCAAGAGATTGGAGCAAGGCCGTAATTGTCCCTCTATATAAAGGAAAAGGGTCACAGCAGGAGTGCAAAAATTACCGCGGTATCAGCCTTCTTAGTGTCGTCGGCAAATTGTATGCAAAGATATTAATTGAAAGGGTGATTAATGAAACTGATGGGAAAATATGGGACGTGCAAGCGGGATTTAGAAGAGGAATGGGATGTACGGATCAGGTCTTTTCTTTACGGTGCATAACTGAAAAATGTTTGGCTAAACACCAAAAAGTTTATTGCGCGTTCGTAGATTTAGAAAAGGCCTATGATCGAGTGGTGAGGAATGAGCTGTGGTCAACGTTATCTACGTATGGGGTGAGCGGTTGTCTGATCCAAGCATTGAAGTCTCTCTATGAGGGTTCTAGTGCCTGTGTCAGAATAAACGGAGCGTACACGGAGTGGTTTCCTGTCGAAAGAGGTGTTCGACAGGGATGTGTTGCGTCACCATGGCTGTTCAACCTTTTCATGGATAAATGTTTGACAGATTTAAAAGAAAGTATGTATGGGTTAAGAATGAATGAATTACTCATCAAATGTTTACTCTACGCTGATGATCAAGTAATACTTGCGTCATCCG
The DNA here is from genome assembly GCA_015832385.1 of Elymnias hypermnestra. Taxonomy (NCBI): domain Eukaryota; kingdom Metazoa; phylum Arthropoda; class Insecta; order Lepidoptera; family Nymphalidae; genus Elymnias; species Elymnias hypermnestra. The sequence continues at coordinate 1,679,360 of JACTOM010000043.1, forward strand.
CTAACGAGCTTCAGGAGATGCTAAATATTATGAATGAAGCTTTGAAAGGGAAAGGAATGAAAGTGAATGTAAACAAAACGAAAGTTATGCTTTTTGAACGAGATGAATCTATGATGAATGGCAATATTTTGATAGATGGGGAACAAGTGGAAGAGGTGAAAGAATTTGTATACTTGGGATCTAAATTTACAAAAGATGGAACATGTGAAAGTGATATCGAAAGGAGAGTGAATGCAGGGAATATGGTAAATGGTGCTCTGCATGCTTTTATGAATAGCCAGATGGTGTCTCAAAGGGCTAGACTGGCAGTGCATGCTGGAGTGTTGGTGCCAACACTTATGTATGGTAGTGAAAGTTGGGTATGGCAGAAGAATCACAAAAGTAAAATAAATGCGGTAGAGATGAGAGCGTTGAGAAGCATGAGTGGATTAAAACTGAGTGACAGAGTAAGAAATAGTGTGATAAGAGAACGTTGTGGTATAAAAGAAGACGTAGTGACTAAAATTGAGAAAGGTATGCTTAGATGGTTTGGGCATGTAGAGAGAATGAATGAAAGGAGACTGACAAAAAGGATTTATGAGTCAAGAGTGAATGCGAAACTTGGAAGGGGATGACCAAGGCGAAAGTTCCTGGACCAAATCCAGGACATTTTAAATAACGGCCAGGTCAAGAGTACTCTAAACCGACGAACTTGTATGAAAGGTTTAATAAGAATGAAAGGAGCGAAGGAGATATGCAAGGCTCATGGCAAGTGGAAGGATGTTGTCTCTGCCTACCCCTATGGGAATGAGGCGTAATGCTATGTATGTATGTATAATTCTCACACCTTTGACAGTTTACTACAATCACTTTATCCCGCGTCTCGCGAGGACCTTCTAAAGATTTATCGGCGACTATATGGTCAGGACCTTAGCCTCATCACAAGTCCAGATCTTCAGGCAGAAACCAGGTCCGTAGTCGTGGACAGTAATTCGACAAATTACCAGAACGACTAGCTGTTTGTAGCAGAACTACGGATTTTATAGCAATATATCGCTGACTGATTGTTTACATCTTTGATTGACATAGCAGGCGATAGTTGCAGGTCAGCGTTATTAATATAGAATTTAGGGATGTAACAGTGCGTAAAAGCATTTCCCCAGCGACAAAAAAAATAAACTGCACCGGGAATTGTATGAGGTAATCTATAAAATTAGGCTAACATATACATTAAGAAACTACAGACTAATACAAAAGATAGGCCTGCATTGTTTCTTAGATAAAGAAAACGTAGCTATGAGGCAAAGAGTGAAAGAAAATATGTGCTTGCACCTCTTTCACTTGCTCCTAAAGTCTTATCTACTCTATTTTATATCAAAGTTTCAATTTCCGTTCGCCTTGCCCGATTACACTTTACGTAACGCTCTCGTCACGTATTCACCAACTTCACTATTCACCGCCAATTCAAGTCAAGCTTGCGTAAAAAGTTTTACTTCAAATATCTTTACTTAATTATGTATTTAAATAGTAAATGACCTAAGCAATTGAAGTAAACATGTAGAATTATAGATAAATTATATTTTAACTCCTCCTCCTTAATATAAAGCCAATAAAAACGTGATTCTGAAAGCATATAAAAGAGATATTTTTATTAATTCACTACTTTACTAATATTTTTCTTTTGTGATATAAAATGGCACAGGAAATCGACGTCACTTTTTTACAAAACGTTAAAGACATGGCATTTAATTCAATAGAAAATTTTCGTCGTTATGAGAGCGCTATGTTACAACCCTTGTGGGCAGTAAATTCAGTAAGTTCAGCCATGGCAGCTTGCCAACGTGCTCACGTCGATGCTGATATTCCCCTTTAACTTATTGCTCCTTTTCCATGACAGTATTTTAGAAAACCCTGTAGATTATAGTTTCTTTTTTATAGCTGATAGGTTTGCGCTGGACTGTAGTCTCTCCTGATGGAAAATTAATGCCTAACATGACAACATAACACAGCTGTTACAGAGTTTTGAATTTCATTAATCAAACCTGTCGATTTTTTATTATTAAAATATTGGTAAAATTGTAACACTATGACATCATAAACATGGCTACCAACCGTTGCACGTTCAACAACATCACCTGACACGATCGCGTGGCTTTTTTTAAATATTGTTATTGATTTATATTGTATTTTAATATAACTGATGATTTAATTTAAAAATACATTAATAAACCATTATCTATTTTCAAAATCGTGTGCACCTGATGTAACATTAGAAATAAAAATAAAATTATTAGAATTTTTTAAATCATTTATCATATATCACAATTTTAAATCCTTTAATAAAAGTAAAGTAATCGAGAAACCGTACTATAATTTGATGGTTACTTAGAAGAGTAAACGTAGAAATATATTATAATTGTAAGCCCTACGATTGATAATTTTAATTGTAATAAAATATGATAATTTCTTTTAATATAATATTATAATTTAATTTAGGTTAGGTAGTATATTGTGTGTTATTTGTTTTAAATTTAATTACTAACATAGTTTTAAAGATTTGTTAACTAACGTGTTACTATACCTGCCAATCCGCAGTGAAGCAGCGCGGTGGGTCTCTGCTCTGAAAACCCTCTCTCTAAAATAGGCTACTACTTACTTACTTTATAAATCGATATACATTTACAAACAATTCTAAATACATCTTACAATAAAACTTAAAAAGTCACGAACAATAATAATACCCGAGTAAGTTTGTTGTGGGTTCTCTTCAGAACAGAGTGCGTACGAACTGTCTTATCTTTGTAAAATCTTTAATAAATACATGGAAAATAATATGAGAAAATAACACATTTTACAATTCAAAAGTACTGGAAAAGCCAACTGGAATAAAAGATTTTTGAATGTAAACATTTGTATGCATTTAGTACAAAGTTATATTTAATGGTCATTTTAATTTTATTTATAAGAAGAAGATCTCCGAAAGTTGCAGAAGTTCACAGACAAAATAGTTGATAATATCGTCTAGACAAATATACGCATTAAAACAAGTCGCATTGACTTACTTATGTAGCAATATTTTACTACGGGAATATGAATGTAAAAGTTCCGAAGACAAGATATTTGGATTACAGAAGGTACTATATGTTCTTTGTAATCTACATTCTCTTTGTATATAGCACGAACTTCTCAAAGTCATTGTATAAAAAAGATGTATAAACCTACTACGTAAGCTTTTAATAGATGGAAAGATTTTAGCAATATTTCAAAAAAATTGCCTCATTGGTCTAGTGGTTAGCTTGTTCGGCTATAGAGAAATGAGGTCCTGGATTCTAGTCCCAGATCAGGTGAATTCAGATATTAATTGAAAGGAATGCCCAAGAAATAATATAACTGTCAAAAAATGAATGATGTTCATGAACTGTATTCTATTCCAAAATTCGTCAAGAATCCAGCACCGGTTCGGAAAGTTTTTTAATTTTATTTTTATGATAGATAGGCATGCGCTTGGCTGCTATCACACCTGATGTTAAGTGTAGATGCAACCTAAGGTGGACTGCGATTGCCTAAGAGGTGCCTATTCACTCTTGCTTTGAAAGTACCTGGATCGCAGGAGTCAGGGAAGACGGAAGCCGGTAAGGCGCTCCACTCCTTAGCGGTGCGGATTAGAAACGACTGGATTAATCGTTTAGTGCGGACTTGCGGGATTCCACCATGTACGGATGCCAATCGTTTCTGTGTCTAGATGTTCTATAGTAAAAGGGTGACGGAGGAACGAGTTCATATAGCTCCTGCGCACACTCTCCGAAATAAATATATTCTATAGAATACCGACAGACAGGCAACGTTACGTCTCGTCGTGTTATTTACTATCCTTTATTGAGAAGAATCCGGCAAGAACCTTCATGTCATTTTTAACATAGAAATACAATTGCATCATCAACATCCATTACTATTAAATATGAAACACAATCATCATTATGACACATTAATAGGACAAGGTTTTTAGATTAGACAAAAATGCTTAGCTTTGTATCGCAGAGCAGCCCAATTTACTAACACGATTAACTTAAAACACAATAAATGGTAGCTAACGTAGATTAAAACTGAGAACTGACCTGAGACTGAGTTCTCTTCCAATATTCGTCAACGACTAACTTTCGAATAATCCATACTCAACAAGAATACTGTTGTGCGCGCCAATTGGCGCAACTATTTAATAATAAGCCAATGCATCATCTTATTAAAAATTACACCGATACTTCCATAATACTCAATTGACAATCTTATTTTATAATATAATCGCAACAACACTCATACTTCCGCAATAGTTAATTGATAAACTGAAATAATAATATAACCCTAATGTAATAGAGTTAAGAAATTCGGAATATTTGCCCGAAGTTGGGATGTTGGTGTTGTTGTCCATCCCCGTGCTTCGGAAGGCACATCTACGCGTCGGTTCTTGACCTTATCTCTCTCCAGATCGTGTCGGATTGCCTTCATATCAGCCTATGAGCTTAAAGGAATAGAGAGTGCACTTGTCTACTGTACCTGCGAACCCGCAGTGTGGTGGGTCTAGGCTATAAAAACCCAATCTCCTATGAGTGAGGAGATCTGTGTGCAGTATTCGGACGTTAATGCTACTTGTTTACTTGGAAAAAAATGTAAGATGTTGCAATATAGCAATTAGGTACTTTTATTAGAAAAGTATTCCCGGAGTTTTGAAAATTGGTAATTTTGTAAGATTCCGGGTCTTCTGTAATATATAGATACGAGTGCTTTGAACCACACGATTAAGGTAAAATTAAAGTTATTTTTATAAATGTTTTTAAACAAATTAACTGTATCGAAGAAACTATTTTGTATTTTTAACCATATTTATAGTTGTATTCCTGAGGCCGCACTGCATTGGCCTTCGGGCCGCTGTTTGGCGACCCCTGCCGGACTGCTATCTCATCATTTAAATAAAGAAAATTGTTTTAATTCGGGTTGAGGCCCATAGAAATAATTAAATTTAATTTTCACTCACACAATTAAAATGTACATACAAACACATAATATACAATTCAATATATATAAATGAAATTTAAAATCACATAAAATTAATATTTCAATTTCAACACAAAACTCGGCGAACGAAGCGGGGCAGAGTTGAGAGTGGGGCAATTTGGCTATGGGCACGGAACCAGAAGGTACAGATGCTAGCTGATTTCATGGAAAGGGAGGGACTCTATGTGATGAACTCCTTTTTCAAGAATCAGCCGCTCCGAAAAAGGACCTGGCTGAGTCCCGATGGTACCACGAGAAACGAGATTGACTTCATCATGTCTACGAAATGGAACATATTCAATGATGTCTCTGTGATCAATAAAGTGAATACTGGGAGCGATCCCCGCATGGTAAGAGACATATTGAATATCAACATACACCGGTACAGACTGGTGAAGTCTACGCTTCGATACACTCGCGCGCATATCTAAAACCCCAAGAGCTTTCAACTAGAATCCGTGGACGAGCTAAACGATAGGCAAGTGGAAACTGTCCATACGGTTGGGATGAAATTTTATAAACCCCTTAAAAAGCAAACCAAGAGATTCTCAGACCATACTCTTAATCTCATGGAACAGAGATATGATATTAATGTAGTAAATAATGCGAAATTACAATTGAAATAAAAACAAAATAATCCATTACTTTATGTTCCTCGTCTAGTGCATTCGTAACCAGTTAAGCAAAGAATACATGATCATATCTTTTGTTCTTATGCCTCTTTTTTACATCTTAAATATATCAATGTATTGAAAACAAGCAACCCTTTCCCATAAAAAAAATTACAGCGTTCTTAACTCTAAATTCACATAGATTCCTGTAAATCGGTTTACGTACGTTGATATTAGAATTCAATGATGTATGAATATAGTATGAAGTAGTAAAGACGAGAGAGACGAGTTTCTCAATAGTGCAGCAATTAATCAAGATGCAGTTTTGCCAGCTGACGGTGGCTATAAATCATGCAGAAAGGATTCTAACGAGCACGGAACTTCCATTCGAAGCACACAACTTAAACTTTTAAGTTAACGATGTCATTTACCTGCTTTTAAATACTCGTATTTATGTACATTTTATTGTCTCAGTTTTGTGTTTGTATTTAAACTCGTCTGTCATAAATATTTGTGCAGCAAAGTGTTATAAAAACACCAACTCACATTAACTAACTACTTATCTACTATTTACATACATCACGCCTCATTCCCATAGGGGTAGGCAGAGACCACGTCCTTCCACTTGACACGATCCTTGCATATCTCCTCCGCTTCCTTCATTCTCCCCATTACATCCCATTCCTCTTCTAAATCCCGCTTGTACGTCCCATATTTTTTCATCAGTTTCATTAATCACCCTATCAGTCAATATCTTTCCATACAATTTGCCGACGACACTAAGAAGGCTGATATAGCGGTGATTTTTGCACTCCTGCTGTGACTCTTTTCCTTTATATAGAGGGACAATGACGGCCTTGCTCCTATCTCTTGTGACTTGACCTTTCTCCCAACATATATTGAAAAGGCAGTACAGTTGAGCTGCCACAATACCGCGACCAGCCCTCAGTATCTCGACTGATATTCTGTCACCTTTACTGACCTGAAAATTAATCATTTGACAAATAACATCCACAGGATCTGTATTCTTTTTTTTAAATAAAAAAAATCTTATAATAATGGTAGCTTAACTGAAACCTGTTCATAAGTTACGATACTGGACTATATTGGTACTGCGGGAATCTAGCGCATTTTCCTTTCACAACTTAAACGCTCATTGAGATCGGGTACTCCTATATACCCACGGGATAGACAAAAATCTTTAGTATAATATAGTAGTAGTGGTCTATGCTCTAACAAACGTCACTCCTTTGAGTGACGAGGCCTGTGCCCAGCAGTGGGACGTTTATGGGCTTTTTTTAGTTTCTTTCGCTGGGTAATGCCTTTACACACCACTCACAGATTACAGAATACCCACTAAAACCCAGCGGATCCCTCCTCATCCATGAGTGAGATCACTAGAGGTTCCCTAGCTGCATTCCACTCTAGTGACCCGGAAGACACCGACCACGAGGACCTACCACTCAATAGGGTGAAGCGTGAAGCGCATTCGTGTGACTTCTGCCACCAAGGCTCGTCTAACGGCGAGGGAGAGCTTCAGCCTTAGTCTCTCATTTGCCTCCTTCAGCCATATGACGGTCTCGCAAGAGAAAGCAACCACCCTCCACCCAACTTCAACTCTCCAGTGAAAGATCTCCTCTAACCAGCGACAACAAGATATCCCACTGGGGTGCCTATGCTGGACATTTCGCCATGGTATGTTGCGCCGTATCTACAGAAGCACCACACTCATGACAGGCACGTTAGCTACTTACCTATTTATATAACGTTGAACGTGTTCGGTTACTGACATGAGGTCTGGGGTTCTGCTAACCCACAGTGGAGTAGCATAGTTGGTCTATACTCTACAATCCTCTCTCCTATGAGTGATGAGGCCTGTGCTCGGCAGCGGGACGTTAATGAGCTGCTACTTACCTTACCTTGACATACACACACATATAATAGCGTAATATATACAGATTAGGTCAAAAAGGCTGTCAAGTTTAGTAGAAGTCAGAAAAATATCAGAGTATACGGCAACGAACGTAACGTCATAACAAGCGTCTTGAAATTTCTTCGCCTCCGGTTGTTAAACAATTTGAATAAAACATGAATCACACGCAAGGCTACAGCGCTTAACGTATTGTGCTCAGAAGGAATAATAACAAGAATAACAATAAACACTCTTTCTATGAAACAGGTAGTGGGAATTAAAATAACTTGGAATTTTGACGACCTTGCTAGAATAACGGTGCCCGTTTTGTTCCTATAAGTTCTGTTCCCGACAGGGAAAATTTATATTAATTACTTGTTAGCAATGATACTAATTATGTCAATCTACAAGATCTAATGATTCATTCATACCTTTATTTACAGTATACTAAAATGTGATTATTATTATCATGCTTTTTTTGTCATGACAAAAATTCAAACTCTGTACATATAAATAGGCACTGTCATATTTTTGCTATTTCTGATTAAGATAACACTATTTTTTTTTATAGCTGATAGGTTAGCGCTTGACTGTGATCTCCCCTGATGGTTAGTGATGATACAGTCTAAGATGGAAGCGCGCTTATCTACTAAGAGGAGATCTTATGGTGAAACACAGCATCCGAAACACAAATCTTTTTGTTTGGGGATACTTTGCTGTTAGGTTGGTAATTAGCCGCGGCCGAAGACTTCCGCCAGCTCAGACTCCAGACAGACAAGGTAGAAATTACAATTCTCTAAATTCGCCCTTAAGGGGATCGAACCCGAGGTCTCTGCTTGCAAAGCGAATACTCGCACCACTGCGCCAGCGAGGCCGTCTAAAATTATAGCAAAAATTCTAAAGGTAAAGGTAAACAACCCATAGTCCGACACATCCGGGATACCAGGAAAGAATGCGAGAGGTGATCACCTGATTGCACATTCATGGATGAAGAGGATTCCGCGAGGTTTCCTCTATCGCCGAATCCCACATTCCTAACCGATCGTCGGTTGGAGCTAAAGCGTAAATGCATTTCTCATCGACAACAAAAAGCCCATGTACGTTCCACTACTATATACCTCCTCTGGCTCATAGGACAGAAGGTATTAGAGCAGAGATCCACCATCGAATACACCAAGTTATTTCTTCTTCGACGGCTTAGAGAAACTCTAAGCATCCTTATTGCCCAAGAGTAAATCTGTGGTTTGCTAAACTACGTTTCATCACTGGCAATATGTACTATTCGAAGACGGTGGTCCTCAGGCACTGAGGGATATTAATCCGTCTTGCCTTGACAGTAGTGGCGTAATAATGCGTGCACTCTTTTATCTACCAGAAGTCTGCTTCGATTCGGGGTGGAATAGATATGGGAAATAGTATTTTCAATTGATACTTTGGACGTAGAGGGTCCAGCAAGTACTACCAAGAATAATAATTTTGTTTCATATAATGCTAGAATGATACTCTATAGAACCTTTCACTAGATTACCTCAGAAGATTAAAATTAGACTTAGACTATACTAGCTGAACCTGCGACTTCGTCTGCGTGGAATGTTTTATGGGTAGCATTTTGATTAACTTAAACAAATTGCTTTACAAATAAGAAACATAAGCATAATACCCCTGCAAATCCCCTAGCTGGTGGAATTTAGTAAAATCCGTTCTTAGCTGACCTTTACTCGGCAAAAGGAATATTCCTACCAAATTTCAAGTCTCTGCCCCTTATGGTTCCAGAGATATCGTGATGAGCCAATAGATACCTGGATATCTCTTTTATATATAAATATAGATATAGATAATCACTTACCATCGCGACCTATAAGCGATATATGTAACAGAAAGAAGCATTTCTAACGTCATCGCTTCTTTAATATCTTTTTACGTCCTAAAGGAATACGATGAAGATATCTTTGTACGCAGTAAACTATTTTACGACCGTCCATTGTAAATAGCTAAAAGTTATTTAAGGCCTATATTATGTAATATATGTGCTGAAATTACTTATGGAAGTCTTACTAATATTATCTGAAATCTTTGAAAAAGGTAATATTAAATAACATTCAATTCCTTCTTGAAGAAATGTAAAGAAGATTATGAAGTGATAAAGTCGTTCCATAGAAAAAATACTATTCTATAAAAGATTGGATTTCTCCTTACAACAAAAGCAATTTGTAGGTAAAAGTTGGAAAACATCGGTTTATCCAGTTCAATAAAAATGTAGAAAAATACCTTCAAATGCCTTGAATAACAAGTAAAAGCTGTAAGTTTTCAAGCAAAATTTAAATTATTAAAATTTTTCATTTAAAAGGTAAAAATATAACGTACCTCAGAACCAATTCAGTATTTTACCAACAAGATTAAAACGAAACAAGCTCCACAATCCCACATCGATTTAATGGAAAAAGCAATTAAGTAACAAAAGATCTCCATTTATATTACCTTGCATAAGAACAGCGTTTAATTTAACTTAGTGGTATTGTAATTAGCTTCCCTTTGGTTATTAGAACTGGATCTGTATGTAATTATAAGCGCTATTTTGTTATATTTAATAGGTCACGAAGATAGAAGATAGGTTTTGTTTAAATCGCCGAGATGTTTCCCATTGGGTTCACGTGCTTTAAATATCGCGTGCCTTTTTCGAGAATAAACATATATATAGTGTCTGGATAATATAAAATTGAGTGAATGTGTAGGTGAGTCTCAAGTATGGATTTCTATAAAGGTGTTTGAGAAACTTAGTGCATCCTTTTTTCCGCTGGGAAATGATTTTACTGCTGTGACGAGAAGCATGTGTGGGATTCAACGAGAGGGGCAGAATGCCTACTAAAACTCAGCGATGCCCCCATTCATCCTGATTTCGGGATGTCAGAAGCTCTCTTCCCATTCGCCCGATTACTCCCAGATGCATCCGACAAACGGAGTTCAAGATGGAGGTAAGAGACGTTGAAAGAGACTTACTGCTGACCCAACCTTTCTCTCTCCATTACCTCCTTCAGCAAAATGACAGCCTCGAAGAAGAAAAGAAGTGCATTCCATCCTACTTCACTGCTAATCATGCCTGACCAGATTAGACCACCACCTCGGTATCTCATCTCATCTCAACTATAAGTCTATCAAAATTCGATAATGAAATTACAAGTAGGGTAAAAAACCTCAAAATTTAATTTATAAACATAAAAAAAACAATCATAGTCATTTGCATATCGGTAATAGTGACGGTAACCTTCACATTCATTACGAGATAGTGACGTGACGATCATAGCGACGGTGATGGTGACAGTGACGGAAATAGTGACCGTGCCAGTGATTGTGACGGTGACTGTGAACCATCACAGTCATCACCAGATAGTGACGGTGACGGTGATAGCGACGGTTATGGTGATAGACACGGTGACGGTGATAGTCACGGTGACGGTAATAGTGACCGTGACGCGAACTCATAACATTTCCTCGTACCAAAAAGTGTTAACGCAGCTAAAGAAGTTTTCACTTCAAAAATTGTATAATTTTAGTAGTGATAATGAAACAGCTGATCCGAGTCATGGACACCGCTAGATCGGCTGCTCTCTCTTTAACTTCACCCTAAGTCTGCGGCCTCTTGTAATGTCACATACAACAGATAGGCGAAAAACTTCAACGCAATGTAAAAGTCTCTCTTTATTAACTCTATCCAACCTCATTTTTATCCCTTGCGGCCGACGCCTACAATTCAGTCTTCCCTATACTCGCTTCGGGTAACTGAATTGCAATTTATAGCTTTCTCGTTGTTTTTCATAATTTATGTTATAATCGGAGTCGACGCCGTAGCGAGTCCTTTAAAAATTTCTTGTAAGTTTGATTTATTACAACCGTTAAAAAAACTGCCTTTGTAATTGTAAATAAAGGTTACTTTTACGATACAATCGGACATTGGCATAACGGATTTGCTTAGAGCAAGTAGAACAGCCTTATTTTTCGTCGTCGTCGCTTCAACCGATGGACGTCCACTGCNTTGTTTTGTTTTTGTTCGCAAACCAATGTTGGGATAAACTCCAATAATAACAGAACGTATTCCCTTCCCAACCCACCCAAAATTCAGATACTCCATCGGATAGCTAAAGAATCAAAGGATTTCTTACACTATAAATAATAATATTTTATCTTGAAACTATTACCCGTTACATATGCATGTGCAACAAACTGCCGTGTCCATAATACAGCCACATCCCATTTTTTTGTTGCTCCCAAGCTACGTCTATCACCATTGTTCCAGGGCAAATTATATTCACTAAATTGTGTCAGTCTGTCTGTCACTCAAAGATGTGTAATACAAATAATTTACGTTCCGGTACGATGCTCTTTAGAGGCTATAATAGGTAAATTAATTCACACCAGGTTGGCGAGCTGTCATCTTAAATTGTATTACAATTAAGTGAGGTTACAATGTTCAACAAATTACGTTTCTGTAATTTGTCTAAGTCTGGACTAGTCGGAGGCTTCGCCTGCTTTCCGATATTATACTGTATTAAAATCATTAAGAGGTAAATTACTTCTTACCAAATTAACACGCTTCCACCTTAGACTGTATCATAAGTTATCATCATCTCCTATCACAATCAAGCAATAACCAGACAGCAAAACAAATAAAAACTCAACTTGCATTTTAGATACAGGAGTTTCTGTAATTTTAATAGTTATAGAAACACAACAACAACAACCTAGGTCATCGTTTTTCGAAATACACCATGACAGTAATAAATAATATATTTGCAAAACACTGCACGCATCTTTTTTTTAACGCAGAGAAATAAATACCTTTATAAATCCGATCGAACCATCTTATCTATAGTGAGGGACTCGATGGTAAGAATGAGTACACACTGAATCCTAGCAATACCTCTCTATCTTTTAGTTAAACACCAGAAGATAGGTAGATGCATTCTATCCTAATTCTCCAGAAAAAACTTAGAGAGAAGACATAGAAAAATCAAATCTACGCCTGCTACCTCCTAAATTCTTGAGTAGAAGAAGAGGAGCGAATGGAGGACGCTATCCTTATTTGCCTCTTACATGCTTCCTTCAGCAATGTAATAGACATGGAGATGGCTGCCTCTGCATTCCATTCCCTTTCACTGGTAAATATTGCGCCAACTGTACCCTCCAGGTAAAGATATCATATCGATATTAATAGATGCTGGGCATTTACAACTTGCCTCTTTATACATAGGCTCCGTCAATTTGTAAAATGGTTTTCGCTGAAATTTTTAAATTTGCAACAGTTAAGAGATTCGCGTCTACTCGTAAACCCACTTAAATATACAGAAATTACAACAGCGCCGCTGTCGGGTAATCTATTTCGTATAAAATCGTCGGCACTCGCTGCCACTTGAATTAGCAGAAGCGGTTCTTCAGTACTTCAAAGTGGTTAAGAAAAATATTATGACGTAATTTTAATTTCATATTTTTAACCAACTTGAAGCGATGGCAAAAAGAATGAGATTAAAAAAGTTCCACGCATTTAAAGGACGCTTTTAACGTAATTATGAAAATTATTTCGAAATGCACTTTTTGTGTTTAATTTGCATGAGAATTTACAAACGCTATTGCGATACGAAATTTACTTTGGCATGATTTGATAATAGAAATACAAAAATCTGCCTTTCATTAGTTTAGTGGTCAGCTTATTTTTGTGGCAACAGACATGAGGTCCTTTTTATACGCTGGGAAATGCACTGAGTGTGGGACTCAGTGGCTGTGCCAGTATACCCACTAAAACCCAGCGGCGCCTTCGTCAACCTGTGATGACGTTGTCGGAGGTCAGCTTGTACGTTCTTTTTGAATAGCCCGGTTGCGGCCGGCAAAGTTCACGGGTTTAAAGTGGTGCCAAAAAAGGTGCTTTCTCTCTCTCTTTCCATTGTCTCCTTCAACAAGATGATAGCCTTGCAGAATAAGGCAACTGAACTCCATACCGCCTCACTACCAAGCATTGCACCCATTCTACTTGACAGTGAGAGATCCCCGCCAACCAACGCCACTAAAACATGCGGCTGTGGTGCCCAAGCCGGACATTCTGCCACAGTGTGGGCTGTCGTATCAATAGCTGCACCACAATGAGGGCAAATAGGTGACTCCTCCTGCCGCACAATCTGATGCAGGTATTAGCCGAAACAACCAGGTCTCGTCAACACCTGCACTAATCTGAAGGAAAGCGACCTGTGCCGGCTAGAAAGCCATTGTTCCAGGCGAGGACGAATCACTTCCACCGTAGCTACACCCGCACTTGGGGACTCGAGATCCTGCTTTCATGCCTGCATTAGGGCACTGTCTGCAAGAATTCTAACTCTCCGGACTTTATTTGCGTGAAAACGCTCACTTTCTGTCCACACGGCAATCCTGCACTAGTAAGTTGCCGCGAGAACCTTGCTTGGGGGTACTTAATAGAGGCAAGCGGTGCTTTGCGGCGGAATACAGGCTACTTCGCTATAGGGCGCAAATCCGACCGAACTTAGAGTACCTATGGGATGTAGCACCCCAATACCAACTCCTTCCATTTAACCGCATACAGAAACGGGCAATTCGAATTGTGGACGTAATCACATCAGGAGACCCGCCAGTTCTTTTGTCTGCTATAAGAACAAAAAAAACATTCGCCTGAAGCTCCCATGGGGGATCACCCGACATAAGTCATGATGACTCGGGTCGGGTGAGTTAAAAATCTTATACAGTTTTCTATTAAGAAATTCTCTGTATTTTCCCTGAGTTGGTAAGTTGACAGTATGCTCCATCCCCGTGCTTCGGAAAGCACGTGAAGCCGTCGGTCCTGTGCCTGATCTCTCTCCGGTCATGTTAGATTGCCGTCACGTCAGACTATGACAGTGAAAGAATAGAGAGAACACTTGTGCACTACGCCTGCCAATCCACAGTGGAGCAGTGTTGTGGGGCTATGCTCTAAAAACCCTCGCTTCAATGAGGAAGGAAGTCTGTGGCCAGCTCGATAACGTTAATGGGCTGCTACTTACCTTACCTTTACTTAAGTTTTTAAACTATTACTCTAAATATATCTAATACTATCTATGTTAGTCTTTTTCCGTAGTCTTTAAAATTTTTAGTTCTTCTGGTCTTTTACTAGTAGATAAATGGGAATATCTAGGCATATTGTGAGCCCCTTCCTTAGCTCACTCTTGCGAAGATTTACCGGTTCAGGATAAATGAAAATACCACCAGATTCTTCAACCCAATGCTCCGCCGTCTACTTGTCACCTGACGAGGATTATATTGCGATTCAAACTGTTGTTCAGCAGGAACATGTTTACCAAATTGGATATCTAATGTACGATGTTTACTACTGGCAAACGTGCACTATTGTGACAAGCAAACAACGGTGGTTGGTATTTTATTCGATAAAAAGAACATCCTATGATTGGCGTTTTATTACTTACCAATCACAGGGATTAGATTAATTACAGGAACAACTTTATTCTTGGAAATGACAATCATACAAATATTTACACACTATAGTTAACAAACATTTTGTATACGAATCTATAAGTATCTATATAGGGACTCTAAGTTAAACAAAAAATATACTATACGAAAACGAACGATTTTAACGACAATATTGACTTTAAATTAACAAAAATATATTATTTCAACTTTAAGGAGAAACGTCGCGATCAAATATAATTAATATAAGGTTAAGCAACAGTAACGGCTCACCAAGTTGTAATATAATAAACTAAAAAATTATAATGCTACGTATAAAAAGCATCCGGACTGAATAATTTAAAAAGATGCTCTAAAAAGAGGTCACCAACATTATTATTCTGTAAATTGGTAGAACTTAACTGGTACAGTCGGTACGTGAAATTTGAGCACGAATTATGAGCCATATTGTTCAACGCTGCAGTTTTCAGCCATATTTTAGAGTTCCTTGTTATTATTACAAACTTATACTAATACTAAAAATTGCTGTTTAAAGATAATACTCCATTTCAGTTATTTACTAGGTGTTCCCTGCAATGTTGCTTTATAATTCCGGATGCCTTTTATCTACAGTAAAAGCAGCTTAAGTAACTTTTTATAAAGAGGAAACAATTCTGTTGTTGAATTTATGTATGTTTTCTCACAGAAACTACTAAAGCGAACTCAAAATTTTTTTCACCATTAGGGAGCTGTATTTTGCAGTGTGGGAGATAGGGTATATTATTTTCTTAAACAAAATTGTGTGATAAAATTAGTCATAAAAAATCTGCCGTCGCGTGCGCTGCGGATACTATTGATTATAGAACAAAAAATCTCCTACAGCATTTTAGAATGTATTAATACATTCATAAAAGTCCGGGATACCATATATTCAACTACTGTCTTTATGCCACTGCATTTTTACATTTTAAAAGTGCCGACAAAAATCAAACCTTATTCATACCACTGTATTAGTCCTTATCATCCTAAATTATATTTTGTTAAGAACCGTGTCTTTAGAAAGAAGGTAACAGCCCATTAACGTCCCTCCTGCTGGGCACAAGCCTCTTCACTCACTCGAGAGAGGGTTTTTGGAGCATAGACCCATCACGAGGTTTGGTTCAGATACACCTACTGTAGGTTGGAGAGGAGAGAGATCAGGCGCAGCACCGACGGCTTAACGTGCTCTCTGAGGCACGGGGGGTGGATCACACCGTCAACTTCCCAACTTCGGGCAGATATTGAGAAAATCTTAATAGAAAACTCAATATTGATTTTTGGATCGGCCCGACCCGGGACCCGAACCCAAGACCTCATGTCTGTAGTCAAACATGCTAACCACTAGACCAATGAGGCAGTCCGTGTCCGTGTCTTTACATATAATATAATTTATTAAAATTGGACATTCCATTCAATAGATATAACTAATTTTAAAATGTCAATTTTAAGAAAATACTGTGTATGCAGTATCAGGGATGGCCATATTCATTTCGTTTGCAGTGTACCATTTTAATCACATGTATTTTCACTGCCACGAAATCGGTGTCTACGTGAGTGAAACCGCGGGGCATTTCTAGTATATTTTATAGCCTTTAAAAGGATCTCGAGAGGGTTAGATGATTGGCGAGGCTAATGAGGTAGAGAATCTTGCAGGAACACAAGTTTCACGAGTGAATATATCGTCGGTTAAGCAATTGATGGATAAAATAAGGGTGGACGTCATGTGCAGGACTAAGATGACGAGCACAATTTCGACTTCAAAGGCTCTGTTTAAACTAATCTGACATTATATCTATATTAATATCGATAGCAATAACGATATAATAATCAATATTTTATCACACTTATAAATTAAGCCACGCTGATGACATTACTTCATCTCTTCGATAACAGTCTTACGAAAATTAATTTCAATCGTATGAAGTTGCTCATGGATTGTCAAAATATAATGTCGCCAAGACGAAGATTATAGTGTTTAGGACATGAATAGGTCCAGATCCAGATTCTAAAGCAATTCAAATACCTGGGACATATGCTAAGTGAAGATCCGAAAGATGATCTTGATATAGAGCGCGAAAGAAGGCTCCCGTCTGTCAGCTGTAGTGGAAATATGCACAAATGACAATAAATAACATAAGAATAATATGTTCTCTTATGAGGCAGCCGAGGTACTGCAGGCACGTCCACTGAAGCAAGGGTTCCTGACTTTTTCGGGATCATTAGAAAAAGTATAGCGTCCTTCTGGAATCACATTCAAAACTCCAAAAATACTATTTTGAGGGCTGTCTCAAATGACGTGTCAATTCTCATATACAGGCACTGGATCTCTGCTCGTTTTAATTGTAATAGAAAGTGACCACCAATGTAGTTAATTGTAGCTTAATTATTAATTGACTGCCTCATTGGTCTAGTTGTTAGCATATTCGACTACGGTCGGTCGGGCCAATTTGAGATCAATATTGAGTTTTCTATTAAGATTTTCTCAATATTAAATTCTGCGGTGTGATCCACCTCCGTGCCTCGGAGAGTACGTTAAGCCGTCGGTCCAGCGCCTGATCTCTCTCCGGTCGTGTTAGATTGCCGTCACGTCAGACTATGACAGTGAAAGAATAGAGAGAACACTCGTGCACTACGCCTGCCGATACAGAGGAGCCGTGTGGTGGGGCTATGCTCTAAAAACCCTCTCTCATATGAGTGAGGAGGCCTGTGCTCAGCAGTGGGACGCTAATCGGCTGCTCCTTACCTTTTTTAAATTATTAGGATACATTTTAACTTTTTGTTATTTACTGATATGGGTAAAAAAACCTGCAATAAAAAACATATTGTTATTATTATTATAAAATAGAAAAGGAGACTTATAGTCGATTAATAATGGACATAAAGTGGTTTTATCGCTTTAAGGGAAATTTTTTTCGACAATCTTACAAAAGGACAGTTAGTGAAGAATTTTAAGGTAGGTGCTGAGAGTAATAAACACCACATACATTTATACGTAAATATTAATGAAAATGAAAATGGAATGCAATTATTACACGCTAACCAGTACACCTTGTCAAGATGACATTCTAGGTATGTTAACGCTACGTCGAACGACTATAACGCTACAATTTGTTCATATGATCACGTGACATATCGATATGATACGTCATTCCCATACATTTTTAAGCGTTCTGGCGTTAGCGTACTTAGAATCTCATTTTGTCTACAGGCGCAGTAGACCGATGAGGCATTACGTTAAATATGTTATAGCATTTACAGTTATAGTAACTAACTTATATCGTTTTGAAAAAGGTATACAAAAACGACCAACATCCATAACGGGTCTATGTTATTTCGGTTTATAACACAAGCTATATAAAGCCGTTTTAAAAATAATACTTGTACATCAAACTGGTAATGAAAATTTAGTTCTATTATTATGTAAAAAGGTAAGGTAAGTAGCAGCCCATTAACGTCCGACTGCTGGGCACAGGCCTCCTCACTCGCATGAGAGAGAGTTTTTAGAGCATAGACCCACCACGCCGCTCCACTGCGGATTGGCTGGCATAGTACACAAGTGCACTCTCTATTCCTTCACTCTCATAGTCCGATGTGACAGGAATCCGACACGACCGGAGAGAGATTAGGCGCAGCACCGACGGCTTAACGTGCTCTCCGAGGCACAGGGGTGGTTCACACCGCCAACTTCCCAACTTCGGGCAAATATTGAGAAAATCTTAATAGAAAACCCAATATTGATATTTGAATTGGCCCGACCCGGGACTCGAACACAGGACCTCATGTCTGTAGTCGAACATGCTAACCACTAGACAAATGAGGCAGTTATTATTATTATGTGTCTGTGTATAATATAATAAAGTTATAACCTTATCTTTTTCTCTTAAAATTGAAGTTATTTTAAAATACTGATCTGTCTGTGATTGATGACGTTTTATAGGCTATAAAAATAGTTGTTACCTAAATATAAGAGCACTAAATTCCTCATTTGACTATAAATTATTTGAAAGTAGCAATAAATTAGCAATATCTATTCTATATCATCTGGTGAATAAATTAGGGTGTCTTTTGTACGTACAATGGACGGTGCTACGGACGACATTGAGATATCAACCAACTTAAAATATCAAATATTACTTTTACTTTCAAACCTATTAAAGCTGTAAAAACGTCTATTTATACTTATTTTGTCTATTTAATATGGCTCCAAGTGGACATCCATGCTTAGTTACCATCTCTATTGCAAAAAGGTTCACTTTGCTAAATTACACGTTATTGTTGTATTATAAAAGTTAAAAGGAAGGAAAGAAAACTTTATTTACAGCAGTGTGAAACAATTGAACATAATGAAGTAATTAATATAATTTATTTTAATTGATTGCACAGCATTTAAGCCACAACAAGTGATTCAAATGCCACGTGCCATACAGCTCGGCATATGCCATGTGCCATACACCTGACACACGGTGCCGATTTTCAGCTGCAGCCGTGTCACGGAAAGGACGTCATCTGATTCATTTCTCGCGTGCAACTTATAATACCACTTACTCGTATCTTATAATTATTCTACTATATACAACTTATTTATTCAACAAAGAATTAGAAATACTTAGTATAGACAGAAGAAACAAATTTAATTACAACACATTACAAAACGTGGTCGTTGACTATGGGCCTCATGCGGAAGCTCTGAGTCACTCAGCGTGCGATGGAGAGGGCTCAGAGTTTATCTACGTAATCGAATCAGAAATTAAGAGATCCTTAGTAGAACCAAGTCACTGACATCGGGACCTATGAATCGGGAACCTGAAGTAGCAATGGGTGGGGCACATAGTCCGAAGGACCGATGGAGGTTGTGGGCCGAAGGTGCTGGAGTGGTGACCCCGCACCGGACGGCGTAGTGTAGACAGACCCCCCACAAGGTTGACATGATGATATAAAGAGGGTCGGGCGGAGCCACTGGAGCCAGACGTCGCAAGATCGGGCCTTGTGGAAGTCATTACGTGTATGAATGTCCAGCAGTGGACGTCCATCGGTTGAAGTGACGACGATGACATTACAAAAGTAAAACATTTTAATAATTTAAGTAATTCGTATTAGAAAATGATAATTCTGTGTCTCTCTAATGGAGTCAATATACTAAACTAAACTACTTTTATATAAAAAGGAGGATTCCAAAAATTATGCTGCACATGAAATTACTACTTTGTGTCCAATTGTAAATTTATTAAATATTGTTTATATTTTATTCGACTACTATTTAGTGAAGTCAGTGTTTGAAGTGGAGGGGGCAGACTGTTCCAACATTTAGTAGCAAGATACTTAAAACTGCCACGAAATGATGCTGAGCCATGCTTGGGTACATTCAGCATATAAGCATGACATCTATGATATGTTGTTGTGATGCTTCTATATATAATAAGGTTGTCTGGAAGAGATTGCTTGTAGCAATAAGAGCGCCTTTGCACACTATAATTTATAGTAATAAGTACCTTAGTTAATATGTCTTTTTATTTTTATTTTGTGTGCAATAAAGTGTTTCTCTCTCTCTCTCTTGTTGTATATGCTACATAGTGTACATGTAAAAGATATGGTGAATAACCATTATGGCCTAATTCTAAAGAAATCGGTTTTGAGCACATCGGTGGATGATTTCAAAGTCAATAGTGGACATAGTAGAAGTAATTTCAATGTTTTGTTTATAAAAAATAAATATTGTTTCAGCTTTCACATTCCACCATTCATTTATTCATAAAAAGATCAAGGTCAAGATTGTTATTTTTTATCAAATTCCTATTGTTCAATTTTCAATCGTTAATAAAATACTTTTTATATTGATTCACTCAAGTTCAAAGACATTTCTATTTAATTTGTCGTAGATAGTTTTAAGAATTGTGGTTAAATTTATCTTCATTGATTGTTGTTAACACAGAGACTCTTTCTCACTCACACACACACACAATTAGGCACAATGGCGTACTCGTGCAAATCCGACTTCACATGTATCCATGGTTTTTTATTACTATTAATTCATTTATACACACCACTTACCTTCTCTCTCCTTTCTTTGACGGTTTCCATAACGCCAGGTTTGTCTGGAAGAGAACGCTAATGAGCGATAAGACCGCCCAATTGCACACTAAAAGTGCCTAATACTGTGTAATTACATCCACTGTAATGCCTAGAAAATATGAAACTGTTTAAGCAGCACATACATAATCACTTTCAAATGATGAAAGTGTTTCAACAACGTGGTCTATAGAAGAAGTTGACTCGTCCCTAATAACTACCTTCTTCGCTGGTGCATCGTGCTTAAAGAGCAGTCTCTATAAATATTATCATATATAAATAGATCGCACAGATTAAAAATAAAAGTAAGTACGTCAGATGTGAAACTTCTTTGGCAAACTATTATTTAAATCTTGTTTATATTTATACAAAGCTAAAACTTTAGACTTAGAGAGAGGGGAAAAAGGAAGATGTACAATGGGCGGTCTTATCGCTAGTTAGCGATCTCTTCCAGATAACCCAACGTATAGAGAGCCCGTCAGAGAAAAGAAAGAGCAGGTAGATGGTGTTAATAAATAAGTAGATATACGCATATTACTTAGAATATAAACATACATAAATACTTATGATATACATAATACGAATACTTATAAACAATACTAAACGAGTACATATAAACAATATATACACAAAATAACACAGGAAAGCGAATGGCGCTATTTTGAAGTCGCTCAAGTTTATTTAATGAATTTAATAGTCATTAAAATATTGACAGTGTTGAAAATTATTAAACCTCAAATGACGAATTATAAATAAAATGTCATGTGCTTTTTGTCAATATTAGAAATGATTAATAAAATTTTATTTTTGAGTTGAAAGTTTTGAAAGGAATTTATGAAATATTTTATATTTTATGAAAAACATGTTAAAATAGCCATTTGTTATTTGTAAATATGAAAACTACCTAACCAATTAGCATAAAAACGCTGCACGTCTTCGTGACGCTAAACCCGTTTCATCCGTAAAAAATTTATCCCCATGCACCTAAAGAAGTTTCACTTCAATAAATTCAAATAATAATAAGTTTACGTTAACACTTACAAGGAATTCCCTGGCAATGATTTGTAATTGATATAATGAATAACGTTTCGACCATTTAAAGATTATATACTGAAAATTTAAGGGCAAAAAGGATATCCATTTTCCAGCACTGGACCTGAGCTAAATGTGGGTAGAAATTATTTTTCCGTGAAGCAATGAAAAATGTAGCAACAAGGCGGTAAATGTCGGGACGGGTAGAACGCCTTCACCGCTTTGTGCCTTGGATAAGCTGTCGCGACATTTTGAAATTTCTTGTCCACTCTTGCTCGTATATTTTGCCGTGACGTCAACTAAACTCTAAAGTTATAAATTGCCAACTTTATTTACTAGATATAATATACTCTATAGTATTGTGATTCGACGTTTATTAAAAGATTAAATTGAAATACATTTTGCAATAATAATTTTCGGTTAAGCGCGATCTAGGTTATAGGTTTTTTTTTTTTTGACAGCGTAACCGAGAGGTCTGGCGTGCGCAGAAGCTCCGCCGAAGGGCAGGCCCGTAGAAGGGCCCTGCTGGGTCGGGAGGAAACGTTGCTCTACGGTCGCCTCCTGCGAGGCTCGGACCTAGGCTTAGAGCAACGTTTGCTGCTGCTGAAATGGACAATCTTGACGCCCATGGGTCCGCGACTGGGGGCCGCGGCCGGTGTGCGTCTCATAGCGGGGACCTCGTCTTCGCCGGCGAAGACGCTGTGTGTGTGTGATAGTGTACGGGGCGTTGTCAATAGTAATCTGGTCGTCTGGGTCGTCAAGGACGTTTTTGGGCCGCCTCTTCCTAGGTAGGATATGTTATAGGGGGCAAAGGGGTAACGTGGGATACTTAAGCGAAAACTCATATTAAATTTTAATAATAAACGAAAAATGTATTGCAACTGCCTGTAAACATAATTTACATAATTAACTATCATTATAAATAATTAACTGCCTCATTGGTCTAGTGGTTAGCATGTTCGACTACAGACGTGAGGTCCTGGGTTCGATTCCCGGGTCGGGCCAGTTTGAAATCGATATTGAGTTTTCTATTAAGATTTTCTCAATATTTGCCCGAAGTTGGGAAGTTGGCGGTGTGATCCACCCCCGTGCCTCGGAGAGCAAGTTAAGCCGTCGGTCATGCGCCTGATCTCTCTCCTCTCCAACCTACAGTAGGTGTATCTGAACCAAACCTCGTTGTTACTTATGCTAGTTGTTTCCAGCATCTTTTGCGTAGTCGTCGTCCTGGCATAAGCCGTCAGTGTTAACATCTGATACAGAAATTTCCTTTGTTTCTTGTAGCATTTTGTGATTTACCTTTTCAGGACCCTTCTTTTGTATTGTAGTCTTTTCCATGACATTTACCCTTCCATCTGTTTTATTTTCTTTACCCCTATAGTTCTTCATCTTCTTATTTTCACTTGATTATTAGTGCAACCATATACAATTTTTACCTATTTATTCATCAAGTTTGCTAGTACGGCTTCTGTCTCAAGACTAAAGATAATGAAGTGTCCTATATGAATATTAGAAATTTATTATAGTTTTTAAATTTAAAAATTTTTAAAAATTTAAAATAATATATTGAATTATTAAACGACAAGTGGCAAATTAAAACGCCATATGTTATTTGTAAATATTAAAACTACCTAACCTTCAAAGAAATTAGTATAAAAAGCGCTGCACATCTTCTTGATTCTAATTACGTGTTTCATCTATTAAATAAAGAAATCCTATATTCGCCCTTTATTTGCTCTGGGAAATGCCTTTACGCACCCCGATGTTGATGTATTTTTCCCATCGGGAGTGTGGGACTCACTGATTACAGAATGCCCACTAAAACCCAGCGGATCCCTCCTCATCCTTGAGTGAAATCACTAGTTTCCCTAGCTGCATTCCCTAGTGATCCGGATGATACCGACTTTGAAGACCTATCACTCAATAGGATGAAGCATGAAGTGTATACGTGCGACTTGTGCCACCAAGCTTCCTCGGACGGCGAGGGAGAGCTTCAGCCTCTTGCTCCCTAAGCTTCTCATTTGCCTCCTTCATCGAGATCGGACGGAGACGGTTTCGCAAAAGAAGGCAGCCGTCCTCCATCCAACTTCACTGGCGAGCATTAAATCCAAAATAGCCCTACCGAAGAACGAATCAGGACCACTGCGTCAGCAAGGTCTTCAAAATTATCTAAACAATTCTGAAATTCACCCGAAAACACACAAAAATATTCAACAAAATCGGTCCAGACGTTTGAGAGGAGTTTAGTGATATACATATAAAAATTTTATATATTTAGACAAATATATAGTCAGCGGCCACGTTTCCGATCCGTAGGTGACAGCGAAACGTGGTCGCTGACTATGGGCCTCATTCGGAAGCTCAGAGTCACTCAGCGTGCGATGGAGAGGGCTATGCTCGGAATTTCTCTACGCGATCAAATCAGAAATGAGGAGATCCGTAGCAGAACCAAAGTCACCGACATAGCCCTACGAATCGCGAACCTGAAGTGGCAATGGGCGGGGCACATAGTCCGACGGACCGTTGGACGTTGGGGCCTGAAGGTGCTGGAGTGGCGACCCCCCACAAGGTGGAGCAGTGT
>JACTOM010000043.1:1704872-1801842 GCA_015832385.1 Elymnias hypermnestra
CCCCCCCCCCCACACTCGGCTACCACAGCTCCACCACATAATATACCTTATAAATATTGCAATGCAGCAACAAACGTAAGCTCATTGCCATTTGATACAGACAATTATATATTCTGCCATAAATCGCACTCTTACTATAAGCCGTTGAGGAGTTCCATTGATCATCATATTTAAGCACGACATTCACTTGACCATACCGATGTTGCAGAAGGCGACTCAAATATCTGGATAGCCTATAAAAGATTCTGCCGAGTATCAGTATTTTGCTTCTAAGAAATGAAGAGTTCCATTACTTTGTCAAGCATCCCATAATCAAAGCCTAACCAAACAACAAACAACTGTTGAAATATATCGATTCTTATTAAAAACGAACCATCGAAATCGGTTGACGAGATCTTGAGTTATTCGTCCATTTGTCGCGCACATGCTTAAGGCAAATTTAAGACTTATCCGACTTTTTCATGAATGCCATCATCAGAACTGGACCAAAAACCACCACCTTTTATATAAAAAAAGAATCATCAAGATCAACCGATCTTGATGATTCTTTTTTTACCCAGTCGGAAGATATGAGGTAACAAACATAAAAAAAATCAGACGAATTGATAACCTCCTCCTTTTTTTAAATTGATGTTCGTTGTTTCAGGAACTCATTCCAGGATATTTTTTTCTCTTCGATTAAACTCTTAATAAATTAAACTCTCTGTTAACTTCTACGAATGTATTAAAATATTGTTTTGTAATCTTGATTTTCACAATTTAGTATATAAAGCGTTCCTGCTGTCGCAGCCACAATTACATTCTACCACAAAATCTGTAAACGATAAAGAAGCAGGGGACACAGATTTTATTCAATCCCAGGAAATGTTACTATTAGACCGTGTAGCACCTCCCCTTGTACGGAGCGGGGACTTGAGGCGACCCCGAATCATTGAACAATTTGAATAATACATGAAACCCTTGCGCTAGCTTATACAGTAAGCATGATAAGATTTAACATCGGTATCCTTTCCTATGGTGAATTGTACACAGCAGAAAAATATATTTTTTGACGTGAATACGTCATTAAAATCGCATCCATAGTGAGGCAAATAAATAAACGAATGATAACAAAATCGGGAGATACATTTTGACTTCATCCGAAATTCAATTACACCACTGGATAGCTAAATAATCTGCCTCATTGGTCTAGTGGTTAGCATGTTCGACTACATGAGGTCCTGGATAAGAGTCCTGGGTTCGAATCCCAGGTCGGGCCAATTCAAAAATAGATATTGAGTTTTCTTTTACGATTTTCTCAATATTTGTCCTAAGTTGGGAAGTTGGCGGTGTGATTCATCCCCGTACCTGGAAGAGCACGCCTGGCGCGTTCTGCGCCCGATGTCTCTCCGGTCGTGTCGGATTCCCGTCACATCGGACTATGAGAGTGAACTTGTGAACCATGCCTGATAATCCGCACTGGAGCAGAGTGGTGGGTCTATGCTCTAAAAACCCTCTCTCATAGGAGTGAGAAGTCCTATGCCCAGTAGTGGGACTTTAATGGGCTGCTACTTACCTTTTATAGCTAAATGATTAAACAATTTATTACGCTAAGTAATGACTGTAACACATCGCGCACGGAGGAGGGGGAAGCCCTGATATGAGACGTATTCACGCACAACTAACGGCCTAGTCCATAACACAGACACATCCCATTTTTTGTACTATAAATGTATTTCCATAAAATCGCCACTTTGAAAGAATAGTGGCAAAACTAAAAAGAAAACTGATTTTAGGGATTAATCGGTTGGAAAATTAAAAATAATTTAAATAAATGACATTATATTTCATGGTGATGTGGCATCATTTTGACCAACTTTAATATACGTTTTTTGTCACAAGATAATATAGAGTAAACTGGATTAATTAAAATTAAAAGCGGTGAAAACTTTCAATCAATCTACATGTTTACGTGAAAGTTCATGATAGAAAAGTAACTACTGGATTTCTTGCCGGTATCTTCTGGGTACAGTTAAACTTTTGAGCCATAGGTTCCACGATATTAAAAGAGCTTTTTAAGCTTAAGAATGGATTTATTAATTTAATTAACATATAGTACTTAATTTATAATGATAATAATAAAGAATAAATTTACCATAGGAGATTAGTTATATTTTAGAAAGCAAATCGTATCAATATATCAAAGGAATAAATATTTTTCTTTTTCCTACCAAAAAAGTTTTACAAGCAAGTATTCTCATCGAAGTAATAGCTATTTCTTCTTTACAATTAAGCTCTAAATTAAATACAAATCTTACTCCTTTACTGTTCTTTATGATGTATTCTGTTGAAGTGTTTCATATTGTATTTGTTATTTTATAAAAGTACATTCTAAAAGAATTTATTTTAAAACTTTCATAAAAATATAACCACGCTTCGTTTATAGTTGTCGTCTAACAAAAATTTTACTCGGTGCAGAGGTGTCAGGACACATGCTAGACTCCCAATGACATTGATTTGTTTTATAACCTCATGTACAATCGTATTAAAAGAAAACTTTATTATAAATATTCTATTAATCATTAAATACTAAAAGAAGTATTGTGGAATGGGGTATATAATGAATTCAAAACTTTGTATCAAAAGATTCATAGAATTATAGTGCTTCATTATTTTACAAGCAAACTTTAATTAATTTAATATAAAGGGCTAAAGCCAAATAATAACTATAAATAAAGGAGCTGAGCTTAATTTAATACCAAAACTAAGCTAGCAGACTTCATAGCATATGTTATTTAATAAAAAATATTATTGAAATGATAAAAAAAGTATATATAATAATAAAAATACAATAGCATAACATTACATAGATTTAGTGTGCAATTGGGCGGTCTTATCGCTAAATAGTGATCTCTTCCAGAAAACCCTTGAGTTTATGCTGATAGTCAAAGAAAAGAGAGATAAGGTAAAGATATATAACATTAAATTAATACCACAAGGTTTTAACCGCAGCATAATTAGGTTTATAACTCTTACCTTTATTATATTTAAAATTAACCTGTGTTCCGGAAAAAAATCAACATTATTTTATTTTAAAGTCAAAATCATTGTTTTCTTAAATTTCCTGTTTTGTGTAAGCCAAAAAAAGATTTCTCGTACCGTCCATAGTGGATCCTAAGCGAGAGACTACCAGAGTGATTTTCTAAGCGAATCACGTAGCATCGAGTGGATGTCGTGTCCCTTGAATGTGTAAGGAGTCACAGAAAAGAATAAATAAACCAGTCCTAAAAGAAATCACAGTGACCTTTGTCTATGTAAGCATTTTACTCTGGTAAAGATAAATAAGTCCAGTTTCCAATTAGCTTACTGAATGTGACCATACAGACTCTTGTGCTTAAACGATAAATAAAACATCACTTTTTTGTTACAAATGTAATATACATATTATATTATTTAAGTTTTATTTTGGAAACAAACAGTACATTTAACATATAAAAATAACAAAATATTTAAGGATGCATCCTCTGACTGTGGCGTTACAATCTTGGGTTTGGTCTGCCATAATGTGGGTAGTCGGGCGAGGAGATCAATGCCAGGTATTTCAATAAAATATTCCACGATACAATTAGCTCCTTCTTTATTAATTTCACTATAATAAATCAACACTTATAATTTTAGATAATTAACAAAGTATAACTAGATTTAAATCATTCCACCAGAACACGTGGGCGCGTGCGCATTTTATGAAATCCGAACCAATAATGGCCGCCACCCCAGCGCTCGGTGTTATGACAGCTGTCAACCTCAAAAATGTCAAGTCCGATTCGATTGTAAACGGATTAACAATCTGTGCGCCATCATAAATAATAATACTTTACAACCAAAACAGTTTCCAAAGATACAAATTTCTTCTAATTACATGAAAAAGAGAACAGTGAGTGCAGACAAAACATACTATCTGTTCTACTTCAATAAGTTGAAAATATTAATCTATATGAAGTAGACTTTCATTGATATTGAATTTGAATTATATAAAATAGTAGCAAATATGTATAAGTGATTTCACATATACCCTCCCCTATAAATAAGACGTCATCTCACTTACAATTGACTATTACTGATGGATGTTAGTGGATTGTTAACTAGAACAGAATAGGTAGACTTTCTTCATCTTAATAACGACGCACAGTTAGAATTATATTTAAATAAACATCGATTCTCACAGTACCGTCGCAATATATATTTAATGATATCTTATATACCGTGATAATATACATTTATTCAGTAAGAATTCACTTTTCTTATTATTTTATTATACACAATTTTAATACAAGAGCATGAGCATACCCATTTTTAATAAGATACCTGAATCACTTCTGGGTTGGCCTCCACATAGTTTTAAGAAAAATGTCAAAAACATCCTTTTACAAAAGGTATATTATAATGTTGAAGATTATTTAAGTGATAGAAATGTTTGGACTTGATTCCAGTTGCTCACGGAAGCAATAAATTACACATTGTAGCATACTTAACTATTTATAAAAGAGTAACCGTGGAGTTTCTTGCCGGTATCTTCTCAGCGGATTCAACTCTCCGAGCCGGTGGTGGAATTGTTACCAACGGACAGACTACTGACGATTCAAAAGTGCTTTTTGAGCCTACTTGAATAAAGAATAGTTTGATTTTGATATCTACGCATAAATATTTTCCTGGTTATATAAGTGTACTAGTTCTAGTCGTGACTTCGTGACTGCGTGGAATAGTGTTTTTGGATAACAATTGATGAAGAGCAAAAAAAAAGGAAATCGCTTCGTTTTAGCATCTTTCGTATTATAACCCCCATGATAATTTTGAAAAGAAAACAATAATTACAAAAATAATTTAATAGTAATATAATAAGTAATATACAGTTAAGGAGAAAGAATTTAAGTAAATTTTAAATTCATGTTATTTTATAATTCATATTCTATTTTTCTTGTATTATTAGACGAAAAAATAAGTTTCAATTTTATATATAGCCCCCATAAAAAGGCTTTTTTAAATTAAACTATTTTTTTCGGGAAAATAAAAGAATAAATTATATATCAAACAGAAATGAATTTTTTAAGAATAAATTTTATTAACTTTATAGCTATTAGATATAAAAAAAAAATATATATTTTTTCCCGAAAAAAATCATTTACGTTAAAAAGCTTTTTTTATCGGGGCTATGTATAAAATTTAAACTAGTTATTTCGTCTAATAATACAAGAAGAATATAATATGAATCACAAAATAACAAGAAATTATCATTTACTTGGGGTACCCATTGAGGTACAATTGACGGTTGACAATTTTAGGTACTGTAATAAATTATAATAATAATAATGGTACAAACAAAAATTAGAATTGAAAAAATTACAAAAAAAAAATAATAATTGAAAACATAGAACATGAATAATTGAACAAAACGATGAAACTAATTAAAGATATATACTTTTTACTCACAAAAGTTTCATTTATACCCCACAAAATTTAATTTTACCCCATTTGGGGTAATTTACCCTGGTTCCCCGACCGCTGCTATTCCTTTTTTTTAAATGTACGTTTTAAATCCAAGGATGGATTTTACGGCGAGAAAAGTTTAAATAATTGCAGGGGAAAACCCTAAAAACAGCGCTTTTCTGTTTCCCATACAAAAGTTTTCTAACTAAAAAGTAGAGTGATTTGATCTTTATTACTATTCAATAATACTTACTTTACTATTCAATAAAGTACATAATAATAAAATTACAAGTACTCACTGTTGTCTAAGCAATGTAGGTGTGTTACTAACGTCAAAGAGACAATTTGCCCTTTATTGCCGCTGCACCAAGTTCAAAATCAATTGAATAGTCACAACCCGACCAAATTGAATAGACAATAGATATCTGCCTTAATCGTTTAGCTAGATTTTAGAAAGCTGTAGTGAACGACACCGGCACTAGTCCACGAAACACTCACAAGTAACTCTTTCTGAGTCAATTTTCGTTTAGGGCAGGATTTGGCTGGGTCTCCAGGGTACAGAAATTGCGACGAGCATTTCCAATTATCGTATCGTATCCATTTTTCGTCACAAGTAATGGTTCGATTTAAAATACCTTCACTATTGTGTCGGTTGAGCAAAGTAACAAAGTATTCGATGCGTGTTTGCAAGTTCGATACACTCAATTCATGAGGTACCCATTGTTCAAGTTTTTTTACGTTTCTGATATGCTTCAAGTGGATTAATCCAGTTTTGTCACTTACTCCGAAACCTGAAGCTATTTCTGAAGTGCTTTGTGATGGATCCTCTTCTACAATAGCTTTTCATTCTTCATTTTCCACTTTGGTCTCCGGTCGTCCAAGAGGTTACTTCTGAAGGTCGAAATTCGAGGATGAAACAAATGAATGACTGTTTTCAAAACTTAAATGTACCAGCTAAATGAATTCATAAATTTTAATTCTAAATCAAAGAGAAGCTGTTTCAAATCAAACTGGTCAGTACGACAAACCGCTAATTTCATATGTTCGGACCTAATATTAAGTCAACAGCCTGAAAAGTAAGTGTCAAGTTCTTAGCTCTAAAAATTAAGATACTTCCATTACAATCCTTTTTTCGCATTTAAAATTACCCTATTCCTTTTCTCAGGCTTAAGACTTAATCGTGTACTAAATTTCATTTAAATCGGTACAGTAGTTTTCTCGTGAAAGCGAGACACTATCCGAAACCCGCGACTTCGTCTGCGTGGAATGTTTTTGGGTAGCATTTTCATTAATTTAGGCATATTGTCTTACAAATAAGAAAATAATAAATAGAATACTCGGCAAAAGAAATATTCCTACCACATTTCAAGTCTCTACGCCTCATAGTTCCAAAGATATCGTCATGAGTCAATAGATACCTGGATATCTCTATCAAGTAAGGCTTATATTATATTTAATTTTTTTCTACTGATAATTAAAATGCAATGTGGTTAGTATGAAAAAATGCTTCTACAATATTAAAAGGCGCTACGATTAAAAAGTCTTAAAATTGAAGTCAACTATTGAACAAAATATTATATTTAACTGACCCGTCTGTGTACACTTAAATGTGCGTCTTAAAGTACGGTCACATCTATTTAATGCTTATGTAACTTTACCACATTAGGACGAAACTTACAACCCGCCAGCCATTATGCCACCGCTTTTTATATCTCTGATATCTATTTAATTGGATAAGGAATAATACTGTCTAAATTAATATAATGAAGAAGTAATATTTGTGTTTTTAAGTATGTTTGTGACGTTTTCACACAAAAACTACTGGATCGATTAAAAAATTTTTCAATATTAGAAAGCTGCATTTTTACTCAGCGAAATAAACTATACTAATTCCCTTTTTCCTAATATAAAAGCATTAGTGTATTGTAAAAATTGGTCACAAAAATCTGTCTACTACTACAATTTTCTACAATATTATAGAAGGTATTAATATCCACAAAAAAAACGCGATTCCAATGTCCAACTACTGTATTTATACCACTATAACCATTTGAAAAGTTAATAATTCATACCTCTCTATTAATCGTTATCTTATTTTATTAAAGACCGTTTCAATACCTGTAAAATACTTTTAAATAGACTAATGTCGGACATTCTACGTAAATGATGTTACGAATTTTAAAATGTCTTAGATATATATTCGTTGCAAAGTAAAATCTGTATATTGATTTGATTATAAAAGTGTGGATATAATAATCTGAAGGTAGTTTATATTTATATATTTGGTAATTCAACAGCGTTTTAACAAGTTGTTACATAGAATACTTAATGTCCATAGAATAAGGCCAAGTATGGATTACACATACTATTACATAATATTTAAAATAACAGAGTAGATATTAAGAAGTAAGAAGTTTTTCGCTATGTTCTTACGAAGAGTTAGTGAGTGGGTATGCAAGTAAGTTAAGTCATGTCTACAAACTGTTCTCGAGAGTCAACACGAATCGTCTCGTTCGTAGATTTGACGACATCCAGCCCCCCGAACAAGCCGGATTCCGAAAAGGCTTTAGCACCATAGTCCACATCTTTACGCTGCGGCAGATTATACATAAGACCGAAGAGTATAATCGGCCACTTTGCTTAGCGTTCGTGGACTATGAGAAAGCCTTCGATTCGGTGGAAACATGGGCCGTGTTGAGGTCTTTACAGAGATGCCGAATTGACTTACTTTTAACTTACGTACACGTGTTGAAGTGCTTGTACGAAAACGCCACCATGTCAGTCCGTATACAGGACCAAAGCTTTTGGAGTGGAACGGACTGGGCATCAATACCAACGGCGAGTATATCACTCATGTACGGTTTGCCGATGACGTAGTCATTATGGCAGAGACTCTCGAAGATCTCAATACAATGCTCGGTGACCTCAGCAGAGTTTCTCAAGAGGTGGGCCTGAAAATGAACATGGATAAGACGATGTCTAATATCCATGTACCGCCACACCCAGTCATCGTTTAGAGCTCAGCTGTCGAAATTGTTGACGAGTATACATACCTGATATAGTCCAGCTAGGTAGTTCCAATTTCGAGAAAGAGGTCAACCGCCGAATACAACTCGGTTGGGCAGCGTTCGGGAAGTTCCGGAAGACTTTTTCGTCCAATATCCCTCAGTGCCTGAAGACCAAAGTCTTCGAACAGTGCGTGTTGCCAGTGATGACATACTGTTCTGAGACGTGGTCGCTGACTATGGGCCTCATCCGGGAGCTCAGAGTCGTTCAGCGTGCGATGGAGAGGGCTATGCTCGGATGTTCTCTACGTGATAGAATCAGAAATGAACCAGTGTCACCGACATAGTCCTACAAATCGCGCACCTGGAGTGGCAATGGGCGTGGCACAAAGTCCGAAAGACCGATGGACGTTGGGGGCCGAAGGTACTGGAGTGGCGACCCCGCAGCGGACGGCGCAGTGTAGGCAGACCCCCACAAGGTGGACCGATGATATAAAGAGGGTCGGCGGTAGCCGCTGGAGCGAGGCGGCGCAAGATCGGGCCTTGTGGACGTCATTACGTGATACCTATGTCCAGCAGTGGACATGCATCGGTTGAAGCGACGACGAAGTATGAGTGACTGTATTTGTATTTGTTGGTGAAATTTAGTAATGTAAGAAGAATTAGGGTGTGTTTTATTAAAAAAAAGCTTATGTGGTTTATATGTAATTAATAACCAAAGCTAATGACCCCTATTTAAAAACTAAGTGAAATAAAACTTTACGTTAACAAAAATAAATCTATAGTCCTACTTAGTAGACTTTTAACTGTCACGTGTATTGTATAAAATGGCTTAGTAAATCTCGTAAGGTTTAGCCAGTGTTTGCGATTGAAGTGTACAACAAAACCGTTTGTTTTGATATATTAATAGATATAAATATAATTAAAATATTCCTCTTAATATTTTCATATAATTGTACGCGAAAAACCAATTTGTCATTCACTGAATTTCCTTCAAAACAAGAAAATTCTCGTGTAAAGACGTAAGGTGAAAGGTATTTGTTCTGTTTACTTGGCGCGAAGGAATTTCATTTTTCATGTTCACAAATCCAATTTTGTTTGACCTGCGATTTCCGTTTTCCCCCAACCACATACAATTTTAGATTATTATTAGGATATAACGTTATAGACTAGCTTGAAAACTTAACTTTACCCGTTAAAAAAATATTTTATTAATCGTGTACTGAAACACTGCTGGTATTCTAAAAGGGAAAAAAGAGATGAAAAAGGTAAGTAGCAGCCCATTAACATCCCACTGCAGGGCACAGGCCTCCTCACTCATATGAGTGAGGGTTTTTAGAGTATAGACCCACCACGCTGCCCTACTGCGGATTGGCAGGCATAGTACACAAGTGTACTCATATTCCGACGTCACGGCAATCCGACAATTGCGGAGAGAGATCAAGCGCAGGCTTAACGTGCTCTCCGAAGCACGGGGGTGGATCACACCGCCAAATGTAATATTGAGAAAATCATAATTAAAAAACTCAATAACGATTTCAAATTGGCCCGACCCGGGACTCGAACCCAGGACCTCATGTCTGTAGTCGAACATGCTAACCACTAGACTGAGGCAAAAAGAAATAGATAGATTGAAAATACTTTATTGTATCACACAGAAAACATAAAACTGAAACAAGGTAAAAGAGAATTACGGTTTCTACCAGGCAAGTTTTGGCTTAAAGATATTACTTAAGTGTAATGCGGTAGGTGGTGTAGCTAAATACAAATAAATATAAAGGCGTATCATCTGTTTGTGGCGTTACTATCTTGGGTTCGATCTGCCATAATGTGGGCATTCGGGCGAGGAGATCAGCGTCAGGTATTTCAATAAAATTTTCTACGATACAATTAGTTCCTTCTTTATTAATTTCATTATATTAAATCAACACTTATAATTTTAGTTTATAATTTAATTATTAACAAAGTATAACTAGATTTTAACCATTCCACCATAACACGTGGGCGCGTGCGCACTTTAAGAAATCCGAATCAGTAATGACCGCCAACCCAGCGCTCGGTGTTATGTCAGCTGTCAACCTCAAAAATGTCAAGTCCGATTCGATTGTAAACCGATTAACAATCTGTGCGCCGTTAAATGAATAAACTTATTTATATATTTTATATAGACTATACATTGATATTAAAACTGCCACAATGGTGTATTTTGCTTATTTTCATAGCATTATGTCTTAGGGTATACTGTTATAGGGTAAGGCGGCTGACATTGAAACTATATTTATTTTACAAAAAAGGCAATTTGTGCAACATCTCGTGCTTCTCTAAGAGATAAATTCTAAGAAACATCAATTCTCACAATACCGTCGTAATATATATTATACATTAACATATATCAGTCATAGTATTCACTTATACAGTAAAAAAAGAGAAATACACAATTTTAATACAAGAAATAAAAATAAACTTGTAATGCCATACTTTAGAGTGAAGAATGTTCCGAAATAATTTTTCGGGTTGAGCATACGTATTTTTAATAAGATACCGCAATCAGTTTCTTGCCTCCACATAACTTTAATAAATATCCTTTTACAAAAAGCATATTATAATGTTGAACATTATTTAAGAGATAGAAATGTTTGGACTTCATTCCAGTTGCTCACAGACGCAATATATTACACATTGTAACATATAAAACTAACTTTAAACGAGTAATCGTTGAGTTTCTTGCCGGTTTCTTCTCAGCGGATTCAACTTTGCGAACCGGTGGTAAGTTTGTTACCAAATGACAGATTGACGATTAAAAAGTGCTTTTTGAGCCTAGTTGAATAAAAAATATTTTGATTTTGACATATCATAGGAATAGGATTTTTATAAGTGAAAAATAAGTAAAATTAAATACACAGTGACAATTAAGAGTAACGAGCTTTTACTTGCCTTTTAAATATTTACAAAGGTTTAGCATTTCTAATAGATAAAGGTAGATTGTTCCTATTGATAAAGCTGATTGAAGATGACTGGTAATAGAATTTTGTTGGATAACTATTTAAATTTAGCTTTAAGTTTTGAGACATGATAGTCCATTTAAAAACAAAATTTTCTACTCTAACGACAACGTAGTTTCTATATAAATTTTGCAGAATACTTAGAGACAAACACCTAGCCTAGCCAAAGATGCTATTCACTAAACCAATGAGGAGCACGATATTATAAAATTGATATAAATTATCAGTGATGATGACATATAAAATCCTGAAATAGTTCCTTTTTACCAGCATTGACATTTAACGTAGAGTTATGAACCATATTCAGCTAGAAGTTTTCATTACGTTGATATCTATTGTGCCTCTGTTCGTAGGGAAAATATTGTCATAAACTACTCGCCCATTCAAATTTATTCACGAGAAAGGTGATTCTCCACCCAACGGATCCTATCGCTCGACATAAGTTACGTCACCCGTGTATTACAATTTCATATCGGCCTATGTAGCCATGATGGCATAGTGGTTAAAAGTGTATTGTAGCTAAAATAATCCTGCAAAAATTAGACTGTACTAATTTCTTTTTATAATAATTATTGTGTGTAAACTTTACTGATGTATGTGTTAGTTTTAAGTGAATACCTATGTTAGTCTTTAAATAAATTGTTTGTTTCCCAAATAAAAATAAATAAATAAATAAACTGTCACATCGGTCTAGAGGTCGGTATTTTCGACTACAGACACGAGGTCTTGGAACCGAGTTCCAAGCCGAGCCAATTCTTTCAGGAGAGAGGATTTTTATTTATTCCTTCACTCTCATTGTGCTATGTAACGACATTCCGTCACGACCGGAGACAGATCACTAACAGAACCGACGGCTTGAGGTGCTCTCCGAAGCACAAAGGTGTTTGAATTCGGCCTACCCGGGACTCAACCCCGGAACCTCACACCTGTAGGGGAATGTATTACCTGAAAATCCTCAGCAGATCAACGTGGTGGGTCTAACCTTCTACCATATTATTAAAAAGGCTTATATCCAGTTGAGATACATCCTTTTTAATATTTAAATAAAATCTCTGTGTCTTACTAATCTAAATTCGTAATGTAAAGAATTATTTATTTATAATAAGAAATCAGATTTGCTGATGCGTCGTTGATTTTTCTTTCGTAGCGACAATCGTAATTTGCAAAATTAGTGGTCCTTCAAAATGTAATATTAAATTTAGGAAAAGAAATATCCGAACAAAATTATTAGACTCTATTGAAGCTCTTAGTCTTAGTTTCAAGGAGTTTCCGTTCCCGTGGAAATATGGGTAAGGCTATGCTACATTTCAAGCCCATCGCTTTTATTTATAAGGATAATGTGATGAGTGAGTTTGGTGGTCTAAAACCATATTTGCATTAGAACATATAATATTAAATTTACGTAGATTTAGATTTCATTACGGGACTTGAAGTTTAGCATCATTTTTAAATAAGTTAGTTGTGAATAGGAATAGGAACTACTGATCCGATGAGAAAAATTCTGTCAGTATTAAATTGATTGCTTATACGTACGCTGAATGGTCAAGTCGTCGGGGTTGGCAGCGGAATCTCTTCCAGAAATTCTTAGCACCCCCTGCCCCGCCGCTGCCATAGCCGCTGCCAGAGCTGGGAATAGCGGGGCTGCCGGGGACTGTGGGCCGTTGTGAAGACCTACGTTTCTGAAACATGGTCGCTGACTATGGGCCTCATGCGGAAGCTCAGAGTCACTCAGTGTGCGATGAAGAGGGCTATGCTCGGAGTTTCTCTACGTGATCGAATCAGAAATGAAGAGATCCGTAGTAGAACCAGAGTCACCGACATAGTCCTACGAATCGCGAACCTGAAGTGGCAATGGGTGGGGCACATAGTCCGAAGGACTGATGGACCTTGGGAGCCGAGCCAGGCGGCGCAAGATCGGGCCTTGTGGACGTCATTACGTAAGACCCATGTCCAGCAGTGGACGTCCACCGGTTGAAACGACGACGACGACGACTCTGATTGGAGTATATAGCTCCATCCCAGAGTGTGGGGCTCATTGAAACCAGGATACCCACTAATATCCAGCGGAACCGTCTTTATTCGTATGGAGGATGCCAGATGTTCACTAACGTATCCAGCTCTGGCGCCATGGATGAATCCGACTCAACGGTTCAAGAAAGGGAAAGCAGGAATGCAGAATTGCGCCGTCTTTCACATCCACTCCTCCGGCGAGAGGAAGGAGCATCGAACACTCTCTCCCTTAGTCTTTCTAATGCCTCCTTCTACAAGATAAAGAATCTAATCAGAAGATAAAGATGTATGACTGAATGGTTTCCCTCTAAAAGCTAAAAAACAGTACACAACACAAATTTTAATATTGGCTAGTAATAACCTTTTTTATGCTAAGGTCACTATAACAACACGATAGGGATTAATACCTTAAAACTAGCTAGTATTTTTTTATAGCGTCTAAAAGAGTCATAGTGAACTCATTCATGCCAATGTATTCAGAAGATGCCCTTTGCTCGATTGTTTGCTTTGTCGCTCGACTTTAATCAAATGAACCATGTAACATATCAAAGTGGTCGGATTCAGTCAATCCGGATTTAATTTGTCATTTATTTGCACAATTCATTGATGAACAAGCCAAATTGCTTATGGATTTTAAATTCTATATAACAAGTGATGTATTTAGACTATGTAATACTTCAATTGATTATTAGTTTTATCGTTTGAATTTATCGTTGTCGAACTGAGATAACTGAATTTTATTTGTGATTTATGTTTAAAATGCAACAATGAACAAACCCAATTCAAAATACAAAAACGCTAAACGTACATGGCTTGTAAAATTCCATAAAGCTATTTATTTGATACCATTTTGCCATGTATCATTTTATTCTACTTCTTTATTATATAAGAAATATCCAATTATCTATTAACTCATCACGATATCTCTGGAACCATAAGGCGTAGTGACTTGAAATTTGGTAGAAATATTCCTTTTGCCCAGTAGATGTCAAGTTCCTTATTTGTAAAAAATGAAATTAATGAAATTGCTAGCCAAAAAACATTCCACACAGACGAAGTCGCGGGTTCAGCTAGTTTAATATAAAAGCCTCAATTGCCTAGAAGTGAGACACGTACATTCTTATTTAAAGAACGCATCCTGGGCAGGCACCTTTAAGTTTCTCTTTATAAACCTTACGCGTTTGATTGTTATTTCCAATCCATTATTGTGTTTTTCGATAAAAGAAATCATCGTAAGGAAACCTGCATATTTCGACAATTATTATGAAGCATGTGTAGCCTGCCAACCCATAGTTGAGCAGTGTGGTGGATCTATTTTCTAAAACCTTCACACTTATGAGTAAGGAGGCCTGTATGCAGCGGTGAGACGCTAATTGGCTGCTTAACCCTGCAACTATAATTATATAGGATAAATTCTAAAGAATAACTTTCTACTATGCTACGTTTTTATACTCTTTTTTTGGAATTCAATGGAAGCAAACTAGAAGATCTTTGACTTTCATCAAAATTATCGGGAATAACACTATCTGCTAGAAGAAAACTTTGACTTAAGAAATAATAATAATATAATTGTTATAAATTATAGTAGGTTACACAAAATTAACAACTGATTTAAAGATAACTGTATACGTTTTTATAACAAACTCCCAGAAGACGTTCCAGAGATGCCATTTAATCCTTTGTTAAAGACAATTAATTGGAACATTTGAAAGATTACTTAGACATACATTAAGAGATAGCCGAATGAGTTTGTTGCGGGCTCTTCTCAGCCCATGGCACGAAGGAACCCACGAAACTTTTGATTGTAAGTTGTCCTTTAATATCATCATCGATCGTACATTGGAATTAATTTGTGAAGAAACCTATATTAGATAAAAGTACTGCAAATGCGGCATGAATAAAGAAATCAAGTATTTCTTTTTCAGTTTAGCGTTTGTCTGTGGTCTTATGGTTTCTACACAGAATCGTATTGGAAAACATATCGATTGCTTGGCGATACGTGTTTGTTGTTAGGGTGGTAGCCAAGGCGAAAGCCTCCCATCAGCCCAGCCAAATTATAAAATATAATTTCCTTAATTCGGCTACTGTAGATCGAACCCAGAACCTTTACTAGCAAAGCGAGCACTCGATAACTAATACTATACTGAATACTCTAAAATTACCATTGGATGTCGTGTACCGTTCCACCATTATTGTCCCACACCTTGAAGCAATTTACCATCATTACATAGCTCCATTGGAAAACATAATCGACAACAGGACACCATATGGTCGCTGCGGCTGTCAACCATATCTAGACATAAATGGGCAGATTGTCGTCACAGATGGAATGCCATTGCGTCGGGGCAGCCTTGCTTTGGGGGGAAGTGGGGGGAGACCCTCCCGCGCAACCTGCGCCTTCGTCACACCTCGCATAGTGCCTCGCCCGCGCATGCTGAGCGATCATATGCTCGCACTGTGACTTATTTACGATAAAATATCGACACCAAATACATAAAACAAAGTGTAAACACAACAAAGTGACAGAAAAATCAAGTGATGTGTACTTAGACGTTCAATAATAAGGTAAACAGTGTAATTTTTTTCGATTTAACAGTTTTTCGCGTGTACATACTTCGCAAGGGCA
This sequence comes from Elymnias hypermnestra, assembly GCA_015832385.1. Lineage (NCBI taxonomy): Eukaryota > Metazoa > Arthropoda > Insecta > Lepidoptera > Nymphalidae > Elymnias > Elymnias hypermnestra. Next base: position 1,720,979 of record JACTOM010000043.1, read on the forward strand.
TTAACGAGTCGCTGCAATTCATAAGTTATTATAGTTAGTCTTGTAATATACGTGATAATACCGTGTTAAGCAGGTGCATCTTCATGAATGAATAGTGAGGGCCGGCTATGCGTAATGCTTGCATAATGTAACCAAAACAGTAGTGTGTCAATAGAGCCTTCGTAAAGTTAAGAGCCTTTTCAAGTAAGGGTGATAAAGCTTGTGAAGTGTCGAGTTAATGACATCATCCTGTTATATGTTCACACTCCGCCTACATCACACGTGTCTTAAGGTTGCATAGATTACGTGAAAATTAATACTTTGTCATAACTCTAAAATAACAAGTACAGTTTTTGAGAAATAATTATCTTTTTAATGTAATTTTCTTCGTAAATTTATTAAGAGATGAATTGTTCTTCATCACTTGTTCAAACCGTGTTTTACCATTTTAGACTGTGTTGTTACCTTGTGAGATCACAGTCAAACGCTAAACTGTACGCATTAACAACAATTAAAATGATTAAATATGTTTAGTACATTAACGTTAACGTCTTGTTTAAAGATTACAAGGCGGCTTCCTTTAACACTGACAATCTTTTAATATCAATGTAATACGAGTATATTTCATGAAACTATTTTATCGCCTAAATGAAATTCTAGCTGATCCCCACAGTGTTAACGGCACAGTTCTCGATCTTGTGTAATTTGGGGAAATCTGTTCTTAGTGAGCATCTACATCGCAAAAGGAGTAACTATACCAAATTTCAAGTCAGTTTATCTGCACCCATTTTTTAAACATTTCAATTTAAAACAATTTGTTTTCAATATAATTTTATTACATCGAAAATTTGTATAACGCCATTTATTTAAAGCTCACGTAACATCTTTAAAGGTTTAAAGGAGTTGGAAGTAATACTTTTTCATATTATAAAACAACTATATATTCGTAGAGATGGGCATATATTACTCGGGAAAACTACGTGATGATATGGACCTCAAACTTAAACACATTTTCTTACATATATTATCATTAATCTTTCGTGCCAAGTGGCAGGATGAAAGGAAAGTTATTTATTGGCAATCCCAATCTCTGGGGTCCCTTGTCGTAGATGAGTTAGGTTCACCTTTTACTATGTAACGAAACTATTAAAGGTGAAAGACGTCAACAACTATTTCATGGAAGAGTACCCTCATGAGATAGACGTTTGAGAAGACGTTAAATCTTTATTTATTAATATTATAAATATAATGGGAGCTCCGGTCTTTCGTGCATAGAAACATGTACAAAATTCTTAGAAACCTGTCGGTTTTCTTTTCTGTAAAGGATTAAGAAATGTAGCGCATGTTTGACGAAAGTAAACAACTCGCATAACTCGCGTCGCAATGATTACCGAACTATCGTGTAAATAAAATAAAAATCTGTTTTATGTTAAGATTCTATTGAAATTAAAGATAACAATGATGTAGTTAAAGGTAAAAAATCTATTGGTAGGTTCTTTCTCGTGTTGCGAGTACTCGCTTTACTAGCAGAGCCAATGATCTCACCTGCAAATGATGAAACAGTCGAAGATGACTTCTGCGGTTCTTGACGGAACTTCTTTGCTGGAAGTTAAGTTAGAAAATACAATTTCCTAAAGTTGCACTATCTGAATAACCGCAACATTACGGGACTAGACCTGCGTCATGGTAAAAGACATGATCTAAGCCACCAATCCCACCAGAATACAAATTCTTAAATTACCATAGCCAGAAATCGAACCCAAGGCTTCTAGCGAAGCGAATATTATACCAAGGTATTGCCTGCTATACATTAAGATAACCGCCTCCATAAATCTAAAAGATTTATCAAATTATTACAATTATAATCAAGTGGGAGGAATCGACCATGGCTCTATTTAACATTTCGATATCTTACCACGTAAAGACAAATAGTAAAAGTGGTGACGTAATATTACGTTTTAAGGCACCAATACGAGGCACGAGGTATACATAACATTGAATCCTAAAAAAACTCATCGAATGGTAACTCATGGCAACGGGACGTATCAAAACTAACTTGAAATATTAAAATCTATTTACTTTAGTTAAACGAAATAAGATAAAACAAAAATCATGTCGAACATCCATGTTTTGCCTCATCCGGTCACCGTTGTGTAATCAGCACTCGAAGTTGTAGACGAGTACATCTAGGACTGACTGCCTTATTGATCTAGTGGTTACAGACTAGCATGTGCGACTACAGACATGAGGTACTGGGTTCGAGTCCCGGGTCGGGCCAATTCGAAAATGGATATTGAGTTTTCTATTAAGTTAAATTTAATATTCTCAATATTTGCCCGAAGTTGGAAAGTTGGCGGTGTGATCCACCCCCGTGCCTCGGAGAGCACGTTAAGGCGTCGGTCCTGCGCCTGATCTCTCTCCGGTCGTGTCGGATTGCCGTCACGTAGGACTATGAGAGTGAAGGAATAGAGAGTATGAGTGAGGAGGCCTGTCCCCAGCAGTGGGACGTTAATGGACTGCTAATTATCTTATTTTTTTTTACATCTGGGACATACGATCCAACCAGATAGGTACAACTTAGAAAAATAGGCCAACCGCTAAATCCAACTCGGATGGGCAGCGTTCGGAAAACTACGAGAAATCTTTTCATCCACAATTCCTCTATGCCTGAAGACTAAGGTCTTCGAACAGTGCGTATTGTCAGCGATTATATATGGTTCCGAGACATGGCCGCTGGCTATAGGCCTTGTCAGAAGACTCAGAGACATTCAATGGGCAATTGAGAGGGCTATGCTCGGGGTTTCTCTACGTAATTGAATCAGAAATGAGGAGATCCGTAGGAGAACTAAAGTCACCGACGTACCGAACTGCAAAGCTTAAGTGACAATGGGCAGGGTACATAGTCCGCAAAAGCGGTGGACGCTGGGGCCCGAACGTGCCAGAGTGGCGGTCTCGCACCGGAAAATACAGCGTCGGTAGACCCCCCACCAGGTGGACCGATGACATCAGACGGGTTGCCGGCAGACGCTGAATACAAGCGGCGCAAGATCGGGCCCAGTGGAATTCATTAAGAGAGACCTTTGTCCAGCATTGGACGTTCATCGAGACGACGACGAGACGAAACTTTAAAGGTTTAAAATATTGTTGAATCGTCTTGTTTTTGTATAAAAATTAAGAATTAGTAGGATATAAAATGAAAAAAAAGGAAAATTAGGTGACGGCCTGACGGTTCGAGTCATGCTATGCACGACTTGGATTTAGGAAATTGTATTTTGTAACTTAAATCTCTGAAGGAAGGCTTCGGCCGTGACTAGTTACCACCTTACCAACAAAGACGTTCCGCTAAGCAAAATAATTGCGTTTCGTACGATGCTATGTAGAAACCATAACAAGTAAATTACCTCCATAGATTGTATCATCACTTACCATCTGGTAAGATTGCGGTCAAGCTCTAACCTAACAGCGACAAACAAAATATTGTTTTAAAAATCATCTGAAAATTAAAAAAAATAAACATTGGTAAAAGTACAAAAAAGGAATACTTATGTTAATGAGAACCGAGAATGCAGAGAGGTAAATTGTAATAGTCTTTCTATTAAAACAAGCCCCTTTTTTTAAAAGAAACACTAAATTAGCTAAAGCAGTAACCGAGTTTCCAAGTGTTTAATAATATAATTTAAGATCCACTGACCATTGTTCCGAGCTCCAAGTAACGCTTAATGATTTCTACAAACTGATGCACATGAGTTGCAATAGCGAAATAGGAGTCATTAAAACGGTGATTCATTGGACTTCCTTGTATATAATTTACTCATTGTGGCGGCTTTATTATTTTGTCATTTAACTTTAGCTGTCAACATTTTTCTATATACTTAACTAGCTGAACCCGCGACTTTGTCTGCGTGGAATGTTTTTTGGGTGGCATTTTCATTAACTTAGGCAAATCGTTTTACAAATAAGAAACATACGTACAACCCCCCTTACGGGTGGAATTTTTTAAAATCCGTTTATAGCTGATCTCTAGTCGGCAAAAGGAATATTTCTACCAAGTCTCTACGCCTTATGGTTCAAGAGATATATGATATATGACGAGTCAATAGTTAACACCCCCGCAACCTCCCTTGCGGGTGGAATTTCGTAAAATCCGTTATTAGCTGACCTCTACTTGTCAAAAGGAATAATCCTACGAAATTTCAAGTCTCTACACCATATGGTTCCAGAGATAGCGATAAGAGATATCCAAGTATCTATTGACTCATCGTCAATAGATACCTGGCTATCTCTTTTATATACATACATACATATGTAGCATTTCTATATATATAGACAGATGTGTATGTAGATTTCGACTCCGGTTTGAAGAAAAACTGTGTTACATTTGTCTGCTAAATCATAGTCATATTAAAAACAAAAATGGGCCAAATATGATCCAAATATGATCCTCGTGGGACACCCATTTTTACTCGAAATCCTGATGTCCCTATAACGTATTATATATGCTGTAGTTTGTATTCTATTTTGAAGAACTAAACAAATTATGTTTCTCATCTCTCACATCTTAGCGGCTTAATTTAATTATAAAAATGCTTTGATCTACGCAATCAAAAGCTTTTGCAAGTTCACAGAATATTCCTTAAGCATTCTGGGGACTTTTCAAAACAACAAAAATATGTTGACTATTTTATACAACTGGGTCGAAATATCGGCAAAATTAAAAATTAAAAATCGCCATCGTGATATGTACCCGTTCAAATAGTCAATATGTTAATAAACCACGAAAATTTAAGTTTAAAACAAAAATATGTCTCATAAATGCCCGCATCTGGCGTATTGAGACCCTTTCTAAATCCGTGTTGTATCCTAAGTTAGTAAAATGTCTAGATAATGTTTTGTTGGATATAAATAATATTAAAAACACGTGGTTTTTAAATTTGATTTTAGGCAGAATGTTTTCCTTTTAACAATATTGCGATAGTATTTGTTAACAAAATGCAGAAGACGCGGAAATTACACGACGCGTACGTAATTGTTTATTTTATATTAATTATAATTAAAAAATATGTTTTTCATGTATAGTATTTAAATTATTATATAGAGATAAGATAACAAAATTTCAAAATAATCCGAGATTCTAAAATGCCGAAAAATTTACTTCAAATGTTCCATACCTAACTAAAAAGCGCATCAATAAAAACTATTTGATAAAAATATTATTATAAGAAATTATAAACAGCGTTTATACTCTTTTAACCGTGCAAAATTGTTACTTTTTAAAGCTTTTAATATCTTAGCTTACAAATTCTCAAACCCCTTGACAGCGAATGTGTCGCAAAACTATCTTTTAAAAACCGCTATTAAATAAAAGTTTATAAAATAATTATAATTAGAATAGTGTTACATCGATTTTTAAGCACCTTATGCTTTTAAACAATAAAATGTTTTGTTAATTACTCTACTGTAATCTTAGACATATCATAATATTTTTTAGTAAATTTTAGGTTGGTTAACTATTAAAGCGTGTTTATAAAAACTTACTACTAACGGCCTCATTGGTCTAGTGGTTAGCATGTTCGACTACAGACATGAGTCCTGGGTTCGAGTCCCGGGTCGGGCCAATTCATAATTCGCTATTGAGTTTTCTATTAAGATATTCTCAATATTACATTTGGCGGTGTGATCCACCCCCGTGCTTCGGAGAGCACGTTAAGCCTGCGCTTGATCTCTCTCCGCAAGTGCCGGATTGCCGTGACGTCGGAATATGAGAGTGAAGGAATAGAGAGTACACTTGTGTACTATGCCTGCCAATCCGCAGTAGGGCAGCGTGGTGGGTCTATGCTCTAAAAAACCCTCTCTCGTATGAGTGAGGAGGCCTGTGCCCAGCAGTGGGACATTATTGGGCTGCTACTTACTTACTACTACCTGACATTTATCTTACAAAAATTTTCAATCATTAAAGAATTACTTTTTATTCGTTCAATCTAGTTCTTTTACATTTTTTTTTAAATTTATAGTTGAAGACAATTGATGTTAGCGCAGTTTTAATTAGGAATTAACAATATTTTTTCTATATTATGTTTTTTAAACCATTATTTATTTAATGTACGTTGTAGATTACGAATCAGTTGTTCCTACGCGGACGGTTCCTCCCATCATAGGCAGCGGAGCACGAAGAACGTTGATCGTTAAAAATTAAATTATACAATAAATTTAGCGCCGATTCCCCATAACTCATTTTATTATTAATTCTAAACTCGAGTAAAGCCATTAACTGTGATGTGCTTTTAATTGAATTTACCTTCGCATGCAAACTCGAAATTCGCTCCAGGCTAGAGGTTTGTGGATTATATTCGACCTTCTGTACAGAGATTTCGCATTTCACACTAATTATGGCACCATAAAGAAACCCACATGACATTTCTATTCACTTGTGGTAGCTAGCTCAGTCGTTGAAATTCGATTATAATGAATAATATTATAAGTTTAAACAATATTACGGTTCTACTGTCACAAACGTCTGGTCTCTATCCGGTCGTGTCGGTTTCCCGTCACGTCGGACTATGAGAGTGAAGGAATAGAGAGTGCACTTTGTATTATGCCTGCCAATCCGTAGTGGAGCAGCGTGGCGGGTTTATACTCTAAAAACCCCCTCTCCTATAAGTGAGGAGGCCTATCACCAGCAGAGGGACGTTTATGCGCTGGTATTTACCTTGCCTTGCCTTACTATACTTTTATAATCACAGATTTCGCAAAGGCTACACTAAATTTATTGTAAATTTGCCTATTTTAAAATCTACCTACATACCTACCTACATCACACCTCATTCCTATAGGAGTAGGCAGAGAAAACATCCTTCCACTTGCCACGATCCTTGCATATCTCCTTCGCTTCTTTCATTCTCATTAAACCTTTCATCGGTCCGTCGGTTTAGAGTACTCTTGACCTGGCCGTTATTTAAAATGTCATGGATTTGGTCCAGGAACGTTCGCCTTGGTCTTCCTTACAACTTTCGCATTCACTCTTGACTCATAAATCCTTTTTGTCAGTCTCCTTTCATCCATTCTCTCTACATGCCCAAACCATCTAAGCATACCTTTCTCAATTTTAGTCACTACGTCTTCTTTTATACCACAATGTTCTCTTATCACACTATTTCTTACTCTGTCACTCAGTTTTAATCCACTCATGCTTCTCAACGCTCTCATCTCTACCGCATTTAGTTTACTCTTGTGACTCTTCTGCCATACCCAACTTTCACTACCATACACAAGTGTTGGCAGCAACAATCCAGCATGCACAGCCAGTCTAGCCCCTTCAGACACCATCTTGCTATTCATAAAGGCGTGCAGAGCACCACTTACCATATTCCCTGCATTTACTCTCCTTGCAATATCACTTTCACATGTTCCATCTTTTGTAAATTTAGTTCCCAAGTATACAAATTCTTTCACCTCTTCCACTTGTTCCCCATCTATCAAAATATTGCCATTCATCATAGATTCATCTCGTTCAAAAAGCATAACTTTCGTTTTGTTTACATTTACTTTCATTCCTTTCCCTTACAGAGCTTCATTCATAATATTTAGCATTTCCTGTAGCTCATTAGCAGAATAAAATCTACAAATGTTAAATAAAAAAGAACCAAAAATTGCTTAAAAAACAGAATATCGTTTTTTATTAAATCAAAAAAATGCGATAAAATAATTCATGAATACACAAGTCTTCTGTAAATGATGTTCCTTTTACAAAAACTCTTTCGTGGTTTGCTAAATGTCTGACAAACAATATTAATTTATTCTTCATTTGACCACAGACTATAAATATAAACTAAAGAGTGCGTGTGTCAAATATATGGTAGTGTAAGTAATGTAACTAAACTAAACCCTTAAGTCGGATTCATCCGGGGCGCCAGAGCAGAATGCGTCAGCGGACATCTGGACCCCAACACCTGGTTGAAGCGGGTTCCGCTGGGTTTAAGTGGGTATCCTGGTACGACCAGCGTGTCCCACACCCACGGATGTAAGTTTACACTTCATCCGGCGTGCATAAAGCATTTCCCAGCGTTAATGTTTAATTTATTGATTTCATGTTTTCTTCTTTACGGTATGAGGGTAAAACTTTAACGGATGAAACGCGTGATAAGCGTTACGAAGATGTGCAGCGTATTTAGGTTAGTCAGTTTTAATATTTACAAATAACATGTGGTGTTTAAATTTTCAACTGGTCATTTAATATATTATTATCATATATTCCATAAATTCTGTTTTCTAAATTTTTAATTTTATATTGACAAAAAACACATTGGCATTTTTATTTACAATTCGTCATTATTTGTATTAATTTTCGACACTTAATATTATAATCACAATTAAATTCATTAAATTCCTAACATATCTTCCTTTTCCCTCTTTCTAAGTCTCGGAAATCTAATGATTTAAATTTGTATAAATATAAGTAAGTAGCAGCCCATTAATTTTCCCACTGCTGGGCATAGGCCTCCTCAGTCCGAGGAGCGAGGGTTTTTAGAGCATAGACCCACCACGCTGCTCCACTGCGGATTGGTAGGCATAGTACACAAGTACACTCTCTATTCCTTCACCCTCATAGTCAGATGTGACGGGAATCCGACACGACCCGAGAGAGATCAGGCGCAGAACCGCCGGCTTAACGTGCTCTCCGAAGCACGGGGGTGGATCACACCGCCAACTTCCCAACTTCGGGTAAATATTGAGAAAACCTTAATAGAAAATTCAATATTGCTTTTTGAATTGGCCCGACCCAGGACTCGAATCCAGGACCCCATGTCTATAGTCGAACATGCTAACCACTAGACCAATGAGGCAGCATATAAATAAGTCTTACTTCTGAAATGTGTAATTTGTACGCACGTACTTTTTTGTGTACAATAAAAACAATATTGACATTCTGCACTCCTATTCATAAACTGTAAGTGTAGAAAATTTCATACTCCTCCGTCTGCACAACTTTTGTTAAAGTGGGTGTAAAGTTTTTGCTTACGTATTTATATATAGATGTATATATCGTATCTTCACAGGTTCATGTCCATGTGAACTGGTACAATACAAAAGAAATGCACTTTAAAATTCTCAGCATCGAAATATCGATGCGTCATCGACACGGCTTGAAATGAAAGAGTTTGTTGTCCTTTTACACCGCTGCGTCGGACAGACCCTTAATTCGCGTTTTCCAGTTCTTCGAAACCAGTTACACACGACTCGGATGCTATTCGGATGTTTTTGTTCCAAAAACGCAATACTTTTATTATAATTAACGGTTCCCTGCCATGTTACGCGCGTAATTCAAACAGACAAGTTAAAACTCTTATGACACGGTACGGGAATAATTACGTTATGCGTTACGCAATATATATAAGAGTATGTGAGTTAAGTTAAGTAGCAGACTATTAATATCCCACTGCTGGGCATAGGCAGGCTAATAGGAGAGAAGGTTCTCGGTTTATGTATACTAAGCTATGATATATAGAGCTCTGATATTTTAAACTGTATCATCACCTACTATTCATTAAGATTATAATTGAGTAAGTAGGTAGCAGCCCTTTAGCGTCCCTCGTAAAGAAGGTTTTAAAGCTTAGCCTCACCACGTTGCTCCACTGCGAGTTGGCAGGCATAATACATAAATAGATGCGCTAACACAAGTGCACTCTCTATTCCTTCACCCTCATAGTCCAGAGAGAAATCAGGCAAAGGACCAACGGCTTTACTTGCTCACCAAGACATGGGGATAACGCCAGCTTCCCAATTTCGGACAAATACTGAGAATTACATAACATAAAACTCAATATCGATTTTTGAACCCGGTCAACCCGGACCTCGAACACAGGACCTCATGTCAGTAGCCCAATAAGCTTACCACTAAACCAATCAGGCAATTCAATGGCCTCACTGGCGCAGTGGTACACGTTTTCGCTTTTTCGCAACATAAGTCCCGAGTTTGAACCCTATTTAGAACAATTTTTATATAAACAATAATTTGAATAAAATAAAGATGCAGTAAGGAACGAGAAGGCACAGTTGTATTGTTTGAAATTCTAATAATATTTTATTTTTTAAATTTTGTGTTACATTTTCACTTTATGCCTCAGTAAAATTCCACTATATTGATAGGCTACATATGATTAAAGTCTGAAACCCGTGTCTTTGTCCGTCCTTTTATACCTTGTTGGAAATTCCTATGATGTAAGAACATTTGAGTGGAGCGGAACATGGATATTGGACATAACTTTCGTCTTATCCATGTTCATTTTTAGGCCCACCTGTCGAGAAGCTCTGCTGAGGTCATCGAGCATTTCATTGAGTTCTTCCAGAGTCTCTGCCATAATGACCACGTCGTCGGCAAACCGTAGATGAGTGATGTACTCGCCGTTGATGTTGATGCCCAGTCCGTTCCACTCCATAAGCTTAAACAGGTCCTCCAACGCCTGTCTCTTATACACATCTTGCAAGGGCGGTCTTATTGCTACAAACAATCTCTTCCAGACAACCTTATTATGTTAAAAAGCAGACTAAAACAAAGAATAGGACAGAACTGCGCCAGAAACTTAAATACAATATATAAAAATAAATTTTCTAAAGCAATTAAAATATAGGTAACCTAAATTATAAGCTTCTTTAATGCAATTTTGTCAAATAATTAAGAACTTTTTCTCTTCAAACAGTACCCACCGAATTAAATGACGTATATTTCTAATATATCTATCTATATTTCAAGGTTTTCACATATATAACTCAAATCAAAACACAATAATTGCAAACTTGCTACGCTATATAAAAATCTAAAACCTAGTTGTAACTTATGTAACAATAGAATTAAGAAACAACGAAGTATTGAATGTCAATCGTCTATCTTCAAGCCAATTACTTACAATTGTAATGCAATTATATTTTTACAATATTCATTGAACATAAAACCATTTTTGAAGTACAATAGGAGATATGACAAGCATTGACGAGAGGACCTCCCGCTTAGCGTATATGGACATACTATTGTTACTTACAATTTGCTAAATTAAACTATATGTCATTGCAATTAAGTTGAAATTTAATTGGCATAATTATAACCAATACAATAGGTGGCGCTAAGACANCGGAAGCTCAGAGTCACTCAGCGTGCGATGGAGAGGGCTATGCTCGGAGTTTCTCTACGCGATCAAATCAGAAATGAGGAGATCCGTAGCAGAACCAAAGTCATCGACATAGCCCTACGAATCGCGAACCTGAAGTGGCAATGGGCGGGGCACATAGTCCGACGGACCGATGGACGTTGGGGCCCGAAGGTGCTGGAGTGGCGACCCCGCACCGGGCGGCGCAGTGTAGGGAGACCCCCCACAAGGTGGACCGACGACATAAAGAGGGTCGCCGGTAGCCGCTGGAGCCAGGCGGCGCAAGATCGGTCCTTGTGGACATCATTACGTGAGACCTATGTCCAGCAGTGGATGTCCATCGGTTGAAGCGACGACGACGACGACGAAGAACATTTGATATGTGAATTATACTTTATTTATTTATATTATACATAAATACTATACTACTATATTATTCAACACTCCATTTAACTTCTTTAATATTTTAGCCTGTAAAATCATATTGTAAGACGTATGTAAGACCTAAAAAATACAATTTCCTAAATTAGACCTTCCCGGATTCGTACTAGCAATGAAAATACGCCAAAGAAACTTAACCATAAAACCCTCAGGGAACTTTAATTATCAGCTAGTAAAAGTAATTACAGGTCGAAATTAATACAAGATTTCCTCCCGTTAAATATTACCAGAAGAGGAATTCTCGTTAATTTTTTACTCACGGCAAGGGAGCGTACAACGTCAGCGGAACAAAGAAAAGTGTGGAAAAAATGCAATATCGTAGGCGAGGGAAATTGTTTTAGTAGTCTATAAATTCTTAAAAAGGAAACGTTGTTTACTCGCACTGTATGTAAAGACTGACGTTGTAGGGAACCGTACTGACATCAGTGACAGGTATACTCGTATCGGACGAGATACTACCAAAATGTTTCACATATTCTCTTTTTTATTTATTTATTCCACACATTTACAGGAGAGAGAGGATTTTTAGAGAGTAGACCCCACCACGCTGCTCTAGGGTTGGCAGGCTACACATACCCCAGAACTATAGAAGTGTCCATAAAAACTAAGATAAATAAATAGAATTAGGCTAAAATGCTTCAAAGGTTTGGCAACAAATAAGTATTATTTTGACTTAATATTTAAAAAGTAATAGCAACAACGAACATATTTGTCGAATATAGAGTTGTTGTGATAGAAATATCAATATTTCTGGTGGCGATAAGTTCTTTCTATAATGGTCATAACTATAGGGTTATAAAATGCAAATGTATTGCAATTATTTTAATGTTTATTTATTTATTTTTGTCTACGATATCTAATATAAATACGAGTTAAATACTATAGATAAAAGCCTAGACCCCTAACCCTATGTAATCATTTCATGTCTGATTTTCTGAAACGTATGGGGTTTCAGAATCAAACAAAAATGGCCTTTTTTTGTTAGTACTTTCCAAAACCGAGTCCAATTTTCCTATCTATGCAAACGTTAGTTTTATTCTGGTAACAATTTAACTTGGAAGCGCGTGGAGCCGCAGGCACCTCCATAATTACATAAATAATTAACAACCACACCTCCAACACACGGATAAAATGTAAACAGGGCCTCGGGGCCCTAAACGTTACTTCGCAGTGTACCTAGTAGACGCATAAGTACATAATAATTACGTATTCTTCGCTTACTTTTGCCTACGTACCTTAACCGTTTAAATACACAATGTGTATTGACATTATTTTAAGCGAAAAATAATAACATAATTCACTAAGTACTAGGTGATTCACCCGTGTAGTTCTCGATCGCATAAAATTACCAATTTAAACACAGTTGAGCAACCTTTCTTATAGAAAGGCCACAAATGTTATGAGAATATTGTAACGGGCCACAAATGTTATGATGATATTGTTACGGGCCACAAATGTTATGAGCCATTGGTGCGGGCTACAAATGTCATGAACATATTGCTGTGGGGCAACAAATGTTATGACGATATTGTTGCAGGTCACAAATGTTATGAACATGGTTTTTTTATGTTTTTTCGTTAGGAAATGCAATTTACGCACTAACCCTGACCGATGACCAATCAGAAGTGTGGGACTCGGCGATGGTGTACGTCTTGCGATACCCACTAAAACCCAGCGGAACCCTCTTCGTCCATTAGTGAGGCACTAGGTGTTCAGCGAGATTGCCGTCTCGCAAAAGAAGGCCACTTCCGCCCACCATCTCTCACTGGAGAGCATCGCGCCTACAATGCTCCCCGACGAGAGGTCACCGCCAATCAATACCACCAGGAGGTGATGCTGAGGTCCCCAGACCGATAAATCTGTCACAGTGTGATGCGCTAAATCAATAGCCACACCACATGGATGACAAGCGGTTGACTTTTCCCGGCCAATGTGGTGCAGGAACTTCCCGAAGCACCCATGTCCGGTCAGAACCTGCACTAATCTGTAGAAAAGCATCCCATGCTCCCTAAAAGCCATCGTTCCAGGTGACAACGGATAGCCGTCACAGTTGCCATACCCGCTACCGGAAATTCGAGATTATAGTTCCATTTTTGGACCAGAGCCTGGTCAGCCAGGGCACTGACCCTTCGCCCTTGCAGCCGCTCTGTGCCAATACACGACCGCTAAAGCTTCCGCCCATAGCTCCCACGGGGGATCGCCCGCCAGAAGAGTCGCCGCCGTCCAGGATGCTGTACGGTAACCTCTGATCGCTATTACCTTCTGCGCTTTGTGCAAGCAGAGGATAGTTGATGTGATCAAGGCATCCACCCATACGGGTGCACCGTACAACGCCATGCTGATGTCGATACCGGCGTACAATCTTCTGCAGGACGATCAAGGACCTCCCACATTAGGCAGCAATCTACCGAGTGCAGCCGCTGCGTTAATGAGTCGCGGGACTAATGATTTAAAATGTGCCCCGAAGATCCAACGGCCATCCAATAAAATCCTTATTGCTTTCCTCCGTGGGGTACCTCTTTGAAGTCTTTGGAAGAGCAGCGCCTGCGTCTTGGTTATAGAAACTTGCAGACCCAAAAGCTGGATTCTTTCTACCACCATATCTGCTCCGACTTCCGCGAGCAGAGCCGCTTCGGCGAATGTCCTCCTTCTAGCGATTTTTTGTTTCTGAGAATCAAAATCTCAAGACTAATTCTTAATTCTACCCCTAAATTTGTCTATCAATGAAGGTCAGCAGTCATAAATCGAAAATGTTAAAGTACATGAGTACATTTATTCACTTGAATAAATTGATTATTGTTCAATAAAATTACATATACATTACTCACTGTGTATACAATATTTTTGGTAGGGATATAACATATTGTATTTTTATGTTTTATTTCATATATTTTTTGATTCCATTAGATTGGCTATTCAATAAATCATAATATAAATAAAGTGATTAAAATATCTATGTATATGAAATCCAAAAAAATCTGTTTTTATCCGTTGTAAGTTTCGAAACCAAAGGACAATGTAACCCAAACTGCCTGCAGTAGAATGTCGATTTCTTTAGAAAAAAGACTAGTACCATACAATACAAAACTCTTTATTGTATACTCAACACTTTAAAAAATACAAAGAACATATAAATTAGAGGGCATAATTGATGCTTTATCTTATGATTCCTTCCAGGCAACCGAAACTGCTTAAAAGGATACATAAACAGGGAAGCAGGAAAAGGTGTAACTCAGCTGAGTTGCGACCAGATTGTATTCCCTTAAATTGACAGTTTTAGGTGTACAGCACTATACAGAAACGAGATATGGATTACATAACATAAACGTGCTATAAGTGCCATATTAAGGTAAACATCCTTTGCGAGCGACATTGCAGCATATTAAACAATTTACTTAGTTTACCAACATGACAAAATTGAATAAACATATTAAAATGCTAGCAATCTGTTCAAAATATACTAACTGGTCCTCGCAAAGTTACCCGCGTAGTTCTCGATCCTAGAGGAATATTGGGAAATATGTACTTGTATGTTTCATGCTAAATTACAAGTCCATCGGGCGAATCTCACAGTGTATTTTATTATGAATTTTAGATAGACAGATAGATAGATAAATGCTTTATTACACAAGCAAGTTAGGAAAAATTACAGGAAAACTTAAATAATAGTTTAGTTAAGGATAAAGCAGGTGGCGCGATAAAATACAAAGAAACCAATTAAAAGTATTTAATAAAACTTAAATAAATTAAATGAAATTTTATAAAGAAAAAAATTAATAAAATCGGTACAGACCAACTTGAGTTATAAATAGTATAACTTATGTAACTTTATATGTTTTAATACTACCTTTCGTGTATAATTTTCAGATTAAAAGTATTCTATGTATCTTCTTATAACATTTGATTGTATTTGTATAAGTAAAGTAAGTGGCAGCCCATTAACGTCCCACTGCTGGGCACAGGCGTCCTCACTCCGAGGAGCGAGGGTTTTTAGAGCATAGACCCACCACGCTGCTCTACTGCGGATTGGCAGGCATAGTACACAAGTGCACTCTCTATTCCTTCTCTATCATAGTCTGATATGACGAGAATCCGACACGACAGGAGAGAGATCAGGCGCAGGACCGACGGCTTAACGTGCTCTCCAAGGCACAGGGTATCACACCGCCAACATCCCAACTTCGGGCAAATATTGAGAAAATCTTAATAGAAAACTCAATATTGATTTTTGAATTGGCCCGACCCGGGACTCGAACCCAGGACCTCATGTCCTTAGTCGAACATGCTAACCACTAGACCAATGAGGCAGTTTATATTTGTATGGTAATAAATAATTGTATAGAACAGATCAACATATTACAAACAAAATATAAGTAAAGAAAAGACCGCGGAATTCTTGCTCGTTGCTAACAATACGTTTGCCAGGTTTTTATCAGGAAGAGGCTCACAATAAAATATCTACTAATTTTAGACGCTTTTTTCAAAATAACTCCACCGAAAATTTATATAGTCGATGTGAGGAAACTCGTATATGAAGGTAATAAATAAATCATCGCCTTCGATATCGAAATACAATGGGATATAATATAAATACCGACAAAGAGCCGGCATGTTGTGTGTATAAAAGACATATTTGTCTGTTATTAAGATGCATGTATTGTCGCGTGTTTAGCGATGCACAACGTCAAGTTAACCATATAAGATGAGGAATCGCTATATTTTCGCATAAATTCCACTATTTTAACTCGTTTACCTTATAAGGTAACGTCATACAGTATCGTGCGTGGAATTTGTAAGACATACATTTTCTACTTGTAAAAAAACTGGTATCAATCTGTTTGTATATCAAATTTAATGTCTTTAAATATTAGTATGATTTGGCCTAAACCAAGTACATGATAGAAATATGTTTGTACACAATTAAAGAAAAACTATTTTAAATTGTTAAATATTATATAATATGTATGAAGTGTTTTATAGATGTATGTTTTGTAAATCATGTTATTAGTGTTTTGTTATTTTTCTTCTTTAAAATACGTACACCAAATCTCAACCAAATAATTTTCTATAATAAACTCCCACAAGATGATTCTAGAGATGTCAACTAATAAATTCAAAGTCTTTGTTAAAAAGTTAAAAGAAAGTTGATAGAAAGATCGTATTATAAGTTGCAAGATTGCTTAGACGATAGAAACGGGGGTGAACGAATTGCTCTAATTTGAATTAAAATATAGTAAACTAATATGATATTGTAATGATGATGGTAACAAAAAAAAAATATCCGAGTGAGATATTTGTGGGTTCTTCTCGGATCAGGGCTCGAAGGAAGCCCCGTAACTTTAGATTTTAAGCCGTTCTTGAGTACCACCATCAGACGTATATTAGAATCAAAGTATGGAAAAAATAATAATTTGACGATTCAAAAGTGCTGTGATATGCATACTTGAATAAAGATATTAGTTTTACTAGTTTATCGCCGGTCTAATCTTTTGGGAACATTCATTTCATTTATTTCGCCCTTCACCTTTTTGATGTTTTATTTTACGTTTGTGATTCTTCTGTCATACCCAACTTTCACTACCATACATAAGTGTTGGCACCAACACTCCAGCATGCACAGCAAGTCTAGCCCTTTTCCTAGATGACATAACGATTTTATATATTAGCATACTTGATTAACACAATTAAACAGTCTACCAAACACCCGGAGACATATTTTCATACATTAAACCTACTTAAAGTGTATATATCAATATAACTTGACGTTTGATGACCACAATCAACTAAAATAGAGATGACGCCGCCATTTTACGTCGACGTCTCAACAAGTACGCGGCCCACAGTGGTTTTTTAATCGCAATATTAATATTTATCGGAGTTCCAATTTAAACGTAGTATTACCCACGCGGACATATTTTATATTAATTTTCAATTTGAATAATATTAATTTACTCTCAACGTCATATGTTTTTAATGTGCTCTTTATAAAGACAGCGTTAGAAGTGATCATTGTTAATTTTTTCTTTTCGTAATTCTAAATAAGTTCGAGAACTCTAGTAAACCTTAAAAGGTTTACCAGAGACTTCGGCCGTGGCTAGTTTTTACCTTGAGTGCAAATACAACGGTAAGCAAAAACAAATGCATTCCATTACAATACTATGTAGAACTGCCTCATAGGTCTATTGGTTAGTATGTTCGATTACAGACATGAGGTCCTGGGTTCGAGTCCCGGGTCGGGCCAATTCAAAATCGATATTGAGTTTTCTATTAAGATTTTCTCAATATTTGCCTGAAGTTGGGAAGTTGTGATCCACCCCCGTGCCTCGGAGAGCACATTAAGTCGTCGGTCCTGATCGTCGGCCTGGTCGTCGGCCTGATCTCTCTCCGGTCGTGTCGGATTTCCGTCACATCGGATTATGAGAGTGAAGGAATAGAGAGTGCACTTGTGTACTATGCCTGCCAATCCGCAGTGGAGCAGCGTGGTGGCTCTATACTCTAAAAAACCCTCGCTCCTCGGAGTGAGGAGGCCTGTGCCCAGCAGTGGGACGTTAATGGGCTGCTACCTACTTACTATGTAGAAACTATTAGAGGTAAATTACCTCTTACCAGGTTTACGCGCTACTATATTAGACTATATCATCACTTACTAACTTACTAGCTAAACGGTCACCAGTAAAAGAAAATATACAGAATAAAATATAGGTAAATAAAAAAATTTTTTAGGATTACAATATTATCAAAATACTATAAATAAAAAAGGAAAAACTATTAAAACAAAACCACAAGTGTTCATGCGTGCATGCGAGCGTGCGTGCGCGTGTGTCTGTGTGTGTGTTTCCACGAGAGAGAATGAGCTAGGAATATAAATCATGGGACACTTTTTAATCTTTAACGATTAAAAAATGGGGGATTTGGGTAAAAGCTTTAAAAATACTTCACGACCTATTGCCATATCTACCAAATATAACAATTAGGATCTAGCGTTTTCTAAAGAGAAAAATTCAAAGAAACATTAATTCTCACAGTACTGTCGCTATATGTAATACATAATATCTTATATATTCCTGAAAATATACACTTATAAGGTAAAAAAGTGAAATACACAATTTTAATACAAGAAATAAAAACAAACTTGTAATTCCTTACTTTACAGTGAAGAAGGTTCAGAAATCATTTGTCGGGTTGACCATACGTATTTTTAATAACATACCTCATTCAGTTTTAGATTTGGCCACATAATTTAGAGAAATATGTCAACAACACCCCTTTTCAAAAGACATATTTAATGTTGAAAATTATTTAAGCTATATAAATGTTAAAACTTGATTCCAGTTGCTCACAGAAGCAAAATATTACTCATTGTAACATACTATTTCTAAAAGAGTAACCGTTTATTTTCTTGCGGGTTTCTTCTCAGCGGATTCAACTTACCGAACCGGTGGTAGATTTGTTACCAACGGACAGACTACTGACTATTCAAAACTGCTTTTTGAGCCTACTTGAATAAATAATGTTTTGATTTGATGTGATTTGAAAATATCATTAAAATCTGTCGAGCCACTTAAGAGTGAGCACAAACACTGTAACTTAAGATTTAGATGTAAAACTTCTATAGCAACGCATGACAACGACTCATTACGTGTCGTAGCGTCACCACGTCGTCTCTCTCCGCACTCACTCGGTTCGGCAATCTCTCTCGCCGCATATACTACAGTGAAAACAATGTATTAATTACTACGGTACAAGTAACCCGTGTCTTACTTAACCCAACCGAAACTGGGGATTCTAACTCCCACTTGTGTTTTAACACAATAACTTGAATGTTAGTTTTAACACTTTTTGTAATCATAAAAAAATAATAAAGAAACCTTATCCCGTTTTTATTTTTCATTGTCGAAAGCGCAAAACCTTTAAAAATATTATTTTGATATTAAAAATAACCCCAAATAGTTGATATGCTACATCTACGTTCCTATTATTTTTTTCCTATTAGTTTGGTTTTAGGTAACTAATGACACGTTGTTTCTCTCGCTCAAACAAACGTGGTACCGTAAGGAAAGAGTGAGACAAATATAAGACACAGATTTTAATTTAGCCCATTTGTATGGCCGCGTATGTCGCATAATCGTGACTCTGGGGTCTTTTGGTACATCCCTTCGGATCACTAATGTTTTGATACTTAGAAGCAAAATGGTTAAGAAACTTAAATGTTACACATCTGGCTTTCTTAGATGGATAGGTGTTTTTGTATATCTGCTTAACCTGTAAATATGTATGATTTTCCCACAATGTTTTACCCACATATAATAATTTTTCTAATTTATAGTTAAATAAATAAATAAACAATTATTGGAACGTAATCACAGGTACTTGCTGGTTTATTTCAAAGCTCTCTCAATTACCGAGGGGGAAACTCGCGGCAGCAATATTGATTCCGACAAGAAGTCTTTAAAGAGGCAATTCAAAGAGTGCGGACCCACCTGTTTTAAGTCTATGGCGGTTTTATATAGAATTTTATGTCCCTTGTTTTATTTAACAGCCTACAACACAATTCATTACTACGCTTTTTCATTATTAATGACTTAGATGAATTATTGAAGATGTTACACCTACATGCCAATAAATAGAATCGGGATGCATGTTTGTAATTAGAGTAAGAAAATTTAAACGGTATTAAAAACCAAGTCTAAGTTTGATATTACAAAAGTCATCATATCCAGGGTTCGATTCACAGAAATGCAAATGCAGCAAATTGTGTTTTTTCATTTGTCTGATCCTACCCCATTTCTGTAATAGAACAATACCATTTTGACGTAAAACGTCGTGTTTGGTCTAACCCCCCAGCCCCTCTTATTGATTAGTCAGGAGACCTCTGCTCAGCAATGGGATGTTAATTTGCTACTTACCTCTGTAAACATAACTGTTAAATGTCATTTGACATTACATTTGATAACTATAAATTTTATTGTTATTCAAACTTTTACCAAATAATAGGTTAATGTTTGATATTATTTGTCGATTTGGTTTTAATTAACATATCAGTCATTTAAGACACCTCTTTTGAGATCGTATATAATAATTAATATTTGAATGGCAATTTAATTTACACGTCACATTCTAATTTATGTCAAATACTTGATGAATTCATTAGTGAACATTTTGAATACACTGTAGTAAACTACACAACAATTTGCTGTTAGTGATTGAAGACTTTGACCCCGAATAATTAGTCCTGACTGTGTATATTACTTATAGTACATAAAATTATTGGTACGTCTACTAACTATATATATTTCTATAAATAACTCCCAGGGACAGGGAAAACTGGGGGGCTGTAGTCATGCGCATAACATCTGACCACTCACACTTCATGACGATCACGACCGCTCTGTCAAGAGCGAAACGAATAAGAAGAAGAAGAAATAACTCCATAAAGACGTTCTAGAGATGCCACTGAATAAATTTCAAACTCTTATAAAGAAAGCTAATTGAAAAATCAAACTTTAATTTTTAGAATAACTAGGGCGAAAAAAACAGCTACAGAGCGAATTGGTTTAACATAAATAAACTGATTTTTGTTTTGTTTTAAGGAGGAGAAGGAAACATTCTGACCTTAGGTTTTAAGTCGTTCTTTAATATCGTTTGAAGGTAGTAGGTTGTAGCGATCATGGCTCAATACGTGGCCCAAGTATAAATAAATAAATAGCATTCTTTACTAAAGTGCCTCATTGGTCTAGTGGTTAGCATGTTCGACTACAGACATGAGGTCCTGGGTTCGGGTCCCGGATTGGGCCAATTCGAAATAGATATTGAGTTTTTTATTAAGATTTTCTCAATATTTATCCAAAGTTGGGAAGTTGGTGTTGTGATCCAACCCCGTGCCATGGAGAGCACTTTAAGCCGTCGGTCCTTCGCCAGATCTCTCTCCGGTCGTGTCGGTTTGCCGTCACCTCGGACTGTGAGAGTGAAGGAATAGAGAGTGCACTTGTGTACTATGCCTGCCAATCCGCAATGGACCAGTGTGGTGGGTCTATGGTCTAAAAACCCTGTCTCATATGAGTCAGGAGGCCTGTGCCCAGCATTGAGACGTTAAGGGGAGACTACTTACTTTACTTTTACTCTTTACTATCACAGCATACAAAATGTACTTTAATGAAGTTGTTTTAAGGGTAGAAAATCAAGTGAAATAGTAGACTTGGACTCCTAATTATGTCATCGATCACAGGAAGGCAAAAACGTGATCAATCTACACAAAACTCAGTGCTGCGACATTCGCGACCGTCACGATTAACACATTAACGCCTCGGTTTTTTGTTGCAATAGTATAACATTTTCATTTTATTTTTTAAAAGTGATAAACCATTAGATATACATTTTATTGAGAATAGTGGTAACCCAGTTGTAGAAATTTTACCATAATTTTTAAGTCTCGTTTATATTTATACAAAACTTTGAGTTTCCGAGACTTGGAGAGAAAAAAGGATGATATGTTAGGAATTTATTATGATATGTCATTGAAATGTCAAAATTAATACAAATAGTTTCTTGAAATTTCCACAGATGAAGTGTAAATAAAAATTCCACGTGTTTTTTGTCAATATTACAAATTATTAATTAAATGTTGTATTTTAATTTAAAGTTTAGAAAAGAGCAATTATGAATAATTGTATATTAAATGACAAGTGGCAAATTAAAATGCCAAATGTTGTTTGTAAATATTAAAACTACCTAACCTTCAAACGAATTAGCATAAAAACGCGGCACATATTCGTGACGCTCGCGAATCGCGCGATTCATCCGTAAAAAATTTACACTCATGCGCCTAAAGAAGTTTCACTTCAAACATTGTAAAAATCTTTTTAATTATATTAAAGTGAGTCCCTACTTCCCTATATCACGGCATCATGTGTTCACGGCTATACCAATTCCGATAATAATTTTAATCTCCACTTTGTTATAGTCAGGAGAATATTCGTGTGAAAGATAAAAGTTAACAAAGATACATAGAATATAGTAACTTTTCTAATGTAACCTGCTTTTGAAACTATAAACTTTTTTTATGTAACCTTATGGCATATTTAAAAATATATTATTTACGTGAACGTACCAGGTTTATAACTACCTCACTGGCCTAGTGGTTATTATGTTCGACTACAGACATAAAGTCCTTGGTTCGGGTCCCGGATCGGGCCAATTCAAAAATAGATATTGATTTTTCTGTTAAGATTTTCTCTATATTTGCCTGAAGTTGGCGGGAGGGAGGTTGGCGCTGTGATCCACCCCCGTGCCTCGGAGAGCACGTTAAGCCGTCGGTCTTGCGCCCGACCTCTCTCCGGTCGTGTCTGATTCCTGTCACATCGGACTATGAGAGTAAAGGAATTGAGAGTGCACTTGAGTACTATGTTTGCTAATCCGCAGTGGAAGAGCGTGGTAGGTCTATGCCCTAAAAACCCTCTCTCAGTGAGTGAGGAGGCCTGTACCCAGCAGTCGGACGTTAAAGGGCTGCTACTTACCTTGCTTGTTATTTGTAGATATTTCGATCCAATTGTATTCGGGTTGTGGTCGCGTTTTTAATATAATTGCCTTTTTGATATAAACTACTGGATTAAGATTTTCTCAATATTTACCCGAAGTTGCGAAGTTGGAGGTGTGATCCGCCCCCGTGCCTCGGAGAGCACGCTAAGCCGTCGGTCCTGCGCCTGATCTCTCTCCATCGCGTCGGATTCCCGTCACATCGAACTATGAGAGTGAAGAAATAGAGAGTGCACACTTGTGTACTATGCCTGCCAATCCGCAGTGGAGCAGCGAGATGGGTTTATGCTCTAAACAGCCCTGCTCCTCGGAGTGAGGAGGCCTGTGCCCAGTAATGGGACGTTAATGGGCTGCTACTTACTTACTGGAGTACATGTTGCCGCCAATTTAAACATTACATCGCGATTGAAACTTTTTTCTTGATTTTAATTAACTTAGCGGACTAGTCTTAGTATGTAGATAGAACTTGTAGGCAATGAAGTTAGATTCAGTGCTTAGTTTCTGGCTGTAGGAGATGCTCTGGGACCGCTGATTTTTGAGACACGTTGGGCTATAGATCTTTTTGTTTTCCCGAGGTAGGAGCTTCCACAGGTTCTGTCAATTTTGTAGACGCCCAGACACTGATACAGTACGTAATCCTTTACATCCCGCGTCTTATAACTTATCTTTTGTAAGTAAGTGAAGAAGGTATTGATATTATAATTCTTCTTAAAGAAAATTTTGTTGAGTAATTTGTCTAGGTTTGACCCTACCATGAGCACCCACAAGTATACTATTTGAATTCCTGTATGATGCTGGATAGAAACAATTTGTAAATTACCTATTCCCAGGTTTCATCTGATGCAATCATAAAACATAATTCCTTCCAATGTTATAACTGTATTTTTCTTTACAGATAATGAAGGCGCATTTCGTCATGACAGGAACAATGATAATGAAACTGAATTCTTCTTTAAAAAATAATTGACGAATACCAAAAGATGGAGGGTGTGAGAGTAACACACCATGGGTTAAAGGCGCATACGCCTGAGGGATCAGCTGGAAGGATAACCCAAGCTGGTCTAGCAGCACGAAGTGCAGAAGGAACTGCTGCGAAAGCTATGGCCATAAAAGGCCATGAAGATCTATGGGTGGAAATCCAAGCCAACACGTTCAGGAATTGGGTGAACGAGACCCTCAAGCCTGTAAACATAAAGGTAATTTATACATATAATACCAAATCACGAAACTTAAAGCGATAAAAAGTATTAAGCAATTTACAACAATTGCAAAGAAAAAGCAAGTGTTACGGACTATTGATGTTTCAATAGCGTGACTAAACAAATTTAGAAATCTCTGCTTCGCAAGTTTCATAGTTAGAATATACTTGTTTTGTGTATATAAGATTTCTATACTATATGCATATTTTCGGAATACTTTCATATGAACGATTGTTCTTCTAAAATTTAATAATCCACTACCTAGGTCTATTGATTAGCTTGTGCGGCTATAAGTTATAAAGTCCCGGGTTCGAATCCCAGGCCTTTAGATTATATTAGTTTCGGCTTATTCTGATAGGAACCTTATGTAATTGTTTTCACATTCCACTATTGTTATGTGAAATTACTATTGAAATAACTATTCTAAAATGGTGAAGGTACAACACGCAACAGGTTCTTGGTCTAGTGGTTAGGTTGTTCTACTATAAGTCTTAAGGTCTCGGGTACAAATCCCAGGTTTCTTGAAATACACTTTTCACATGACTGTTATGACAACCTCGTCGGTGCAATAGCGAATGTATTCGCTTCGCTAGCAGAGGTCTTGAATTTAAATCTCGCAGTGTAAATTTATTCAATTGCATATTCTGACTTATCTCAGTCTGGACTGGTGGGAGGGTTTAGCCGAGGCTAGTTACCACTCTACCAAAGACATACAGCTACCCAAAGAGATTTGTGTTCCAGTACGATGCTGTGAACAGATCTCTCAGGCAGAGGCTCTTAACAGATTAACGCGCATCCATCTTAGATTCTAATACCATTTACCATCAAATGTGATCACAGTGCTAACCTGTCAGTAATGAAATTAAAAGTGCGTGCGTACAAAGTACACATGTCAGAAATGAAACTTCTTTGGCAAACTAATTTTTATGTCTTGTTTATATTTATACAAATCTAAAACTGTAGATTTCCAAGAATTAGAGGGAGGGAAAATCGGAAAATATGTCTTGTTTTATTACTGAAGGTTTACCGCTTGACTGTGATCTCACCTGATGGTAAGTGATGATATAGTCTAAGACGGAAGCGCGCTAATCTGGTAAGAGACGATATACCCCTTATGGTTTCTACACAGCATAGTACCGGAGCACAAACCTCTTTGTTTTGGCGGTACGTCTTTGCTGGTATGGTGGCAACTAGCAACAACTGAAGCCACCCACCAGACCAGACTCAGACAAATTATAATATACAATTTTCTAAATTCGCCCTACCGGTTTCAGAGTCGCTCACTAATTTGCAGGTTAAGTAATACTATTCTTAAATTTTTCATTATTATATTCCATACTTTGAATGGTTTAAAACACAATACAACTAAGAACTGTCACTAGGGGAATATTACTTCATTCTCCCGTGCTTATCCCTCTTATACCAAACGCCCCACTCAAAATGATTACCCCGCTCATAAATAATAAATCGACCAATGACAGTATAAAGACCTCAGCATAATAAACAAATATAGTAATTTAATAGCAAACCGCAAATAAAATATTCATGATCGCTAACAACTGGGATCGAACCCGGGGCTTCTACTAACAAGCCGAATGCTCATACCACTGCGCCAGTGAAGCCGTCGAATGTCAGGAATTTAATGAATTTCATTGTCATTGATATATTAAGTGTCGAAAATTAATACAAATTTATTGAAATCTCAAATGACGAATTGTAAATACTGCCACGTGTTTTATGTCGATATTAGAAATTATTCATTAGTTTTTGTTTTTGAATTTAGAAAAGAGAATTTATGCAATATTTTTATTTTATATTTTCTTTATATGAAAAATAGTATATTAAAACTGCCTAACCTTCAAACGAATTAGTATAAAAACGCTGCACTCACGCGTTTTATCCGTAAAAATTTTACCCTCATGTGCCTAAAGAAGTTTCATTTGAGAAATATTACAATTAAATAATCGTCAGTAGTCTGCTTGTTGATAATAAATCTACCACCGGTTCGAAAAGTTGATTTCACTGACAGGAAACCCCCAAGTAACTCAGTAGTTACTCTTAAACAGGGTTTTTGTAGGTTATAACATATATTTTGTGTCCATGTCAATTGGAATCAAGTCCAAACAATTTTATCGCTTAAACCATCTTCAACACTATAATATGCCCTTTGGTTAAGGATGTATTTGACATATTTCTTAAAACTATGTGTCTAAGGTATCTTATTGAAAATACGTATGCTCAACCCGACAAATGATTTCTATACCTTCTTCACTCTAAAATATGGGATTACAAGTTTGCTTTGTTTCTAGTATTAAAATTGTGTATTTCACTTTTTATTCTGTATAAGTGAATGTCATTACGGATCTATAAGATATTTTTTAATATATATTGCGACGGTACGGTGAGAATTGATATTGCTTTGAATTTTTCTCTTAACGAATAAAAAAAACAAAATTGAATTAATTATTGGTAATATAAAATTATAATTTTTTTTTCTGGAATTAGATACTGTCAAAAACGTTAAACATTTCATTGCAAATTAATTATTTATAATAATAATGGTACATGAAGTTTTATAAATAATTATTTATTTAAAATTATTGAATTTAAATAGTGAGTACGTCGCGCACGCACGCACGCACACACACTTCATAGACAGACACCCGCAATCTGTCTGGTGCTTATTAGTGGAATAAACAAATGTAAAATCCTTAATTTGCTTAAGTTAATATTATTACATTATATGTTAGTTTTAAAAGGGCTGTGGATTTTGTAAAAATAAATTAATATTGACAAAAAACACGTGGCATTTTTATTTACAATTCTTCATTTGAGATTTCAATAAATTATTTCTATTCATTAATTAATTACATTCCTAACATATCTTGCTCTTTCCCTCTCTCTAAGTCTCCGAAATCTTAAGTTTTAGATTTGTATAAATATAAACCAGACTTCAATTATAGTTTGCCAAAGACGTTTCACTTCTGACATGTGTACTTTGTATGCACGCACTTTTAAATTAATCTAATATTGCACTGGCGTAAATGACTCTATAGACACTTGAAATAATAACCCTATTTGGAAATTCCGGGTTCGACATAAGGCTGGATAAATTGAGGAAAAGATTTCCTTTAAACGCTTACGAATCTTTTACGGTTACCACTCTAGCGGCAAAGTCGCACCATTAAACCATTCAACTTTTGTGAATCTTTACCTTATAGAAAACAATTTGAAGTAATGGATATACGTTTCCCAGATGTCACCATTTTGAACTAAATCACCTCTAAAGATAGATAGCAAAAAATCACATACACTCACATTATAATCAAGTGAAATTTGCTACTTTATCTATAACAATAATATTTGTTTATTGAATAAAGATAAATTTGAACTACATACATACATACATAGCATCACGCCTTATTCCCATAGGGGTAGGCAGAGACAACATCCTTCCACTTGCCACAATCCTTGCATATCTCCTTCGCTTCTTTCAATCTCATTAAATCTTTCATACAAGTTCGTCGGTTTTGAGTACTCTTGACCTGGCCGTTATTTAAAATGTCCTGGATTTGGTCCAGGAACGTTCGCCTCGGTCTTCCTCTTCCAACTTTCGCATTCACTCTTGACTCATAAATCCTTTTTGTCAGTCTCCTTTCATTCATTCTCTCTACATGCCCAAACCATCTAAGCATACCTTTCTCAATTTTAGTCACTACGTCTTCTTTTATACCACAACGTTCTCTTATCACACTATTTCTCACTCTGTCACTCAGTTTTAATCCACTCATGCTTCTCAACGCTCTCATCTCTACCGCATTTATTTTACTTTTGTGATTCTTCTGCCATACCCAACTTTCACTACCATACATAAGTGTTGGCACCAACACTCCAGCATGCACTGCCAGTCTAGCCCTTTGAGACACCATCTGGCTATTCATAAAAGCATGCAGAGCACCATTTACCATATTCCCTGCATTCACTCTCCTTTCGATATCACTTTCACATGTTCCATCTTTTGTAAATTTAGATCCCAAGTATACAAATTCTTTCACCTCTTCCACTTGTTCCCCATCTATCAAAATATTGCCATTCATCATAGATTCATCTCGTTCAAAAAGCATAACTTTCGTTTTGTTTACATTCACTTTCATTCCTTTCCCTTTCAAAGCTTCATTCATAATATTTAGCATCTCCTGAAGCTCGTTAGCGGATGACGCAAGTATTACTTGATCATCAGCGTAGAGTAAACATTTGATGAGTAATTCATTCATTCTTAACCCATACATACATTCTTTTAAATCTGTCAAACATTTATCCATGAAAAGGTTGAACAGCCATGGTGACGCAACACATCCCTGTCGAACACCTCTTTCGACAGGAAACCACTCCGTGTACGCTCCGTTTATTCTGACACAGGCACTAGAACCCTCATAGAGAGACTTCAATGCTTGGATCAGACAACCGCTCACCCCATACGTAGATAACGTTGACCACAGCTCATTCCTCACCACTCGATCATAGGCCTTTTCTAAATCTACGAACGCGCAATAAACTTTTTGGTGTTTAGCCAAACATTTTTCAGTTAAGCACCGTAAAGAAAAGACCTGATCCGTACATCCCATTCCTCTTCTAAATCCCGCTTGCACGTCCCATATTTTCCCATCAGTTTCATTAATCACAATTTGAACTAATAATCAGTAAATTTCTAGTGTATACAAATCTATTACTTTATTAAGTAAGAGCAACTTTTTATTATTTGTAAATAAAAACGCCGCGCTTTTGTCAATATTTATACTCCACAGTCCTTTTAAAACTAACATGTAATCTGATAAAATTAACTTAAGGCAAATTAAGGATTTCAATTTTGTTTATTCTAACAATAAGCGTCAGACAGATTGCGGCTGGCTGTCTAGGAAGTTTGTGTGTGTGTGTGTGTGTGTGTGTGTGTGTGTGTGTGTGTGTGCGCGTGCGTGTGTGTGTGTGTGTATGTGCGTGCGTGAGTGGGTGCGTGGTTACGTGCGTGCGCTACCTACTCACTATTTAAATTCATTAATTTTAAATAAATAATTATTTATAAAACTTCATGTACTATATATTTGAAGAATATACTATATACGGGTACATACCACGATAATGTTTTTTGTCAATTTCTCGATATTTCGGCCCAATTGCATGGGCCGTGGTCGATTCATAAAAAAGTGTTTTTTATTTTCTATTTTATGAACAATATCATATTGAATTATTAAATGACGAGTGGCCAATTAAAATACCACGTTACCATAATTGTAAATATTAATATTACCTAGCCTTCAAACGAAATAGCATAAAAAATGCTGCACCTCTTCGTGACGCTAATCATGCCTTTCATCCGTTAAAATTTTATCCTCATGCGCCTAAAAAAGTTTCACTTAAAAAAACGATGTTAATTTTTGGCATTTATGCCTTATCACAGATTACTTAGTCAATTAAGGTAAAACTTTATTAACTTATTTTTGCATGGGCATATTGTAACAATTACGTAGCATAGAAATCCCTTATCAATTTTATGCGAGACTTGGTATTCAATTCCTTGAATTTAAGGTCAACCTACAGATCAATGGGTTTTTTGACTAATTTTAGACAATGTTGCGAGTGAGTCATTTATACAAGGTGTTAGAAGATTGCTCCCAAAATCGATGACAGATGATAGTATTGATAACACCTTTAAAGATGCTATGGAAAAACTCGTCCTTCATTAAAAAAAATCATACATCAAACGTTTTATTAGTATTATTTACACAACATCATGTTAGTACTGCTAAATGAAACGATAAATTCATAAAAAATAAATAATTTTACAAAAAAACTAGCACTGAAACTCGAACTTAAAAACAGCTGACATCTAGCCCGGGTCAACGACCTCTAGCTGTCCGCGCGCCCACAACTAACGGTAGTTGGTATCTAAAAGTCGTTGAACCGGGCTCGATGTCAGCTGTTTTAGATAGATGTCTGCTAACCCAAAGAGTATTTATCGCACAAGGGCGGCACCATGTGAAAATTCCTTGGAGACCCTGGTGTCGCCTTGTATGTGTATTGGAGGACCACCGAGAGGGTTTTAGTTGATATAATCCTACATAACCTGACCTATTCCCCCAAAATGTCCGTGTATCTTTAGAAAGTTTCTCCCCCGGTGAAATAAAAGACCTCTGCTAGCAAAATACTCAAAATAAATTACATTGTTTTAATATTATAGGTATTGGATCTCGTTGAAGATCTTCGAGATGGGACTGTGTTATGTTCCCTTGTGGAAGCATTACAAGGCCGCAGACTGAAAGGATGGAGCCCAAATCCCACCAACCAGCATCACAAACTGGAAAACGTTACCACCGCCCTTCAAGCCATTGAAGATGATGGTGTTAAACTTGTTAATATCGGTGAGACAGACATTTTTTATTGCTTAGAACTTACAGATACTACATTAGACGTTTGACGGTAGAAAGGTAACTAGCTACAGCTTTCCACCAGTCCTGACATATTAGACAATACAATTTAAAAAATTAGACCTAGTGGAAATTGAAACCGAAACTTGTAATAAAGAAGCGATACATATATCATTTAGACCAGTCGAATTTCTGATTGCATTAATATAATAACAGGAATTTTCCTTCGTCGAAGGCGTCATCGACTGTTTACTTTTCAGTATTGGGGATCAATAACTCTCTTATTTTTAACTTTACACGAAAAATAGTAATAACTAAAGTTATTTGTTATTAAATTTTCTACAGTTTCGGTTCTTTTAAATTTCTTCCTAGGATCTATATTTTTCGAGTTAGACCCCAAAAAAGAAGAAAAAACTTAATACGTCAATGCAATTGTTAGCCCCTTTTTGAGCGAATACCACTAGGTTAATTAGCCAGTTTTCGCTTTATTCACTTTCTTCTGTGAGTTACTATTATTAATATCGTGCAAAATATAAACATAAAATATATCAGCATCTGTTAATGCAACAAGAAACAGTAGAAGTTTTTTTTTTAATTATCCAATCATATAATATGTAAAATCATGTTTAAATGTGCAGAGAAGTGTGGGAGTAGAAAATAAAAGGTATTTTATTTATTTATTTATAATTTGCAAATTAATTTCCAAATAATTACATTGATATTACGGCTTTAATATATAGCCAGAAGAAATACATTTTGATTTAAAAACTCGCAAGATTTTGTGTTTGTATTTTGTCTAAAATATTTGGTATATATCAAGAATTCTAATCAGCCATATGTATTATATTCTATATATCGAATATTGCTGATTTCCTGAGAATAAAATATTATAATATGATTGGTTCTGAGATTAAAATATGAACGAATTGAATGTATTCCTTTTCAGGGAATGTGGATATTGTAAATGGAAATCTAAAACTCATACTAGGATTAATCTGGTCTCTCATCGTCCGTTACCAAATTGGTAAAAGCAAGTTCCCGCCCAGGTAAGAAAAAACAATTTAGTCACTTTAAAACTGATATTGAATTTTTAATGATAGTCTAGTGTTGAAACCGGTGGATTGTTTTTTAGAGGAATCGCAGGCTGAAAACCTGGATAGGCATTAAGTTTCTCTTTATAAAAATTAAACTTACATGCTTAATTATTCTTTCCAATCCATCATTGTGATTTTCGATGAAAGAACACATCGCGAGGAAGCCTGCATATTCCGAGAGTAATTCTGTGGTGTGTGTAGCCTGCCAACTCGCAATGGAGCAGTCTTGTGTATCTTTATTCTAAAACCCTCTCTCCTAAGATGGAGGAGACGTGTGCCCAGTAGTTGGACCTTAATAGACTACTATATATATCAGACTATGAGAGTCATTGTCAAACTGCCTCATTGGTCTAGTGGTTAGCATGTTCGACTACAGACATGAGGTCCTGGGTTCGAGTCCCGGGTCGGGCCAATTCAAAAATCAATATTGAGTTTTCTATTAAGATTTTCTCAATATTTGCCCGAAGTTGGGAAGTTGGCGGTGTGATCCACCCCCGTGCCTCGGAGAGCACGTTAAGCCGTCGGTCCTGCGCCTGATCTCTCTCCGGTCGTGTCGGATTCCCGTCACATCGGACTATGAGAGTGAAGGAATAGAGAGTGCAGTTGTGTACTATGCCTGCCAATCCGCAGTGGAGCAGCGTGGTGGGTCTATGCTCTAAAAACCCTCGCTCCCCGGAGTGAGGAGGCCTGTGCCCAGCAGTGGGACGTTAATGGGCTGCTACTTACTTTTACTTATGAGAGTGAAGGAATAGAGAGTGCATTTGTGTACTATGCGTGCCAATCCGCAGTGTAGCATCGTGGTGGGTCTATGCTCAAAAACCCTTATTCATATGAGTAACAAAAAAGTAAAAGTAAGTAGCTGCCCATTAACGCCCCACTGTTGGGCACAGGCCTCCTCACTCCGAGAAGCGAGGGTTATTAGAGCATAGACCCCACCACGCTGCTCCACTGCGGATTGGCACGCATAGTACACAAATGCAGTCTCTGTTCCATCACTCGCATAGTCCGATGTTACGAGAATCCGACAAGACCGGAGAGACATCGGGCGCAGGACCGACGGCTTAACGTGCTCTCTTAGGCACGGGGTTGGATCACACCACCAAATTTCCACTTCGGGCAAATATTGAGAAAATCTTAATAGAAAACTCAATATTGATTTTTGAAATGGCCCGCCCCGGGACTCGAACCCAGGACCTCATGTCTGTAGTCGAACATGCTAACCACTAGACCAGTGATTCTCAACCACTGTTCCGCGGCACTTTTGTGTGCCGCGAAATTTCAAAAGTGTGCCGCCAGATTTTGCAAATATGTAATAATATCAATGTTATTAAGTTTTATCAATAAAAAATATTTTCTATTATTTGCTTGCAATAAATCCCTTAATAAACGTTGAGATATTATTGTAGTATATATTCATTTATGTTGTATATTTTAAAGTTTTGTCATAAACTATTTAAGCAATGTCTAAAAGCAAATAAACAATTTTTATCATTTTCTTTGTGTGCCGCCAAATTTTGAAATCGTGAAATATGTGCAGCTAAATTATAAAAACGTTAAATATGTGCCGCAACAAAAAAAAGGTTGAGAACTACTGCACTAGACCAATGAGGGAGTTAGGTAGTTTTCATATGAGTGAGGAGGCCTCATGGCTATGCTAATAAATTGCTACTTACTTACCTATTTACTTACTATATATAATTATAATATAGAGAGAATACATTTTATTGTACACGACAAACAATACTAGAAAGAAATATTCTCTCTCTCATTCTATATCTTTATTGAATAAATTTAAGTATATTATATTTAATTATCTGGCACTGCACTGCCCTATTATTTATTTTGCCCATCTTCTCATCATTCATAGGTTGACTTGAAGAGATTGCATGCAATAATAAGACCGCCTTTGAATGCCTGTATCGTAGTTTTAGGTTTCTTAGTTTGAATGTCTCTTTTAATCTTCTGTGCGCTCTCTTTCTCTTTCTCTCAGTACCGTGTTGAATAGACGAAAGGCGTCTTCCCAAAAAGTAATGTTACTTAGTGTGATGGCTGAGTTTTACTCAACACCCACAACAGAAATCTCTTCAAAATTATGTTTATCTTCATGTGCAATTTATACAAAACATCCAAACAAGAGATTTATAACTGCGTCAGTTATGAATACTTTATAATAGTTAGACAGTTTACCGTTTCAAAATTACATTATCTCTCGTAATTATCTGATTCAGATAGGATTATGACTTGTTCATATAACGTGTAACTGTATTTAACAGTCTTGTTTGTTAGCATGTGGTGATGATATAATGTTGATACTCAGTTCTACCTATAATTTTTTATTGCTGATATATTAGCGCTGGTTTGTGATCACACCTGATGGTAAATGATGATATAGTTTAAGATGAAAACGCGCTAATCCGTTTAGAGGCAATTTATTATGTTTTCTACACAGCACGTACCGGAACACAAATCTCTTTGCTTGGTAATACGTATTTGATGGTAAGGTGGGAACTTGCCACGACCGAAGCCTCTCATCAGTCTAGACTCAGGCAAATTAGAAAAAGCAATTTTCTAAATCCACCCTAAACTGCCTCATTGGTCTAGTGGTTAGCATATTCGACTACAGACATGAGGTCCTGGGTTCGAATTCCGGGTCGGGCTATTTCAAAAATCAATGTTGATTTTTCTATTAAGATTATCTCAATATTTGCCCGATGTTGGGAAGTTGGCGGTGTGATCCACCCCCGTGCCTCGGAGAGCACGTTAAGCCGTCGGTCCTGCGTCCGATCTCTCTCCGGTCGTGTCGGATTCCCGTCGCATCGGACTATGAGAGTGAAAGAATAGAGAGTGCTCATGTGTACTATGCCTGCCAATCCGGATTGGCAGTGTGGAGCAGGAGTGGAGCAGCGTGGTGGGTCTATGCTCTAAAAACACTCTCTCCTATGAGTGAGGAGGCCTGTGCGCAGCAGTGGGACTTAAATGGGCTGCTACTTACTTTACCTTAACCTAACGGGAATCGAATCAACGAATCAAAGTGAATACTCGCACCACTGCACCAGCGAGGCTGTCAATTAATATTTCAATAAAAACAGTATAGGTATATCGGTGGGTATCATAAGTATCCTTGGAGTATGAGCTAACTCACCAGTCGCAGGCCGAGTTATAAGGGTCGCTACAATATTCTTTAGACTGCCATTTTCAAATTCGTTATATCTTTTGAACAGAATATCCGATTTCATTGATTTAAAAAGTATTTTACAGGTATTAAAATGACCTTTAATAATATGGACTTATGAATAATATAGTTTGATTATTGACGGCGCTTTTATTAACTTTTAAAATGTAAAAAATGTAGTTATAGTGGCATAACTACAGTATCCAAGACTTTTTATTAGATATTAATATGTTCTATAATATTGTAGAACATTTTTTTTTGTTCTATTAACTATAGTTTCCACAGCGCACGCGATGACAGATTATTTGTGACCAATATTTTCACACCTTGGATTACATTAATGCATTTTTATTAGGGATCCCTAGTTTTTTTGAGAAAGTAATATAGCCTATGTCGCTGAGTGAAATTGCAGCTTTCTAATGGTGAAAATTTTTTGAAATCGGTCGAGTAGTTTTTGTGTGAAAACGTTACAAACATACATACGTACACAAAAACACCAATGTTTCCTTTTTATAATTTTAGTTTAGATTTATTTGTTTGTATTTATTCATTTTATTGTACAGCACTATTACAAGATCAAAAAAGGACTAAACTTATATGAGGTGGTAGCTGAGTAAATTTATAATAATTTTAAATATTATGTTATCATGGGTAGAATGAAAATTGCTGTAAAATATAATTGAACAATATACGAGGTGAAAATTATTAATTGGTATTTTTATCAAGGTTTCGTACTCTATTCTATTTTTATGTTATATTTAATTATAGTTTATTTAATATGCGAAGCGAACACAAGATAGTTAATATACCATTCAGGTATAATCTTATTATCATACAAGTCAGGTTTACAACAAACAATGTAAACTTGTATTAAGAATGTAAACATATCCATCGCCATACGGCAAACTGTTGTACCTTAAGAAAGTTAATTGTTGGGTAATTATTTTTAACCTGATAATGAATATATGTCATCCGGGAAAGTACCACAGCCTCACATAAAACCAGCGAAAAGTAGATGCGAGTAGATGCGAAGCGTTGGGTATGGGATCCGGAACCTAAATTTGGACGGGGAAATGGCTGACAATCGTAGCCCTTTTAACCAGCATCACGTCAGCAGTTCCACAGGTTCTGTAAGAATTAATGGGTGATGAGATTAATATCAGGGACATGATAACCCTTTACCAGATTATATATATTCCAAAAAGTATTACATAATTCAAAAGTGTTAACGTGTTCTTCAAAATAAGTACCTATATATGGGCCTCACGCGGAAGCTCAGAGTCACTCAGCGTGCGATGGAGAGGGCTATGCTGGGCTATGCTGGGCTATGCTATTTCTCTACGTGATTGAATGAAGGAGGAAGAAATGAGGAGATCCATAGCAGAAACAGATTCACCGACATAGTCCTACGAATCGCGAACCTGAAGTGGCAATGGGCAGGGCGCATAGTCCGAAGGACCGATGGACGTTGGGGGCCGAAGGTGCTGGAGTGGCGTCCCCGCACCGGACGGCGCAGTGTAGGCAGACCCCCCACAAGGTGAACCAATGATATAAAGAGGGTCGTCGACAGCCGCTGGAGCCAGGTGGCGCAAGATCGGGCCTTGTGGACGTCCATCGGTTGAAGCGACGACGACGACCCATATATGTTTTCTATCTATATCTATATAACATAGTCGTGTTCTTTATACCTGACCACTAAGCTGACCAAGTCTAAATATCCTGAAATTTCCACCCAAATGTAATAGCTGTGTATAAATATGTAATCACTTTTATTTAAAATTCATCACTCAGGAAACGTGCAAATTCCGCGAGCAAAAAATTCCTTCCTTAAACTTATATTCTGTGGCCAGCAGTGGGACGTTAATATGCAGCTTCATACTTATAAACATTTTTCCAGGAAGCTGATGTTATCCTGGCTGCAGGCAGCACTGCCCGATTGTCGAGTAGGCAACCTTACCACCGACTGGAATAGCGGAGTTTTGCTATCAGCACTTCTGGACTACTGTAAACCTGGCATCTTCCCACATTGGAAGGAATTAAGTTAGTGTTCTTTTACCATAATATATTATTTTATTGCTGACATAGTTCGGTTGGGTTACAGAATAGATTCTGCTTTATTGCAAATATGTTAGTGTTTGGCTGTAATTCCATCTGATGCTACCCTTGTCTAAGGTGCGTACAATACCTTTGGATTTAAAAAGCTATAAGTAAAATATAGATATATACATTTATCTAAATATCAACACACTATTAGACCTATATAGCAATATAAATGGGGAAGCTTAACAATATTTTATATATTAGGGAAGGAATGAAAGTGAATGTACATAAACAGAATGGAAGTTATACTTTTTTAAAGAGATGAATTTCTGATGAATTGCAATATTTTGGTAGATGGAGAACAAATGGGAGAGATGAAAGAAGTTGCATATTTGGGTTCTAAATCTACAAAAGATAGAACATGTAAAAGTGATATTGACAGGAGGGTGAAAGCAGGAAATATGATAAATGCCTTTATGCATAGCCAGATGGTGTCTTAAAGGGCCAGATTGGCTGTGCATGCAGGAGTGTTGGTGCCAATACTTATGTATGGTAGTGAAAGTTGGGTATGGCAGAAGAATCACAAAAGTAAAATAAATGCGGTAGAGATGAGAGCGTTGTGAGAATTATGAGAGGATTGAAACTGAGTGTCAAAGTAAGAAATAGTGTGATAAGAGAAAGTTGTGGTATAAAAATGATGTAGTGACTAAAATTGAAAAAGGTATGCTTAGATGGTTTGGGCATGTAGAGAGAATGAATGAAAGGAGATTGACAAAAAGGATTTATGAGTCAAGAGTGAATGCGAAAGTTGGAAGGAGAAGACCAAGGCGAACGTTCCTAGAAATTTTAAATAAGGGAAAGGTCAAGAGCCAACGGACTTCTATGAAAGGTTTAATGAGAATGAAAGAAGCAGAGGAGATATGCAAGGATCTTGGCAAGTGGAATTATAGTCCTGGGTCCATTATAGTCTTTATAACCAGCCTATTAGTGTACACCGCAATGATTGCGAAAGAAAGACAATAAATAATGGGAAGATAGTATTAAACTACTAGACTTACTTACGCACTCACCAAGAAACTTTTAAAAAGTTTTTCCATTTTCACATGATCGGAAGCCATATAGATAACACTGTGAAAGGCCAGTATTATAAATTTCAAGTTAAATTAAATTCATCAAAGAGAATAAGCTGTAATTTTATTGTCACGAAATAAAATGAGAGCCGAATTGTGAAATGAAGTGTTTTGTATTCCAAGATGACGATGCTTTAATTAAACCTCTTTCTAATTTACAAGATTAAAAGATTTCTTTCGAAGGGATTTCCTGATAAAGAGGCCTCACGAAACTTTACATCTCTGGATAAGGACTTATTCCTAACCGCTTTATATTAATTATTCCCCACATAAATGCTTTTCAACCCCCCGTCAGAGGAAGATTGATTATTTTTCGATATTGAGGCAACATTATTATCCCTTCCTTATTTCATTTGTGCGTCGATCATACCTAATTGATTATTCTATGTAGGTATTTAAAGTATAGAATATATATTCTGATCGCTAGTTCTGTTTAAAAAGTCGCATCTATAAAAACACAACTGTCCCGGACAGCGGTTTGAAGTTAGTTTCATTGATAAAAACTTTAAAATCTGTTATCTAAAACCTAAAACCATACGTCGTTGTTGTGTATTTATAGATTTGACATTCATAATAAAGACCAGCGATATATTTAAATAGCTTTCACGATCCGATCAAATTCTACCCTAACAAACAGTGAGGACTGCAGCTGGGAATAGGGATGTCGGAAATCTAATAAAGTATCGATATGTATCATATCGATATTTTTTGAAAAAATCAATAACGATATCAATATTTTTATTGCAAAATATTAATGTATCGGTATTATTTAACAAAGAATATTTGTGCTTTAAAAGTTAGTTTACTTGGCCTAAACTAATTCAGTTATCTTACATGTCTAGATAAACATTAATCAATAGACATTAATTTCAATCGATTATCGATTAATTGTTTGAAATCTTGGTACTCAGTCAACTGCAGAAATGAGCATTTGTTGAGGTCATAAAACATAAATCAGTAATGTCAACCAAACGAAGGGGCAGTTAAGGTTAAAATTGACAGACTGAATTGCCAACTTAAAACCAAATTACAAAACAGCATATCGAGTCGACCAAAAATAATAAAAACATAAAATATAATTTGAAAAACAGAAGGGAGTATGAAAACGTATTGATTTTTAGAATTTTTAAAAATTTAAAAATGATTAAGAAAGAAAGAAAGAAAATATCTTTATTTATAAATTATGCCACACATCACAATATATTTTAGTACATTTTATAATACCCTGCGATGTGTGGCATAACCTAGAAAATGGACCCAGCTCAGCATTTATGCTACACAGTCTGAAGACCATGTAGCGCTGATTTTCAGCTGGATCCCTTGTCCAGGTGCCATCACGAACGCAGCCTATATCGGGCTTAATCGGACTTAATCTATCCTTATATACTATCTAAAGCTACAGGACCTGATAAAAAAAAATTATTGGTTGTCTGTAAAAAAAATATCAATTTTTATACTTTCTCGATACTTAGAATTTGATGTCGATACATCGATATATCAAAATCTTAAATATGGCATAAAAATATCGATACATTGATAATATATTATCGATATTTTTTCAAAAAGCCTAGCTGGGAAATTATTTTTATCCCGTGGTATTACAGGAAATTCCACTCTTCTATAAGAATATGTTAAAAACATACACTAAGCACAGTTTTACTAAGTAAAATTTTAGTTGTAATTTAAATATATTACAAGTGTACCATTGTAAGCGCGTCCTATAATTTTTCATCAAATGATCAATCAAAATGATAAGACGAACTTTTTATTTCT
Source organism: Elymnias hypermnestra (assembly GCA_015832385.1). Classification (NCBI taxonomy): domain Eukaryota; kingdom Metazoa; phylum Arthropoda; class Insecta; order Lepidoptera; family Nymphalidae; genus Elymnias; species Elymnias hypermnestra. The sequence continues at coordinate 1,760,899 of JACTOM010000043.1, forward strand.
GTAAAGGGAAATTCGTTTAGAGCTACTATAGTTTACTTTTAACTTATTTTTTTAAAGAATTACTAGCGACCGAAGGTTGGCGTATGTCGCTACAAGAATGATCACTGTTTTTCACCCAATATACCACAAACTCATGACACTTTATATACCAAAATCTTTTTTAAGAAGCACAGTATCTTATGAATAAATTCGCATGAGTATTAGTTTAGAAGTTTTTAAGTTTTTCGTGATAGACAGACACAACGAAGCGAATTTCAATAAAAAGGGGAGATATGATAAAGTTTTGAGAATATATTTTCTTATAAATATAAATTAATAACAATCAATTATTTTAATTACGACTTTAAAGATAAGGTAGCACAATTGTTATAAAATCGTCGTCGTCGCTTCAATCGATGGACGTCCACTGCTGGACATAGGTCTCACGTAATGATGCCCACAAGAACCGATCTTGCGCCGCCTGGCTCCAGCGGCTACCGGCGACCCTCTTTATGTCGTCGGTCCACCTTGTGGGGGGTCTCCCTACACTGCGCCGCCCGGTGCGGGGTCGCCACTCCAGCACCATCGGGCCCCAACGTCCATCGGTCCGTCAGACTATGTGCCCCGCCCATTTCCACTTCAGGTTCGCGATTCGTAGGGCTATGTTGGTGACTTTGGTTCTGCTAAGGATCTCCTCATTTCTGATTTGATCGCGTAGAGAAACTCCGAGCATAGCCCTCTCCATCGCACGTTATAAAATACAATATATTAACTTATGTACATATTATTAAATCATTCCCTTTCATAGTCACCTTAGTAACAAAGTAAAAGGAAAATGTAATGTCTTGCGCCTATATAGGTTCATAATAAGGTTTAAAGAATCTACACTAATAATATAAAGCTGAAGAGTTCGTTTGTTTGAATGCATTAATCTCAAGAACCAACGGTTTGATTTTAATAATTATTTCAGTGTTAGGTAGCCTATTTATCGAGAAAAACTATAAGCTGTATATTATCACGTTGAGATCTATAGTAGCAGTGCAACAATGAAAAATGCTTCAAAATCGGGGTTTTTTTTCCTGTTGAGAGCTTATACTGCGTGCGCTATGTAAACGGTTAAAGTTACACCACAATAACATATGACGGAATTGTTCCACTTAAAAAGTTTTAGAAAAAAGTTTACGATAGCATTTGTCTAGTTTTTAAGGTGGACTCACTATAATCATATTTATGGTAATGAAATTTTTTCTTTGTCCCTAACCCTCTGTTACTCTTATGTGACACAGATGAAGTTGGTGTACGTCAGCGAGATGTTTGATACTAATAAATAAATCTCTTTAAATATTGTGACCTCTTTTTGGCTTAAGTAATAAATAAATATTTAAATCTTTTTTTAGATCGTCATGAAGCGATTGAGAATTGCCGAAGAGCCATGAAGTTAGCTCATAGAGAACTCGACGTACCAATGGTGTTAGAACCAGAATATTTGGCATCCCCTTGGTTAGATGAACTGTCTGGAATGACATACCTCTCCTACTTCATGAAGCCAGATGCCACAGGAGTCAAGTCCACATTAGATTGGGTTAATTCTCGATTGGAGAGGCCTATAACTAATTTCACGGTAAGTGCTGTTAATCTTTGTATTAATACGTGAATCAAAAACTTTTTACGAAAATTGCTAGAACGGAGGAGTAAGAAATATCTTACACTTTTATTTTATATAGAAAAGGAGTACAGAATGCTAATATTTTTAACACACACGCATATAGAGTAAGTAAGTAAGTAGCAGCCCATTAACGTCCCACTGCTGGGCACAGGCCTCCTCACTCCGGGGAGCGAGGGTTTTTAGAGCATAGACCCACCACGCTGCTCCCCTGCGGATTGGCAGGCTTAGTACACAAGTGCACCCTCTATTCNCCATAGAGTATATATGCATATTTTTCAATTACTGACAATTATGTCAAACGCAATAAGGTTACATTAGAAAAGTTACTAAGGTTATTAGGTTTTCTTCAAATTGCTGATATTTTACATAGCTTTGTTGATTTTTTTTTCATACAGACCTTCTCTCGATTATAACAAAAGAATTATCAAAATTTGTTTAGCCGTATACAATTGATGTCGTGACATTTGGAATTTTTGAGTAGTCTTTGGTAAACTGGAGTTATAATAGAATCCTAATTATGTTCAAACTTATAATTTAAATGAATTGTGGTCGAATTTCAATCACAACTAAATATTATTGAAAAGTGACTTTTTCCCAAGGTATCACTTGCGTTGTCCCCGATTCCGTTAGTACCTCAGCGAGGCACTCAAAAAGTACAAATTTCCCACTTTCTAAAAAAAAATTGTACTGTCCGTCCATCCATCCGTTGTTGATATAAAGAAAACAATTATTCCTCTACATTACGGGCATAAAGCGGTCGGAAAAAATAAATATTTAAAACATGTTAATTACACATCACACGCTTTATTAAATTCAACAGACCCATCTACAAAAAAACATTATGATAAAACGAAAACATTCCTTTTATAAGTTCTGTAAATGTAATTTAAAAAAACGTTATGTTCGATGATTATTCATATAGCTGTGTAAGATAGCTTGAAATAATCTAAACAGGCATTACAAAGTAAGCCAGGCATTAGTTACTTAGCAATGCACCGCGGTTTCACCCACGTAGATAACCAATCTCGTGACAGTGGGTGGTCTACTAAGCTAGACGGTAGATCTATTTTTGTTATCACAAAAAAATCATTTTACTGTGAGCCCCTTCGACAGCTCACACTGTGAAGATTGCCGATTCAGGATCAATGAAAATGCCACCAGATTCTTCACTCAACGCCCCGCCGTCTACTTGTCACCAGACGAGGTTATACTGTACGATCGAACTGTTGTTCAACAGGAAAGTTTACGCCGTTTTTTGGCTTTCTATTATGTCGTGTTTACGACTGACATGCGTACACGATTGTGACAAGCAAACGACGCTAGTTGGCTTTTTTATTTATGAAAAAGTATATCTTATGATTGGCCAATAATTGCACAAACAACTTTATTCTAGGAAAAACAATACAAACAAATTTATAAGTATAATATTCATTTATACGCAAGGGAAAGATCGTGAACAATATAGATTCTATACTACAAACAAAAATATACTATTTTCTAGGCGAAAGGGAAAAGTCGCGAACATTTACTTAGTTTTTAATAACTTCCTTTCAGATTATTAGATACACACTTACATTCTTAATCTAATTAATATAAATATTGTTCTTTACAAAGAACATATCTAATATATTTTTAAATTCGTAACATTATTGCCGTAGAATGTCCAAGGACGAAAGAATTTTCTATATTGCTCCAGTAATTTTGAGCTTGATAAAAATAAAAACAGTATAGGTATATCGGTGGGTATCATTGGTATCCCTGGAATATCAGCTAACTCACCAGTCGCAAGCCCAGTTAGAAGGATCGCTATTGTCTTTGTTGCCTTTTTAAAATTCCTTATATCTTTTAAATGGAATGTCCGGTTTTAATATTTTAAAAAGTATTTTTGAGGTATTGAAGCGTACAGAAGTATGTATTATATAATATGGTTTGGTTTTTGGTTGGCCCTTTTATTAAGTTTTAAAATGTAAAAAAAGTAGTTACAGTTGCATAACTACAGTAGTTGGACAAATAGTATCGCAGACTTTTTTGTAGATTTCAATATCTTCTATAATATTGTAGAACATTTTTTTGATCTATCATCAATAGTTTCCCTAGCGCAGGCGATGACAGATTTTATGTGACCAATTTTTTCACCAATTATATTTTATTAAGGATCTCTAATTTATTTTTTGAGAACATCATATAGCCGATATCGGTCAATGCAAATGCAGCTTTCTAATGTTGAAAACAGTATTGAAATCGTTCCAGTGGTTGTTGTGTCAAAACTTTACAAACATACATATAAAAACACAAATGTTTCCTCTTTATAATACTAGTTTAGATATAATGTATATAAAAAAGAAAGGAAAATTTAATTACATATTTTAAAGAAGAACAATTCTGTCTGTAGTTTGACTATTTACGCAGCGTATACAGTGGAAACTCAAAAAGAAAAAGAAAGCTATTTCTAAACCTTCTTTATTGATGCATCGATTCTATTGGTCTTAGTGGTGATACCCTAAAGTCTTCTCCAAAAATGAGCTATCTAACACTGAAAGAATTTTTCAAATCGGACCAGTAGTTCCAGGGATAAGAGCGTTCAAAAAAACAAACTCAGTATTGAAATATGTAGACAAGTAATATAAATTTATGTATAAAGTTATTATTAATTAAAAGTCTATCAAAGACCTTTGGTTTAAATGAATTTAAAAAAAGTGTTCCTTTTGAAAAGGAAATCTGAACAGTTTATTAATAAAAAATTCTTTTCATCAAATTCAATTTATTTGAAACGCAAATTTCTATATTCATCTTTTTTACTTGTCATTTCCCGTTGTTAAATTAATTTTCTCTAATCCTTATTTCTCTTTAATAAATATACATTTAGACAGGCAGATGTTTATGTGAAAATTAATAAATGCGGAGTGGAAAATTATTGTTTGTAATTATAGTCTGCAGTTAAATATTGATAACCGTTTTTTTGTTTATTCACATGTTTACTGATATCTGTGGTACAATATCGCGAACATTCCGTTTCACTGAGGGAAGTCCTAGGTTTGATGTCCTACAGGGCAAATTTGGCTAATTGAAATTTGTAATTTCTCTGAGTCTCGAGTGGTAGAAAACTTCGGCCGTGGCTAGTTACAAACAAACAATGAGAGGTATTACCTTTACCATTATATACGCTTTTGTATTGTGGGTTATTTAATCATGGTGCTCCAGCCTATCTCAAAGATTATTTTATATTTAATAATTCGGACAGAAGATGTTCAAGGCCATCCCGGAGCCTTAAACTAAATATTATTCCCTGTAAAACTATGTTCTTTGGGCAATCATTTGCGGTACAGAGAATTGAATTGTAAAACGAGCTACTTATCAGAGAGGCTAATTCTTTGAATATATTTATAAACCTCGTCAAGATTCATTACCTCTCCATGTACACTTAAAGAACTTAAAGAAAAAAGAATTAAAAAACGCAGTGTCGACAGACCCTCCACCAGGTGGACCGATGACATCAGGCGGGTCGCTGGCAGCCGCTAGATACAAGCGGCCCATTAGAATTCATTAAGACCTTTTTCCAGCAGTGGACGTCCGTCGGTTGCGACGACGACAACGCCGTGCACTAAAACGACGACTTTATATATATAAAGATACACTTTCTAGATACCACCTACCCATTTTCGTAACAAAATTTCCTTAACCCTAAGGTTGCCTGCCAGAAATCGCTGCTCAAATTAAGTTATGGTAGCTATTTCATGTATTGTTGGTGGTATACAATAAAGTATAATCTCTGTCTCTCTCTTTTAGTGGTAACCTGTTAGCGGTAGAAAAATCTCACCGATTTATAACTTCAAAAATATAAACGCACTAACATAACTATAAGTATTTAATTAGCGATAGATGAACACTGGTCAGTAAAATCACTTATCTAACCTGTGAGCTTCTTCAACTGACTCACGAAAGGTTGTATGGGCGCCGTTATCTATCCAAATCAAATGAAATCGAAATATATATCTATAATTAGGCTCAAAAAGCATTAAATCGTCACAAGTATGTCTGTTGGTAACAAATCAACCGCCGGTTGATTTGTTGAGATGATTACGCTGAGAAGAAACCGGCAAGTAACTCAGCCGTTACTACTTTAAATTTGTGTAGCTTTCATGTGAAACTGGAATCATGACCAAAACATATAATATGCCTTTTGTAATAGAACGTTTTTAACATTTATTAAAACTATGTGGAGCTACACCCAACAGTGGTTCGGGTATCTTGTAAAAAGTGATTATGCTTAAACAACATATGATTTCTGAACCTTCTGCACCAAGTCTTTTTTTGTTACTTTTATAATTTTTGTTTTTTTTTAACTGCCTCATTGGTCTAGTGGTTAGCATGTTCGACTACAGGACAGAGGTCCTGGGTTCGAGTCCCGGGTCGGGTCAATTCAAAAATCGATGTTGAGTTTTCTATTAAGATTTTCTCAATATTTGCCCAAAGTTGGGAAGTTGGCGGTTTGATCCACCCCCTGCCTCGGAGAGCACGTTAAGCCGTCGGTCCTGCACCTGATCTCTCTGCGGTCGTGTCGGTTTCCCGTCACATCAGACTATGAGAGTGAAGGAATAGAGAGTGCACTTGTGTACTAAGCCTGCCAATTCGCAGTGGAGAAGCGTGGTGGGTCTATGCTCTAAAAACCCTCGCTCCTCGGAGTGAGGAGGCCTGTGCCCAGCAGTGGGACATTAACGGGCTGCTACTTACTTATTAAAATTTTGATTTTTTAATTAGAGAAAGAGAGAGAGAGTACTTTGTTGTACACCGCAAAATATACAAAATAAAATAAAATAAAAAATAGTAATATTAATTACCAACAAATATTGTAATAAAATTCCATAATGTAATGCCTGTGACTGCGAAAGATTGACCATATTTAGATTAGAGAAGCATAAATCCTAATTTGTATCTGAAGAACGATGCTATACTGTAGTGTATATTTATTTTGGTTTCTAATATAAAAAGTACGACACGATAATATGTTATATCCCATAGCCATAGACAGTAAAGTACATTTTGTTTGTTAACTAAAAGCACTTCTCATAAGATAAGCAACACGTCGTAAATAATAACAAAGCACTTAGACAGTTTGGTTTAAGTTTGTAGGGAATAATTGTTTTGTATTTATACCTAACAGCCAATCTTTAGAAAATAACGATGAAGAAATTTATATAATACTAGCAATAATATGACTAAAGATTTATTTTCGTTAACATAAAAGTTTCAGTTCACTTGGTTTTTAATTACTTCCTTTCAGATTATTAGATACACATTTACATTAATAATCTAATCAATATACAGATTTTACTTTACAACGAATATATATCTAACTAATACATTTTAAAATTCGTAATATCATTTACTTAAAATGTCCGATATTAGTCAGTTTAAAATACTCTATAGGTAATGAAAGAATTTTTTTAAATCGCTCTAGAAATTTTTAGCATGGTTATTATAAGTTGTTAAAAAAAGTACAAGAATGGGAAAAATGTATTCCTTTTGATAGCTACAGTTGCATGTGCTGCCTAACTGGTTAAAGCTATGCAAAAATCTAATAATAGCAAATAGTTTTCAAAAAGCAACAATATTTTCTGAACCATAAACAAAGAAAAGGCTTTCTAGCTACAATTGAAATGTCTTCCATGTCGACAGATTCAATCTAAATAATTTTAAATATATTAATTTCTTTTTTCTATTTAAACTCTTCGATCTAATTGTTATACACTAAAAAGTCCAAGCTTTTCTGAAAATTAGTTATTTTTCTGATCGAATTATTAATCTAAACCTTTCTAGAATTATTTTAAAATGTTTTTACGAGTACATACCACGATGGCGTTCGAGAGTTTTGTCTATATTTCGACCCAGTTGTATGGATCCTGTTCACGAAGTATCTCAGAATTTTGTCGATATTTCGACCCTGTTGCATGGATCGTCTTCACGAAGTACCTCAGAATTTTATCGATATTTCGACGCAGTTACGTCGTAACGTGACATAACTCGGATACGTCGTGACCACGATCCATGCAACTGGGTCAAAATATCGACAAAATTCACAAACGCCATCGTGGTATTAAAGTTGTCATTTATATGCTTTTAAACCACGAAAATTGAACAATTAGTTACTTTCTTAAATTCATCTGAACACACACAAAAGATTTCAACAAAATCGATCTTGCCGTTTAGGAGGAGTCCAGTAACATACACAGTCACATTAGAATTATATTTATACATGTGTCGGAGAATAGGAGAGAAGGAAGCATAAAGCATAGAGGCGTAGGGCTCTACTGTGGCAATACTGTGGGCGTTGGTGGTTAATGTTGGTGCTATTAAATACTTTATTAATTAACTCAGATTATAATGTTCAATCACTTAATGTTCCCGATACCAATTTACACAAACTCCTTAAATATAGTCGACCGCTCTGGCGGACCGTCACCCGAGAACTCGTCTCTCCAGCCGCGCGCCGGTTTGTCACTATTGACTCTGCCCCACGCCGCTAGACAGATGGCGCCAGCATTACACAGACTATTGCACTCCGACATATAAATATATATTCTCGGTGGTGTTACACGCTTAGTTCATGATTCCCTGGAGATATGGGTAAATTCGTTATTTATCAAATCCAATCAGGAATCAAAACTATTCTCGAATCTACCTGAAGATACACAAAAGATTTCAACTAAATTGGTCCAGCCGCTTAGGAGAAGTACAGTGACATACACACGCACGTAAGAATTATATATAAATAAAGATTCCCACTGGGTACTGCTAGTGGTCCCACGACTTTCTTAGCAAAAATCTACAGGTCTAGGTCAAGACCATTGTGGTCTTATTGATCCTACATGACCAATGATACAATGATATGAATGTATTTTAATTATTATTTAATTTTTAGACGGATTGGAATGATGGACGCGTTGCCAACGAACTTGTACGATCAATGGGTGGACCAGCACCTCATCCAAGCAGATTGCGACGAGACCCTGCACGTTGGGAAGAGAATTGCCAGACCGCTATCGATGCAGGCAAAAAATTAGGTAAAGAACTTTTCTTAGTAATGATTTTGAAATGAAAACTTCTTTAGGTACGTCACGCACTGTATTTTGTGGGCATTGAATGACACTGAGCAAGCAAGAGAGTTATACTTAACTAGTTATAAATAGTTATATAACTAGTTATATCTTAATTTATTACTTCATATTGTATGAAATTGTCAATAAAAAGAAAAACGTTATACATGTATATTACCCCGTCTAACATACGGTTGCCCAAGTTGGGCCCACACATGAAACCTTCGAGAAAAGCTTGCTATACCCAGAGATCGATGTTAAAAAAATAAATTATTAATTTTAAAAAACTAAAAAAACACGCTTTTATAGCAAACCGAACTAAAAGCTAAAAAATAATTTTTAATAATAAGTTATAAACAGAATCAGTTAATTCAAAGTGAAAGCCGTGAGTTGCTTGACATATTAAAGGTTACAATCATTCTATTGGCAACTGTTTATGAAAGGAGATTTATCGCCATCTTGTGAAATGCACCCCACGCTTTTCACTCTGAATGAAATGCTTCTGTTTATAACTTATTATTAAAAAATATTTTCTAGCTCTTAGTTCGGTTTGCTATAAAAGCTTGTTTTTTTAAACTATTATTTATTTTTCAGTACGATTTATTTATTTATCCACACATCTAGTTAATTAGAGTTCCGGTCTTGTTTATATAATTAATTTTCGTTATTGTATATTGACCAATAAGGTATTTTATAATTACCAATCTTTTGATTGTACTCAAAGATAATAATCTAAACCAGTTTTACTCGACTTATGCTTTAAAAGCGTTTTAAAAATAAAGTAAGAATCGTCGATATAAGGAAAGTGCAAACTTGACAGATATACTTTCGCAAATTGACAAACAAAAATGGAGATTGGAGCAAATTAGTCACGGAATGGTATCCAAAAGATGCAAAACACGACGAGGAAAGTAGCACACAAGATGATATAATGAGTTCGAGATGACAGCCAGAGTTATTTGGAAAGGGGTGGCTCAAGACAGGCAACATTGGAAAATGTTGGAGGAGGCCTTTGCCCACAGCAGGAAGTGTCGGCTGCTCTTCCTTCTTTTAAATAAGATTCACTTTGTCTTGTTTTTTTTTTGTTGTATTGTCGTTAGTTTCCTATTAGTATTTCAGTTGTCTAAGTTTGTAGTGTATCATATTAATTTTAAGGTGTATGATGTAGTTATATACTAGCTGTAAGTATAATTACGTGTAATGTAATAACCCTTAGATTAGGTTTAGTTATAGTGCTAACATGTAATTATGTTGCTAGTTCACTTTACATTATTTACAACAATTTATACATGTTGTAAATGTTTTTCGTATTATTGAGCTCGTTTTGGTGACGTATTCACTTTTGTAGTCTTAAGCAAACGCTGAGTTTTTTTATAAAAAAAAATCATGAAACCAGTTTACATTGCTGGTTAATGTGACACAGATGTTTTGTCTTCTCTTTCCTACCGCATACCGAGACATTTACTAGCGAAAGGATTGGCACAATTACATTAGTAAGGTTTATACGTAAAGGAAAATTACTAATGCGTTAAAACTTTGAATATTTTCTTAACAAAGTGATACACTATTTCTGTAATATCTAGCATGAACTTCTTAAATAGGTTGCATAAAAAGTAAAGTAGTAAAAGTAAGTAGCAGCCCATTAACGTCCCACTACTGGGCACAGGCCTCTAAAACCCCTCACCCCGAGGAGTGAGGCTTTTTAGAGCATAGACCCACCACGCTGCTCCACTGCGAAGTGGCAGGCATAGTACACGAGTGTACTCTGTATTTCTTCACTCTCATTGTCGGACGTGATGGCATTCCGACACGACCAGAGAGAGAACAGGCGCAGGACCGACGGCTTAAAGTGCTCTCCGAGGCACGGGGGTGGATCACACCGCCTGCTTCCCAACTTCGGGCAAATATGAGAAAATCTTAATAGAAAACTCAATTTTGATTTTTGAATTGGCCCGACCTGGGATTCGAACCCAGGATCTCATATCTGTAGTCGAACATGCTAACTAATGGACCAATGAGGCAGTTGGATAAAAAGTAAACCTTTAAAACTATTGCGTAAGCCAAAAAAAATACTATAATTGCATAATAAATCTAATTAATAATTGAATATTAAAAAAAAACTACATTGAAGTGTCCAGTGCCATCCATCTTGAGTAGATGAATAAAAAATTGTCTATTAACGATTGTTATTTCGAATAAGATATATGTAAGGTGTTTTATGAAACTGCGATATTAATGAAACAGCTGATGCGAGCTATGGACGCTATACCGACTTTGGGTGCTATACCATGCTTCTTTCACTTTACCCCTACTCCACTAGTTGCATCTAAGGTTGAAAAAGTTTTACTGTAAAACAGTGGTATTTAGTCTGCCCTGAGGATAACATTTTGGCTTTTCCATGTCTGGAATTGTATAAATTCAAATAGGAGTTAGTGTTGAACGTTTTAGTCGCGGTTACCTTAATTTCACACATTCCAAATAGTCGCTATGCAGCCGGATTTATGCCTGCATAAATTCTCGTACGTTCTATTGAACATCCAATGCAAATGCAAATATATTTACTATTCAATCCGATGCTTAATTTTCTAAGTTCTCGTGTGTATTACGGAATATTAATGCATTTTTTAAACATTGACCGGCCGGATCGTTACAAATTGGTAATATCATGTAAAAAGCCATGATGGTGAAGTACGTGGATTCTCGATTAGAGAAATCGCGGGTATAAGTCCTGGACATGCACCGTAATGTTTCTTTTTATAAAAAAAACTGACGCGCTTAATTGTACTTTGCAATCCATCATTGTGCTTTATGGTGAAGGAAAACATCCTGCAGAAACCTGCATATCCCGCGGGTAATTCTGGGGTATGTGAAGTCTGCCAACCAGCAGTGGAACAGCGTAGTAGATCTATAGTTTAAAACTCTCTCTTCTATGAGATCTCTTCTTCTCATTTTGAGGTCATAAATATGAACTCTGGATAGATATAAAACTAGTTGGTCCATCTAGTATTTCACAATGTGAGTATAAGAGTGATCTTTAGTTAATCATGTCAAAAATTCTTATTTTCTGCTTATGACTGAACGAATCAAGGGCAAATTACATCAAAATTAATATATTTTTTATTCATATAGTCAATTATCGATTTATCAATAAAGAACGATTACATTCTAAAATTACTAGGATTTCACAGAAAAGCAGAGCAGACGAGAAACTCAACTGGGTTTTTATTATTACCTCAACATTTAGTTATTCATTTAATGAACCTACAAATTACAATTAATAAAAAACAGTTCTTTTCGACCCTACTGTATTAACTTGTACTATTAACTGGAAATGGATTCAATATTGTTTTGATGAATGATGGTTTATGTAATTTTCTAGGCGTTCAACCTGTCCTATCAGCAAAGGATATGAGTCAAAGTGATGTAGAACACCTTGGAGTAATGGCGTGGGCTGCGCAATTTCGTAATGTACCTCCTCGTCCTCCTGTTCACGAAATGCTGCGAGTTGCTCTAGACTCAACTTCAGGAAGAGTTGGAGAATCAGTTAGTATCAAATAAAACTTATTATTATTCGGTAATACCTTTACAGCCATAACCAAAGTGGCACACGCCGTGTAATAGCGCTAAAAGTAGTCTTAGAAAGTTGCTAATTTCCCTAAAAGGTTTGGCGCTTTCTAAAACAAATGCTTTGGCAATGTGGTTAATATTTCATTAAAGAAATAGATATTATAGCAGATATACATAACTTTTACATTCTTTCACTCTGGTTTACAAGCTTACGTTTTATGATGACAATTAAGTTTACATCTAATTCGAATCTCAATAATTGAAGTGAATGATTAATTATAAAGTCAAAGCCAAGATATCTTTATTCAAGTAGGCCCAAACAGCACCTTTGAACTAAATATCATTTATTCCATATATTATTTAAATGAACGATTGATGACAATTTTAAAAATATTAAAACCATTACTTCTGAAATGTATACATGTATATGTATACATTTCAGAAGTAATGGTTTTAATATTTTAATGGTTTTATTATTTTTCAGAAGTAATCGTTTTAATATTTTATATAAAATAACATATTTGTTTACAGACATATATTAAAGTTGAAAGTATATCGCATGAACTGTCGATGTCTGACGTGAAAGTGTCTATAGTCAATCCACTAGAACAGGAATCAAGGCTGAAGTTAGACTCAAAAGGGGCGGGTGAATTTGTGCCCGAACACGCTGGAATGCACGAAATCGTCTTAACAGTTGAAGATATCAGGTAAAAAGCAACTTAATTACTTACGGATATGCAAAAGCTGCTAACTGATAATATAAATAATAAAACAATGTGCGACATTGAGCTTTCATGTCAATGAAATCCAAAAGCCTTTATCCTTTATAGAGTCTTTAACAAAAATTAGTTATGCTCTTGATATCCTTCTTAAAATTGTGTAAAAGCAAATCCAAACCAAATTGTCAGGTAAGGAATACGTATCATCAACCTGGTAAATGATTTCTGAACCTTTAATCAGTGCATTTAACTTTTTTACTGTATAAATATTATTGCGACTTTTAAACGTTTTAGGCGATTTATATATATTTAGGTATGTAATATACAAAAATGTATGTATTCAAGATTAATTTAAAATAACATTTTATATCCCCCCCATTCACGCACGCTTTTTGAAATATTTCTTCTTTACATACGCTTAACTTCGGGAGCAAACTGGTGAATGGGTAACGAGATTGTTATGAAAGGTGTGATCGGACGAGGCGAACGGACGCCGAACGTAGTAAATTTAAATATTTGTAGAAAATTTATATAGTATATTTTATTATTGCTGACAGTTTAGCGCTTGATTGTGATCTCACCTGATGGTAAGTGATGATACAATCTGAGATGGAAGCGCGGTAACCTTGTAAGTGGTGATTTACCTTTTAAGGTCACAAAGTCTTGCTTCGCGACAGGCCTTTACTGGTAGGGTGGTAACTAGTCACGGCCGAAGCCTTTCACTAACCCAGTTTCAGGCAAATTAGAAAACGCACTTTCCTAAATGCCCTATACCGAGGTCTGAACCTGGGACCTCTACTAACAAAGCGAGTATTCGCACTACTGCGCCAGCGAGGTCGTTAAGTATATATTATACTCAAAGACGCACATACACACATACATATATATTTGGGGTGTACGAATAATTCCAATTAGTCGTTCTGAATGGAATGTTAATATTCGATTCGAAACTCGAATAATCGGAAGTCGAATATATCGATACTCGATTTTAATTATTTAAATAGAAACAATTGAAAATCCAAAGATATTTCATTAATTCGCGAATTATTTAAAAGTTTTTGAGCTACTCGAAACTTTCATGTATTTTCATATTTTTTTCGAATTATTCCTGGAATTTCGAACGATAATGGCACACCCCTAGTGTGAGTGTGAGTGTCTGTGTGTGTGTTTTACTTAATTCCTGTGATCCAAACCACACTTGTTTTCTTAACACTAATGTTTTACTTTTCAGAGTTGATGGAAGGTATTTCTTCAGAGTTCTACCCCGTTTGGTATCAGTTCCACCACCGGGCATGGCGCCGTGTGCAGCCGGAAGTATCGTCGAAGTACTAGTCAGCGCTACAGGTTCATTTTTTCTTTATTTATATTTATGTTTGTGTTGAAATACATACGCTAAACCTATGTTGTTAAAATAATGATATCTCAATTTCTTGTCGGTATCTACACAATTGAATTAAACTTCTTAAACCGTTCGTTCATCATTAGCTTACCTAATTCTGTTTCTTTTATTACACAAACAATGTACACAGCGAGTGTTGAGACCTCTTATTAAGCACAATACTAAATCAAATCAAATCAAAATATCTTTATTCAAGTAGGCATATTACAGTACTTTTGAACCGTCAAAGATTTTTGTCTAATGCTAACGTACGTCTACTCAAGAACGACTTAAAATCTAAAGTTACGAGGGTTTCTTCGCGCCCTGATCTGAGAAGAGCCCACAATAATCTCAGTCGGGTATTGACTGACAACCTGTGTGAAGAGGTCTCGGTCTATCATAAATAGGATGTCGTAATTAATATATATAAAAAAGTAAAATGTTACGGTACACATAATACACATTTCCTGATATTCTTTATTCATATATCCAGGAAGGTGTTGGAATTCTTAATCTAAAAATATATACACTAATCTTCAAATTGATTTTATTCTATGTTGTGGGCTCTTCTCAGGACAGGGCGCGAAGAAACCCACGTAACTTTAGATTGTAAGTCGTTCTTTAATATCATCATCAGTCGAATATTGGAATGAGCGTGTAAGAAAAACCATTTTTAACGATTCAAAAGTGCTGTATAGACCTACTTGAATAAAGAAATTTTCACTATATATATGTCGGACTGCAAAAGTCTGTGGATGGCTGGTCCGTGTGCAATAGTCTGTGGAACGCTGGCGCCATCTGTCTATCAGCGTGGGGCAGAGTCAATAAGTGGCAGTCTGGCGAGTCTCTCGGTAGTTCTCGGGTGATGGCCCGCCGGTGCGGTCGAATTTTAGAACTGTCGCGTTCCTAGCTATCATTATTAATGAATTTGTGTAAATTGATATCGAGAACATTAAGTGATTGAACATTATAATCTGAGTTAATTAATAAAGTATTTGATTGCACCAACATTACCCACCAAAGCCCACAGTATGGAATTATGAATGCCACTAATGACGATGTCGGCGGGGAAACCTACGCCCCTATGCTTTATGCATCCTTTTCTCTTATTCTCCGACATATATTTGTTTTCAGCTACTCACTTTGAACCATTCCTTGCATAACCATTTATGGCATTATCTTTGGTCAGGTGCACCAAGACGTGAAGACATTGACGTAACGGCTCACTCACCTAGTGGTAGGGCAGTACCTTTAGAACCCAGACACCCCCCACCGTCAGCGCCAGGTACAACTGCCTCGAGTGCAACATTCCAACCGGATGAAGCTGGGCTATGGACTATTGCAATTACTTACAAGGGGGAACATATTCAGGTATTATTATATTGATATTAGTAATATAATCGTCCTTTACGAAATTGTAGTTCATAAATTGCATAAATCTGAAAGAATTAAAACTATGAAAGATATCGCTCGTTTGTCTATAGTAATCAAAAGCAAAAATCTTTTTAATTGAAATAGGATCTACAAAAGTGGCAGTGGTACATGTTTACGCTATTTTATGCTATTAGGCGTACGAATAATAACGTATAATACGAATTATAACGAATAATGTTACAAACGTTTAACAAATAGTAAAATTATATATAGAGAAAAGATTAACCATTTCCTTGAAAATAAATGACTAAAAGTTACTTAAAATGAATCTTTTAATTACTCATTTAAGAATAAAAAAATTTTGATTACATTTTCCATTTATACATTCTATAGACATTTTTGATGTTTAATTCTGTTGCATACAAATTCTTGTCATTTTCTTTTCCATTGTTTTCTGTATAGCTGTCTACATTTACAATAAACATTGTTTTAGAGTCGCTTACTAATTTTCAGGTTAAGTAAAACTATTCTCATTATATTACACACTTTCTATGACTTTTAACACAATACTAACGTTGATACAAACTAAGAACTGTCACTAGGTGAATATCCCGTCATTCTACTGTGCTACCTTTCCAATACCAAACGCCCCACTCAAAAATAATAAGCCCACCAATCACAGTCGTCGTGAAAACGACGACTAAACAAGTGTTGATTAAATTTGAGAATTCCCGGAATAGCGTTAAGCCGGATGTAGTGCATGCAAACGTTGCACTGAAGTAATTACAAAGACCTCAGCATAATAAACAAATATAGTAATTTAATAGCAATCCACAAATAAAATAATAATGATTCCTAACAATTGTAAATGTTGACTGGTATATAGCACATATTGATTTTAGAAAGACCGTATGTTGTTCATGGAAGAGCTGATTTGTGTTTTATATTCCTAAGATTTATATTTGGGACCATTGGGTGATTATTAAAATTGGTAAGATACTTTATGACAAATAAAACACATTCTGGAATACCTAGATCCTTAAAATATGGTCTGCAACTATCTCGTTGTTTAATCCCGACTGTGGGTATAAATCATAATAATTTGAATTAGAATATTAGATGGAATTTGTTGTTATAATTTGGAAACGTTACCATGTGTAGCAATATTACTATTATTAGTATGTATAATCATAATGCTTCATTAAGCAAAGTAACTAACGCTATAACTGAATAAAAAGACGGCTAACATTAATAAGTTTTAGTGGATTGTCACGAACTTTATCGTTTTTATTTAATGTTTCACTACTTTAATAAATAAAAATTTTAACAAAAAAAGAACCGCCCTCAACATAGACTTCCAATATATTAAAATGCTCTATAAAGTAAGAAATAATTGCGTATTCTTTTATAAAGTTCTTTGTATCCTTATATTCGGAGTCGGCGTAAGTCTGTTTTGAAAGCGGTTCTTGTTTTGTTAAAATTTTTATTTATTTTTTGATTTTTAGTGAATCTGAAGTAAACGTGTTGCAATGCAGCAACAAACGTAAGCTCATTGCTATTTGATTACAGACACTTATATTTTCTGCCTTAAACCGCACCCTTACTGTAAGCCGTTGAGGAGATCCATTGATCTTCATATTTAACTACGACTAGCACTTGACCATACCGAAGTTACGGTAGGCAACTCAGATATCTGGATAGCCTATAGAAGATTCTGCCGAGTATCGATCATTTGCTCCTAAAAATTGAAGAGATCCGTCACTTTGTCATGGATTCCATCATCAGAACCTAACCAAACTATCACAAAATAACCTTTGAAGTATATCCTTTCCAGTAAAAAAAGAATCATTGAAATCGGTTGGCGTGATCTTGAGTTATTCGTCCATTTGTCGCGCACATGCTTAACGTTAATTTAACACTTATCCGGTTTTCTCATGGATGCCATCATCAGAACTGGATTTTAAAAAAGCCTATGACGAGCACCACCTTTCATTTAAAAAAAATCATTAAGATCGGTCCACCCAGTCGGGAGATATGAGGTAACAAACATAAAAAAAATACAGACGAATTGATAACCTCCTACTTTTTTTGAAGTCGGTTAAAAATCGATTGATTTACGCACTATGTTCATTTATATCGCCTTGTTCGCCCTGGACATAACTAGATATGTAAACCGAAATTATTACGAGAGTGTTTATAATATGACAATTAAAATTCAACCTAATGTTCAATATCTCTGTATCGATCATATAGAAAACATATCTGATCAAAATTATAATCAAGTCGTTATAATACCTAATACATCAGCCAAACATGACTCGTTACAAATTATTAAATTAGAAGTCATGGCCTCAATCAGTCGTAATTAGATTCTGCTCCGTACGCAAAATGTTTTACAGTGATTACAACTTGAACTAAATTTACATTGCCAATCTTTATTTCCTTCCTTAACGAAGTAATGAAACTAAAATCAATTCTTTTTATGCCGATGTTACGTAAGAGGAGGATGAATTTAGAGCCGTAAACGTAATAGAACCACCTGGTTCGGATATCTGAAAGGGTTAGGTTAAATAAACACATCTCCCAGTTATACTGCTGATTAGAAAAGGTTTAAAGATTTTACAAACCTTGAAGGAGTGCAAGGAAAGGCAAGTCCTCTCGCAAAGTTTGTCTTTATCAAAAAGTTTTGAATCTGGAAGAAACTTTATGATAAAACAAAGTATTTTAACTTTCTCAATAGCATGTGCTGCATTTGAAGAATATTATATTATAATATACGTATAAAATTTTATTTAAGGAATTAGCGAAAGCCCATACCCATTTTAAATCAAATCAAATCAAAATCAAAAATATCTTTATTCAAGTAGGCATATTACAGCACTTTTGAATCGTCATATACGTCTGATGATGGTACTCAAGAACGACTTAAAATCTAAAGTTACGAGGGTTCCTTCACGCCCTGATCCGAGAAGAACCCACAACAAACTCAGTCGGGTATTTTTTTATTATCATCATCATTACAATATCTTATCAGTTTACTCTATTTTAATTCAAATTAGAACAATTCTTTCACTCCCACACGTTTCTATCGTCTAAGTAATCTTGCACCTTATAATACGATTTTTCTATCATCTTTCTTTTAACAAAGACTTTATTAATTGACATCTCTAGAACACATATTTTTATGTAAAATATATATTTTTTAAATGTGTTACAATTCTTTTAAAGCAGTGGTAAGGTCTATTTCGTCATTACAAACATATTTTTTTATTGTATATAATTTTAGGGCGGACCGTTTACATGTGAAGTATTCGACCCAGCCGGGGTTCGTTTAAGCCAAGGTGCATTGGAAGGTGCAGAGCCACATAAGCCACATTCCTTTGAATTGGACACCAGTGGCTGTGGGGTTAAAGGTGACTTGCAGTTAGACATCGTTCACGACAAAAGGAGCGTTATGTGTGCATTAGAAAAGTTATCGTCGACAAAATATCGTGCCACATTTATGCCTAAAGCTCCAGGAAAACATAGAGTAAGTGTACTAAGATATATTTTGTTTTCTTTGCCTAGATTAGTTGTGATAACGTAATTACATTATATCCTGCACCATTTACTCGAGAAAAATTGAATATTCTATTAGAGTTATTGTTACTATACTAACTTTCAATACATAGTACATGCATCTGAATTTCCTACTACAGCATCCTGATAGATACGAATGAATACTTTTAAAGATTAATCCTTTATTACATTTATAAACTTTTGAGAGTCAATTTATATGTTTCAAGAGACATAATTTTCTTCTATTATTAGTTGTTTTTTATCATTCTCAATTTCATTTTAGGAAGACTACGTTTAAATTTACGCCATTAACTATTACCGTTATGTAATGATACTTAATTTTCATTTGTATATGTTCTCGTTCACAATTCACGAGAATTATATCAAGCACATCTTACGAATATTACGTACTATAATAGCATGCGTAGTTCGTACGCACCTAATGCTACCATTATATGTTACAATATAACGTTTAATTATACAAATTTACATTTAATTTACAGCTTTACATTTATTTTAACGGTTATGACGTCCACGGGTCGCCGCACGTGTTCAGGGTGGGGTCGCGCTCGAAAAAGCCCCGCGACAGTTCAAGTCCCTCACCTGCGTTCGCAAGAATATCTAGTCCGGGTAAGTGTTAAATAATTGTTATTTATGTCGATTCTGTTACACCATTCTCTAAATTAAACAAGAAATTTATTAACGGTAATAATAAAATACTTTCCTCGAATAGCCCTCAGTGCCTAAAGACAAAGCTCTTCGAACAGTGCGTGTTGCCAGTGATGACCTACGGCTCCGAAACATGGTCGCTGACTATGGGCCTCATATGAAAGCTTAGAGTCACTCAGCGTGCGATGGAGAGGGCTATGCTCAGAGTTTCTTTACGCGATCAAATCAGAAATGAGGAGATCCGTAGCAGAACCAAATTCTCCGACGTAGCCTTACGAATCGCGAACCTGAAGTGGCAATGGGTGGGGCACATAGTCCGACGCACCGATGGACGTTGGGGCTCAAAGGTGCCGGAATTACGACCCCGCACCGGGCGACGCAGTATAGGAAGACCCTCCTCCAGGTGGACCGACAATATAACGAGGGTCGCCGGTAGCCGCTGGAGCCAGGCGGCGCAAGATCGGGCCTTGTGGACATCATTACGTGAGACCTATGTCCAGCAGTGGATGTCCATCGGTTAAGGCGACGACGGCGAGTACGACGAATAATAAAAGATTTTTTTTGACGCGATAAGGTCATATAAACCGATGGTAGCCGGCTGCACGACCGAAAAAGCCTGAATCAACGTAACGGTCCACCTGAGCCGAGAGTGCAAGCCATAGAGAGGCACGATCGACCCAATTCCATTGTTTATTACAACAATTTTGCATCATGTTTTCCTTATGACGTTATCACGCAATATTATCGCCCGTAAACCAGTAACTATTGAAGTGAAACTTTTGTTTTACATCGTTTCTTATGTATGTCCATCCATCGCGTGTCATTATACAGCCGGCTGCAGAGTAAACTAAAGCAAGGAATCCAAGGCTAATATGGCCGTGCCCAAAGCTCGCGTCAAGTGTATCTCTTGCATGATTGTTTCATAAAACCATACAATATTTCTTTATTCTTTCACAATATTTAAATATTATATTTATCTATGAAATTGTGGACTGTGTGGATCTGAAACATGAAATCTTTATAATGCCGGTTGATTACGGTTCACTATGGATATAATAATGAATGGTACTTTGGACTGTGTTTAACTGTTACTTTCCAAAGAGACAATGTTGCCAGCCTTTAAATTACTTAATTTAATACTTAATTTAATACACTCTAATTACGGTTTTATCATTTCATTTCAATATAGATTCGTTGAATACAAATTCGATTATGTTATCAATAAATTTGTTTATTTCATATTTTATTATTTAAACCTTTTTTTCTAGAATAGACATAGAAATTCCATTTCATTTAAGAGGCTATCAAAAATCAGATTAATTATAAACTACTTAAACAACGTTGTCATTCCAATATTTTTTGTGAACAGTGACAAGTAAAACAAGAGAATTTTTGTAGAGATAAGCTAAATTAGAATTGGCATTATTATAAAATATACGATAATTTGGAACACCAAAGTAGTTTTAAATGCACAGAATTTTTTTTATCGTTTAAAGCAATTGAATTAAAACAGAAACGAATTATATGGCAGCCTACATTCAAATTGGATTGTTTTTCCTCTTTCTGATTTGTTTATATGAAATAAGACTTTATATTATTTTGGCAACAAATTTCTCTACATTTTTATATATAAATCTATTGAAATCCTGCGTAAGTACAACTAGAGATAGAAAACAAGGTAATAAGAAAAAGTGCAAGCACAAAAAGGCGGCCTTATCGCTATACAATCATTTCTATCAGATACCCTTTTTTTTCTCGCTGGGAAATGCTTTTATCCACTGGCCCCGACCGTGTGTCAAGAGTGTGATACTCGGCGAACAAGAAGGCCTCGCAATACCCACTAAAACCCAGCGGAACCCTCTTCATCCAAGAATGAAGCACCAGGGTTTCAACTTTCTTATTCATTCCTGGTGTCCCGGATGAATCCGATCGAGGATTCTCGACGACGGAAGGACAGGACGCTAACAGACGCTGCCTTATAGCCTGCCTCCTCCGGCGGTGTGAGGGAGCATGCATTGCAATCTTCTTCTCTCGTTCGTTGGTCTCCTTCAGTGAGATGATCGTCTCACAGAAGAGAGCCACTCCCGCCTAGCATCGATCAGACAACCTTTAGGTTAAAGTTATTTTTTTGCTTTCAGTCACGAGACTGCGGTCTGAGAGCCCTCACAACAACTATAACTTATATGAAACAAATACCAAACACACGAGCTCAATAGATCGTAGAGAAGAACGGCGTAACTCCAATGACTATTACAAGACATCCTTTGGATCTGATATCAAGGAAAAAGCTTATGATGTCACAGATTCATTTTCAAACTCAAGACTTAATAAACGCGAGAGTTACACATATGAAGATAGTCCTAGGAACAGAACAGCGAGTCCAATTACTTCTAAACATCTAGGAAATGGGTCAAGACTTGATTTCGGTCGATCAAGCAGTCCATATAGAGCTGGTAGTCCATACAGAGCGACTAGTCCTATTGGACGTACAAGTCCGTTAGCAAGAAAGGACAGCCCATTGAATAGAACATCGAGTCCAATTAACCGGTACGTGAATATGTTTGATTTTGTGAACGGTCTTCGTTAGCCTGTTTTGTCTTTGACTGTTTTTATATTGGCAGTTTTTATTTCAATTGCAATATTAACGAGGTGTATACATACAAATAAAATCATATTGTGTATTTCAATCGTTAAAACATGCTCCTTACTAAAGAGAGTTTATCTATCTATTATTTGTTTCCGAAACTCTAGATCAGTTTTGGACTTTTACTAGAAGATATTAATTCATATATGGAATAATATACACTATATTTATTTGTTATTTGCAAAACAACCAATTATTATATACCTTAAAAACTACACTACAATTAAATTCAGTCAAGTTTCCTAATTACAAATATATACTTAGCTACAATATCTTAGAAGATTATATTATAGTTATTTTACGTAAAATACACTGTATTTATATATATGACATTTACGGAAAAACGTTTGATACAAAAAAGAATAAAATAATTTTATAGTAACCATTGATATATAATAAGAAATAATGTTACAACAATTAAATAAAAAATACCTATCAACACCTTTTTCCACTGCATTATTTCTAAAGCCCAATTCTATTTTATTGTAAGAATGTTTTACTAAAATATATATTTTGTGAAATGTTTTATTGAAGCGGTTTTGGTTAATGTTTTATAAAGACTGTGACGCAAAATGTTTGGAAACATATCAATATTTTTATATTAATGTAGGTATCGTGAAAAACAATTATTTTCCCATATTATTTCCAATGGAAAATGATATATTTGACGATTCAAAGGTTAAACTTTTGATAATATTAATAAAATTTGTCATATATATTTTATTCAAGTTATACCAATATATTCACTTACAAGTTTATAGTCTAAGTAACCCTTCCAATTAGTGTTTAATTTTACAATTAACTTCTCATTGATAAATGTTTTCAATTTAAAAGTACAATCCAAAGATGCATAATTCTTCATTAAAAACTGAAGACCTTTTTTTATTCGTACAATTAGTTTTCTCTGAATTTAAAAACTGTACTAATGAACATATATTTGTTTTTGAAACAGAATGAGCAGTCCGACTGAACGTTATAGTCCAGTAACAACCACGAAACGTGTTGTAGAGAAGCGTTCAAACTACAAAGTTTACAGTTCGTACAGCGGTTCTCAAGATAATCTTGATCAAAGCAGCCCATTATCTTCATTAGAAACTGAACGAGTTAAACGTTATGGAAGCCCGAGTAAGTGAACTACTACTAACTACTGCTTGTTCTCTTTACCAACTGACTAAGACAGCAAGTAGCATTTATTAAAAAACGGATAGAAAAAGTTAGTTAACTCGTTGACCTACGCTTTTTAAATGTGTACAGTCTAATCGGTGCTTATGTAACTTGCTTGATAACAGAAGCTATACTGAACGATCTCGATTTTTTGTTATAAGTAAATAACGAACCCTATCCTATGTCCTATGTAGAAAGAAATTCAGTATAATAACAACATAATTGGTTGAGTATTTTTGGTAATCAACGAGTTTAATCTTGTGACAAAGATTTTTTGTATAAAAAAACTCAATAGCAGCCCATTAATGTCCCACTGCTGGGCACATGCCTTCTTACTAGCAGAAGGTAGGATTTTTATAATAAAGACCTGCATATATATGTGTATATCGCTCGCTCCTACTGAATATCGCTCTGGTACACTACCATTAATTATCCTAATTCTTTTTATTTTCTTTTGGTGTACAATATAATAGGTCTCTGTCTCTTACCCCAGAAGAATTGCTTCCTACTTAACAAAAAATCTTAAAATTTTCGTTTATAATAAGAATTATAATTTAGGCAATCTATATACATTACTTTATACGGATGACTCGTCATGACAAAACATCTAAATACTCCTCCATGAGTATCTTGGGTCTAGGAATTCATATGTGATGAATGTTTTCTTTTCTATCCATACATTTGATAAAAAATATAACCTATCCAACAGGTACAGCAGATACAGGAGATCCAGGTGGAAAACCAGGGGGGTATCGTGCAAAAAATGATTCCTGGGACTCCGTCGAAAAGACGAGGCAAATGTTCAGTAATAATAGGTAAGCTTATTTGCTATGGACTTCGAAAATTGATCTCACTTTTGTGTTCTCATTGGTCTAGTGTTTAGATATTGATTTTTTTATTATGGTTTCTCAATACTTGCGTGAAGTTGGGAAGTTGGCATTGTGCTCCTCCCCCGTGAGTCGGCGAGCACGTTAAGCCGTCGGTCCTACGCCTAATCTCTCTCCGGTCGAGTCGGATTACCATCACATCGGACTATGAGAGTGAAGAAATAGAGTGTATGTTAAAAACCCTCTCTCCTATGAGTTAGGAGGCTGCTACTTATTTTACCTCATATAGAGACTATCGATAAAGTTGTGAGAGAGTACTCTAAACCGACGAACTTGTATAAAAGGTTTAATGAGAATGGAAGAAGCGAAGGAGATATGCAAGGATTGTGGCAAGTGGAAGGACGTGGTCTTTGCCTACCCCTATGGGAATGAGGCGTGATGCTGTGTATGTATGTATATGATAAAGTTGTTATGTATGTATGTCTGAGACAATTTTAAAATTAAACACTTGTATTGAATGATTCATGTGAACTTACTCTTGCAGTCTAGATTCGTCAGGCGATCGGTACGGTCAAAGTACTCTAGACCGAGAAACACAACGCAACACGCAACTAAACAAGTTCAGCGACTACACGCGCGATTCCTTCAACAAGCATCTAGACCGATTAGTTGACGAACGAGAATCGGACATTTACACGAGCCGTGTAAGTACAACTTTTATATATACATTTCTATTGCAGGAAGGACAAAACTTGAAATAGAGTAGGTAAGAAAAGCCTACTTTTTGTTCTGAACCATTGAAATATCCCATTTCAAATGATGCGAAATGTGCTAAGGCTTCGCAAAATATTACGTCCTCTTTTTAACAGACTTCAAAAAAAGGAGGCGGTTATCAATTCGTCTGTATTTTTATGTTTGTTACCTCATATCTTCCGACTGGGTGGACCGATCTTAATGATTTTTTTTAAAATAAAAGATGGTGCTCGTCATAGGGTCCCATTTTTTTAATCCAGTTCTGATGATGGCATCCATGAGAAAACCGGATAAATTTACATTAAGCATGTCGCGACAAATGGACGAATAACTCAAGATCACGCCAACCAATGATTATTTTTATTGGAAAGTACTACTGCAAGGGTTGTTTTATGATAGTTTAGTTAGGTTCTGATGATGGATTCCATGCCAAAGTGATGGAACTCTTCAATTATTAGGAACAAATTAACGATACTCGGCAGAATCTTTTATAGGCTATCCGGATATTTGAGTAGATTACTAAAATTGACGTTGGTATGGTGAAGTAATTGTCGTAGTTAAATATGAAGATCAATGGAACTCCTCAACGGCTTACAGTAAGGGTGCGATTTATGGCAAAATATTTAACTGTAATGAAATGGCAATGACCTTACGTTTGTTGCTGCATTGCAATATTATAAGGTATATTACGTGCGAAGCGGTGGTAGGAAAGTCGGGGGGGAAAGAAGGAAACTTTTACGTATTGGTGTTGCGCTCGTTTACGATATAAAAGACTGGTGATAGCGGGTTGGCAAAATAACTGACCCGTAACGTATAAGGTTGCGGATTCGATCCCAGGAGTGGCGATATCAATGTAAATTTCACTTTGCAAAGTCGTTTTACTTAAACTTACATCATATAACTTAAGAAATAAAAATAAACTTGTTATAAATTCTAGTAGGCTCCATAAAATTAACAACTCATTTAAGGGTAACTGTATACGTTTCTACAATAAACTCCCACAAGAAGTTCTAGAGATGTCACTTAATAAATTCAAAGTCTTTGTTAAAAGAAAGTTGATTGCATAATCATACTATAAGTGACGAGATTACTTAGACGATAGAAACGCGTGATGGTAAGAAAAATACAAAATACCCGACTAAGATTATTGTGGGCTCTTCACAGGACAGGGCGCGAAGGAACTCTCGTAAGTTTAGATTTTGAGTCGTTCTTTAATACCAACATCAGTCGTACATTAGAATCAGTGTGTAGAAAAAAATATATTTGACGATACAAAAGTGCTGTAATAGGCCTACTTGAATAAAGATATTTTCATTTTGACTTTGACTTACAAATCATAGTTGCCGGCAGCAAGCACTTAAAAACATTGTCAAATTCCATGTTCCAAATCCTGCAAGCGATAGAGAGACGCGATCGGCCTAATTCTTTTATTTGTATCCACAATTTCTTATCAACGTTTTCTTACGACGTTATCACGTAAAATTATCGTCCGTAAACCGACTTTACAGACAAGGAATTATTATTTTTTTATTTAAATTGTAATTTTGAACTACGACTGAAACAATAGATTTTATACTTAACTCTTTATACATAGGGGGTGTCAATTTATAACAACTTTTTGCTAGTAACTGTTATATAACAACCAATCCAGCAGTTTCGGAGATTATCCTAATCACACAGCCTTACAATTACTCCATCTATCGCATATTACATTACAGCGTACCATGTAGTACACTAAGCCAAGCCAAATATGGGAGTAACCATAGTCCATATCAGCTGTTCCACTTTTTTTTTCACGCTGGGAAATGCATTTACGCACTAACCCCGACCCGTAGCTCGGGAGTGTGGGACTCTGCGAGGGAGGAGACTCGCAATACCCACTTAAACCCAGCGGAACCCTCTCCATCCGTGAGTGAGACTCCAGAGGATCAGCTTGCGCATTCCTACCTGGTTTCTCGGATGAGTCCGACTGAGGATTCACGGAAGCGGGAGCAGGTGCGCAAACATGCGCCACCTAGAATCCCGTCTTCTTTGGCGGTGAGAGGGGGCATCTGCTGCATTTTCCCTCTCTCGTTCCCGGGCCTACTTTAGCGAGACTACGGTCTCACAGAAGAATGCCATTCCCACCCAACGTCTCTCACTGGAGAGCATCGCGCCTTTAATGCTACGCAGCGACAGATCTCCGCCAATCAGTGCCACCAAGAGGTGACGCTGAGGTCCCCACGCTGCACATTCTGCCACAGTGTGGTGTGCTGAGTCAATAGCTGCACCACACTCATGGCAGTTGGGCGACTCCTCTCGGCCGATTTGGTGAAAGAACTATCCGAGACAACTATGCCCGGTCAGAATCTGCACCAGTCTGTAAGAAAGCGCTTGCATCATTGTTTCATAAAATGTTTTTTCATAGGTGACAGGTTAAAAGTCTTTACAGGTAGCCATCTTTTTATGCTTTTCCATTACTGGTGCTCGTCCATAAGTTTCGCAAATCGTCCTTAAGCTTGCGAGGGGCGCTGCAAGTCCTTTGCAGTCGCGATGCCTGCCCACTCCATGACTTTTCGCAATCATGATATTTTCATCCTACGAACCTGCTTATTGGTAAAGGTCTTGCCCTACTTGGGCCATGTCTTGCGTCACCACCACTAAAACCTCCTTCAGCATATTAATACTCTCGCTCACTTAAATAAATCAAAAATTTAACAACAAAATAACCGCATTGAATACTGTTCCAATTATATTGATATTTTCTAAAAAAGTAAAAAAATAATTGCGTATTCTTTTTTAGAGTTCTTCGTATTTTTATATTTGAAGTCGGCGTCATCCAAGGTAGGCGTGTCCCGCGTGTCCACTTGGCACCTCCCACCTATAATTAAATATCGAGGTTCCTATCTTGGCTCACACCGATTCCAAATATAACAAGACGAAGAACTCTAAAAAAGAATAGGCAATTATTTTTTACTTTTTAGATGTAAGAGTTTGTTCTGAAGGCGGTTCTTTTTTTGTTAAAGTCTTTATTTATTTTAAGTCGGATAAAAATGAGTAACGAGATACAAATTATGAACGCTAGCCTTTAGATAACTCTTACGCTATATCCAATTTAAGAAGCCGCAAGAGCAAAAAAAAAACCTTGAGAATTTCGTGATACATATAGATATTATCTGTCATTTTATATAGAAAACCAATAAAGGAACAGAAAGTGCAAGAGGCGGCCTTATCGCTTATTTGTGATTTATAGCAGAAAGTGCAAAACTACACCTTTAAAAACATATACTCGAACTTGATTACAAGGAAAGTGTATACTAATAACTTAATTAAAAAAAAATGGTTATCGAGAACTTTGAATTAACTTTAACGACTTAAATAGTAAAAGTTAAGCAATTAATCGCACGATAGCTTTAGCTTTTTGATCAACAAACTCTTACACGATCCATGTTAGCAAACTCGGCTTTTTAATGAACTTGTCGTCTGTAAAGCAAAATGTGGTCAGACATAAATTAGTTTACCGACCGGCGTCGTACACAGCCTCAACTTTTCCCCTGTAAACAGTAAAATAAGAACAGCAACAGTTTTCTATCCTTTTAAAGTATTTTTAAATCCCTATTTACCTAGTTCTTATCATTACATATTATTAAAGAAAATACTCCGCTGTATTCATCGAAAATGTTGACTAATCGTTTTGACTGTAGAGAGATCACAAAATAATGTATGATATAATATTCCACTTTTATAGATCTAACCATTTTATCTTTAATAGAAAAAAGATCACTATTCGATAGTTAGAAAGTTATTCAAGCAGTTGCAGTATTAATCTTCATTTACATATACATTACATACGTACAATACAATAGTTATCTTAAGCAGTTCAAGTAATGGTGGGTTATTGTGGTAACTAGCCACGGCCGAAGCCTTCCACCAGTTTAAACTCAGACAAATTAGGAAATTCAATTTCCTTAATCGGGGTTCAAACATGGGACCTTTGTTAGAAAAGCGAGTACTTGCACCAATGCGTCAGTGAGGCCATTGGACTGCCTCATTGGTTTAGTGGTCAGCTTGTTGCGCTACAGACATGAGGTTAGAGTCCCGTTCGGGCGAATTCAAACACCGATATTGAGTTTTCTGTTAAGAAATTCACAGTATTTGCCCGAAGATAGAAAATTGTCGGCGTACTCCAACCCCGTG
Organism: Elymnias hypermnestra; assembly: GCA_015832385.1. Classification (NCBI taxonomy): domain Eukaryota; kingdom Metazoa; phylum Arthropoda; class Insecta; order Lepidoptera; family Nymphalidae; genus Elymnias; species Elymnias hypermnestra. The sequence goes on from JACTOM010000043.1 coordinate 1,790,467, forward strand.
ATTCGGATGTTAAGCCATCGGTCCTGCGCCTGATCTCTCCAGTCGTGTCGGATTGTTGTCCCATCGCTTTATGAGAAAGATGGAATAGAAAGTGTATTATGCCTGTAAACACTTGTGTACTATGCCTGTACACGGAGTGGAGGGTCTATGCTCTAAAAACCCTCTCTCCTATGAGTGAGGAGGCATGTGGCCAGCAGTGGGACTTTAATGGGCTGTTACTTATTATCTTTTATAATTTCCTTTGTTTTTGTCCACAGCAAGAAATTACGAAACGTGAAGTCCGTGAGAGTTCTTACGTGGTGCGCGACTCCTCTTACAGCAGTGTGGAAGAGAAGTCACAACAACAACAGCAGTCTTTTTTATCCAATAGGCCCCCCCGCGACCCAACCGGGGGGGCCCGCACTGAGACGGACGCTGTACACGCCCGTTTCAGGTAATATTTAAACATATAACTTTATTCGTGTGTGTGTATATATATATATATATATATATATATATATATATATAGTAAACCGGCTGTACAGACAACCAATTATTATCTCTTTTTTTATGTTGTACTTAATAACTGTAGGTTTATAACATCATAATCCTCATCAAACTTACTTCCATTTTTTGTCAATTCGTGTAATAATAGAAAGTAACTATTTAGACGGTATAACATCAGCTATCTGTTAATGAAAGTCACATTAAAACCAGATAAGTACGATACGTTTAGTAATTGCCTTGAACAAACTAGACTTGCAAAAATAATTTTACACTTGACATTTTATACGTAGAGGTCGTCGTTTTATAACACATATTTGCTTTCACATTATATTATAGTTATCCTAAACAAACAGACGTAATTTATAATAGCTTTCTTTGTAATACTTAGACTAATCGAAAGTTATTTATGAAGTGAAACTTCATTAGGCGCATGAGGGTAAAATTTTTGCGGATGAAACGCGTGATTAGCGTAACGAAGATGTGCAACGTTTTTTATGCTAATTCATTTGAAGATTAGATAGTTTTAATATTTACAAATACCATTAATTAATTTAATATATTATTTTTCATAGATTCTCGTTTATAAATTTTCAATTCAAACCCAAATTTTATTAATAATGTCTAATATAGACGTGGCATTTTTATTTACTTTTCAATAAATTATTTGTATTATTCGACACTTAATACTTTTATGATAATAAAGGAAAGATATGTTCGGAATATAATGAATTTATCATTAAATTCCTAACATAACTTTCTTTTTCCCTCCCTCTAAGTCTCGGAAATTTAAAGTTTTAGATTTGTATAAATATAAACAAGACTTAAAAATTAGTTTCAAATCAAATCAAATCAAAATATTCTTTATTCAATTAGACTCAAAAAGCACTTTTGAATCGTCAATAGGCTGTCCGTTGGTAACAAATCTACCACCGGTTCTGAAAGTTCATTCCGCTGAGAAGAAGCCGGCAAGAAACTCAACGGTTACTCCTTTAAACATAGCTTTTTTGTAGGTTACAATGTGTTTAGCTTTTATGTGCAACTAGAATCAATTCCAAACATCTTTGTCGCTTAAATAATCTTCCACATTATAATATGCCTTTTTTATTAGGACATTTTTAACATACTTCTTAAAACTATGTGGAGGCAAACCCAGAAGTGATTCAGGTATCTTATTAAATATGCGTATGCTCAACCCGACAAATGACTTCTGAACCTTTTTCACTCTAAAATATGGCATTACAAGTTTGTGTTTATTTCTTGGATTAAAATTGTGTGTTTCGCTCCTTTTGCTGTATAAATGAATATTATCACGGATAAGTGGTTTCGATAATTACCTTTAACATCATACAAATATTATTCAAAAATTCAAAATAAAAGCTGTTACTTCGACGCAGAAAACACACTCTCATTTTATTTATCATCATATTATAGGGTCGTCATTTGGGCAATACGTTTATGTTTGCCAAAGGCATCAGGTTTCGTAAATAAATACATACTCTAACAGTAATGTTATTTGTATTGTCTTCACAAATAAATTGCTACAGATGTAAGATTGAAACTGCGGTCCGGAATAAAATAAGTAGTCTATAAAGAAAATATAAAGCTCTCGGAACGAAACGCGATCTCGATGTTATAAATTCTCTACTTCCCCGACCTGCTGTTGGGGCTTAAGATCTTCCATTGGTTTGCTAACAAATAGATGTTGTTTACGGTTTTATTCAATTTATTATAACAACAGACCAATTAATTGTTGAAGTGAAGACTTTTTATGTACGTTGTGCTCTTTATTTCGTGGGTATTGAATGGGACTGAGCTAAAACGCTCAGGTATGTAACGCTCGTTCGAGTAAACTAGATTAAGAGAGATATAATCACTGCTATATTTTCATATATTATTTAATATGTTAGCATAACTATACATATTAATAACTGCCTCATTGCTCTAGTGTTTAACATGTTCGACTAGAGACATGAGGTCCTGGGTTCGAGTCCCGGGTCGGACCAATTCGAAATCAATATTGAGTTTTTTATTAAGATTTTCTCAATGTTTGTCCGAATTTGGAAAAAAATTGGCAGTGTGACCCACCCCGGTGCCTCGGAGAACACGGTAAGCCGTCGGTCCTGTGCCATATCTCTCCGGCCGTGTCGAATTGCCGTCACGTAGGACTATGAAAGTGAAAGAATAATAGTCTATGCTCTAAAAACCCTCTCGCATATACGTGAGGAGGCCTGTGCCCAGCAGTGGAATGTTAATGGACTGCTACTTAATGTTGTAATGCCGAAGATTCGTTTCAGCATCAATACAAGAATTGATTTCTTGCAGAGAAAGTTGAGAAATATTTGTTCTAATTTGCCAATTCAATCAATATTACTTTATCAAATTTAGATAAGAGATAAAAAATATTGCGCATATATTTCGAAAATATGGACTCCAAAAATTGATTAAGAAAGAAATTTAGAACAATTTTAACTCTTTTGTTAAGAGATAACTAGTTCAGAAAACATTTGTCATGAAAGTGTATGAATTGCTTAAATTGAAATAGGATAAATTAAAAAAAAAAAAAAAAAAAATATATATATATATATATATATATATATATTATTACGATAATAAGAAAAGAAGTGACACCCGTCTGAGTTTTTTATGGGCTCTTCTCAAAACAGGACGTGAAGGAACCCTCATTACAATAGATTCCAAGTCGTCGTCTTTAATATAATCATCAGTCATGAAAAAAATTATAAAGTGCTGTAAAAGCCTACGTGAATAAAGACTTTTTAAATTTTAATTTGCTAACCAAGTCTTGATAACCTTTAGTTTCCTCACCAATAAAACACGTTACCATTTCGGACTATATGTTTATTTATTATACTATTACATTGAGAGACTGAAATAAACTTTTCTCATCAAGTTTCTTACTTCAATTTGGTCAGTGAATATCTTATCGTTAGAAACGCTTCACACTTTCCAAGAATAAAGTCTCATTTCAGTTACCAAGGACGCCTGCAAATTGTTTCACCATCTCAGTGAAGTCTCTTGATAAATGTTTTATTTGTTTCAGGCCAATTCAAAGGGATAACAATAGAGGTGCAAAAGGTATACTCATAAAACCATCTTACAAAGGGATAGTAGGGCAGCCGGTTGAATTTATAGGTACGTTGTTACAACGCCATTTGCGTCACAGCGTCTATGAATAATTAATTGAATAAATAGAAGCAATTAGTTTTAAGGAGGCAGGCACCAGTAAGATTCTTTTTTATCATAAGAAACTTACGTGGTAGATTGTTCTTTCCAAACCATCATTATGCTATATTGACTATTTGAACGGGTANGTGAAAGAAGACATCGTGCGGAAATGATCAAATAAAGGAAAGTAAGGTAAGTAACAGTTCATTAACGTTTAACTGCTGAGCACAGGGCGTCCTTACTCATAAGAGACAGGGTTTTTAGAGCAGGCAGGTTTTAGTTCACAAGTGCACCCCCTATTCCTTCACTCGCATAGTCCGATGTGACGGAAATCCGCCACGGGAGAGAGATCAGGGGTAGGACCGATGGTTCAACGTGCTCTCCGAGGCACGGGGGCGGAGCACACCATCAACATTCCAATTTCTGATAAATATTGAGAAAATCTTAATAGAAACCTCACTATCGTTTTTTGAATTGGCCCGACCCGGATCTCCCCGGGACCTCATATGTCTGTAGTCGAACATGCTTATCATTAGACCAATGAGGCAGTTCCTGGAGTAAGGAAGTAAGAAAGTATACGTAACCTACCAACGTCCAGTGAAACAGCATGTTGGGTCTATGCTCTAAATCCCTTTCTCTTATGAGTTGGGAAGCCTGTAACCAGCAGTGGGATGAGTGGGATTCTTTTTTAGAACCACTTATTCGAATCTTGGCTAATTTAAGTTTTCATCGTAAAAATTATGTGTCTGTTGTTTGAAATTCATCATTGTGCTTTTCGGTAAATTTGTCTAGCCTGCCAATTCCCTGTGGAGCAGCGTGGTGGATCTATCTTCTACATACCCTCTTATAAATGAGGTCTTTCTCTGACAGTGGGATATTAATCGGCAGCTAATTACTTTACTTTACTACAAAACTGAGCCTATGAGATTATCATCTACTTGAAGTAATCACAGTTTCACACAAATTGTAGACTGTAAAATCTGAGCCTAATATTTTTGAGATATAGGCTGGGTTAATGGGCAAATACGTAGATTATTTGTTAGGAGCCGCAATTTAGAATCCTAAGTCCTCTTTTTACAAATTATATGCCTAATTTTTGTTTAAAAATTATCATTGTGTTTCTCATCGAGTGAAAACATCGTAAAAAAATTTGCATATCTAGGAATTCAAGATAGAAAGCTAGTGCCGCTGTGTCAAGAGAAACTGACTTGATTAAATGTTCTTTCCAATACATCATTGTGCTTTCTGGTGAGGGAAAAAATCGTGAGGAAACCTTCAGATCCCAGGTGTAATAGTACTTGAAACCTGCGACACCGCAGTCGAGCAGCGTGGTGGTTCTATGCTATAAAAACCGTCTCTTCTATAAACCACGAGGGCTATACCTAGCTGTGGGACATTAGTAGCCTGTTACCGACGCAGGCTTTTTAATTAGTTTTACGTTGTTTTAATTAATTAGTAAAAATATTCGTATTTGAATTTTTCCCTCGTCGAACCACCAACTTTGTGTATAACTTACAATTAAATGAACTTCCGGGCGAAATAAGCTCGACCTAAAAAGGTTAAAACTTGAAATAACTGAAATAGATTATGACGCAGCAAAAGGCAGCAGTGCATTGACGTCATACTCTGTCCTAGCTAACAGACAAGGACAGAAATATAGTAAATATATGGTCAATACTAGTTCTTTGTTCTATATAACATAAATAAAACTTAAGTTTTCGTTTGTATCATCCAAATGTCAACTGTTCCGTTATACAGGATTCGATTCCGTTAGAGTAAATTAAGGAAATTGATTTTTCGTTTTCGTTGGCAAGCATTTGGCTGAGATACTCAACTTTCCGCCTCTTGTTGGTATGCATATGTTTCCGGTTCATATCTACACTTTGCAGTACAAGTTTGTTTTGTATTTTTACGTCTAACTGACGAGAATCATGTGATGGTAACACCAAACCAACACCAGACCTCCAACTTCTCGAGACGTCTTGTGGTATCCTCTTTTAGGAGAGGTTGCATTCATGCCATACTTGACAACAGGCCATGTGTAAATAAATTAAATAAAAATGTTTTATTGGGAAAGTAAATGCTGTACAAATATATTGCACGGGTCCCCGTACTAGGTGGAAACCCGTGTTACTGGGTGCCCCTCTCATCCATCTATTCAACGATCTCTAGTGAAATCAAATTACATTATAAGAAACGCTAAAAAGTGATACATAAGAATGTGTGCATGTGTTTGTGTGTAGCAGCATGTGATGGGTGGCTGTGGGTGTAGTGTGTGTAAGTGTTAGTGTGCAAGTGTGTATGTGGGTATGCACGTAACAGGTGGCAGTGGGTGTGGTCTGTGCCAGTATTAGAGTGCATGTGTGTGTGTAGGTGCATGCAATGGGTGGCATGAGGTGTGGTGTGCGCAAGTGTTAGCGTGCGTATTTGTGTGTAGGTGCATGTATTGGGTGGCAGTGGGTGTGGTGTATGCCAGTGTTAGTGTGCGTGTTTGTGTCTGTAGGTACATGTGATAGGTGTCAGCTGAGGAGGTAAGTGCAAGTTTTAGTGAGCGTGTGTGTGTGTGTAGGCACATGTGATGGGTGTCAATGAGTGTGGTGTGAGCCAGTGTTAGTGTGTGTGCGAGTATGTAGGTGCATGTGATGCGTAACAGTGTGTGTTTCGTGTTTATATATTGATGTTAAATTAACCTTACAAGTGATAATTTTCCAATAGATACTCTGTTTCGTCGTAGTTTTTTGAATAACAAATCAGATATCACGCGTTTTAAAGAATGCTTTTATGTAACATAGGAGAATCCTGTTCCTTAGATTAATATTTATTTGGCGACAACACAGCATTTTCTTCATTTTATTGATTGTTGCACGGGCGAAATCTGCGTACAGACACACAGACATACATTTATACAATTTAAGTATCGCAATATCATGTGTTTACACGTGCAGTGGACGCGAGTACAGCCGGCCCCGGTCAGTTGGAGCTTGAAGTTTCCGGCGGCAATGGAACACTAGTGGCGAGTTCGGTTCGACCACTCGGAGGCAACAAATACGTAGCAGCGTTCACGCCCCGTGTGGTTCGACCGCATTCGGTCCGAGTCACGTTTAACGACGAACATGTTCCGGGTGAGTGCTTCAATTTAATAAACTACTCTTTAGATATATTATAGATATATTTATTATAGGTGATGTTAGCCCAATAACTTCAAGTGAAAGTATTTCAACAATTAAAATTGTTAACGATCCTATGCTTGTATATATTTGAGTTATGCGTTTATGATAGACTAAATTAAGATCATTTTGAACCCTTTTTAGATAAATATAGCTATGACAGCTATATTTATAAAGACAAGCCGGTTAAGCTCCAAGGTCAAAAATAACACTGTACTCACGAAACTACCACGGAAAAGTCTCAAAGATATATAATAAAATGTCACAACAGATGCAACATATTGCCACAACAGGTACAAAAGCATCACTGGTCTAGCGATTAGCATGTTCGACTACAGACATGAGGTCCTGGGTTCGAGTTCCAGGTCGGGCCAATTCAAAAATGGATATTGAGTTCTCTATTCAGATTTTCCTGAAGTTAAGAAGTTGGCGGTGTGATACACCCACGTGCCTCGTAGAGCACGTTAAGCCGTCGGTCCCTGTCCGGTCGTGTCAGATTCCCGTCACATCGGGCTATGAGAGTGCAGAAATAGAGAAAGCACTTGTGTATGCCTGCTAATCCCCGGTGGAGCAGCGTGGTGGGTCTATGCTCTAAAACCCTCTCTCATATGAGTGAGGAGGCCTGTAGAGGCAGTGGGACGTTAATGGGTTACTACTTAGCTTTAGATATAAAAGTCACACACTATAAATTAAAATTAAAATTATATCTAGTCTCAGACTGCCTCATTGGTCTACAGGTTAGCATGTTCAGTTACAGACATGAGGTCCTGGGTTATTCAAAAATAGATATTGAATTCTGTATTCAGATTTTCTAAATATTTGCCAGAATGTGCCGTGCCTCGGAGAGCATGTTAAGCCGTCTGACCTGTGCCTGATTTCTTTCTGTTCGTGTCGGATTCCCATAAAATCAGACTATGAGAGTGAAGGAATATAGAGTGCACTTGTGTACTATGCCTGCCAACCCGCATTGGATCAGCGTGGCGGGTCTCTGCTCTAAAAACCCTCTCTCCTATGAGTGAAAAGGTCTGTGCCCAGCAGTTTGACGTTATTGGGCTGCTACTTATTTTACTTTTACTTTTACTTACTAGTCTCAGAAGCCTTTTACAGCCTTGACGATAGTTGACGTGTAGGAGTTATAATTATATAAATTTATAGTGTATCAATTACTATAATATGATAGAATTACAGACAAAAATTTATAAGTAGTAAAGACTTCTAGGTAATAAACTTGAAATAATTATAAAAGGTATTGACAAAAATATTGGTTTTGATTATAAACGTAACATCTTATTATCCAACAATATTGAAGTATATGATTTGATTGATTGATTATAGGTGATTCATTAATAACATGAGACACAAAGGTGAAGGAAACCAAAACTTTCACTCAAACTCATCTAGAGAGGTTTCGACCAAATTTGTTTATTCTATACTATTTTGAATCGTTTCAAAATCAAAACATTTATTCGCTGCAAATGGTATACATGTTTGGTGATATAGTCCTCATATTCTACTTATTTAAGTTTGCGAATGTCTTACAGGTTTTTAAATTAAATTTCTACAATTAAACTATGTTATTGACACGAATTTACTTCTACTAATAATAGTTACTTAATATTATTTATTGCTAGATTCCCTTTAAATAGTCGTCCACGGAGTAAATTTTATCGATAAGATAAGATGTAACAGATCTAAAAAAAATTATACAATTATTACCTTTAAAAACTTCCCTTAAAAGGAGATATGCAAGGATCGTGGCAAGTGGAAGGACGTGGTCTCTGCCTACCCCTATGGGAATGAGGCGTGATGCTATGTACGTATGTATGTATCCGTTGAATCGTCCGTGTTGACTACAACAATTGACATGACACCATAGTGCTGTCTTAACTCAGGCAATATAAGCATCTTATTCTTTTTAAATCTTATTGTGTATTATTTATTTCGCTTCTCGGTAACTGCCGTAATAAAACATGTGTAGATTTTAGACCAGACAATAGAAAAAAACAAAAAATAAATAAGTCACAAAGTGACCGTTAGAAATTGTGCGTATGTCGCGTCGAAGTCCGTTAACTTTTTTTGTGGTATTTTATAAACAGTGAGTGTTTAATAAGTGATGTGAATAATAATGAAAACCCTTGAGATGAGGTATAATTTCAAAGATATGGGCCTATAAAAACAAGACGGACCTTTTTTACTATCTCAAAGTTTAGCGGATCATGACGCTACACGAGAGTCTTAATTTAATAAACAAAAGATTACATTATATAGTTTAACTATCACCAAACATAAAAATCATAACATTTGGTAGTCTTTCATGAACATTTAAGTCCCAAGAGCCACTTTGGCGTCATTCGACACGCAGGGCAATCGACGCAACAAAGTGCGCGCGGGGGCGGGGCATGCGACGGTTATTTCCGTTAACCAGCGCGAACAAATTATTGGGTTATAAAATAATTTGATTACCAATGGACTCCGATAACATTTTAAAATAATTTATTGAGTACATATTATACTCCGATAACATTATCACGTGCAATATAAACTAAATTAAATCTGTACACACTATACATATATAATTAATAGTGAGTTAATAAAGTACTTTAAATAAATAATTAAAATAGCATACATGTTCGTGGCGAGTACCTCTAGTTAATACGATTACTTCATCGAAAATATTAGGTTAGTATAATATTATTATGTTAGAGAGATTCAAAGACACATATATTGACGATTTATTAAACTTTTCTTCCTCCTGTTCTTGAGGCAAGATTTCATTGCGAACAAATTAGTGATGGAATGTAGTCTAAATTAATACCATTTACAAATAAGTATTTCAGGAAATAATCGAATACACTTCTTTGAAGTGAAATATAACAATGATTTGTTTCTTGTTAACAAAGTATTCCTTTATGATATAAAATTTGTTACGACAATAGATGCCTTCCCATCTTGTTGCAAGATACTGTTCACCGAGCATAAATTAAATACGACTTTCAAGAAACTCCCACTTAGTTCTTGTTTTATTTTATCGTAATATCGTAAAGGTATAGTTATACCTTTGCTCTGTATCTCAACAAATACTGAACAATTGATATTCAAAAGAAATCCTTAGATACAAAGAAAAATGTGATTCAATAAGTAAAACATTAAAGTGACTTGTGTAGGGAGAATGAGAGATCAAAATAAAACGGAAAAAAATGAAATAGAACATTATAAAGTGGAAAAAAATTAAAACTCTATCTTTATACACATGATTTTAATGCAAGGGAAAATATTTTAAAACAATGCACGTGCACAGAAAACCGTCACTTACTCGCGCACACTATAATACAAACACACACACTACGCGAACACATACTCTACACGAACAGCCATCACACACTCACATTAATTCTGTATTATATTTTTGTTTTAGATTTTTATTTCTCTTTCAATTAGAGTATATTTATAATGTAATGGGTCTATGCTCTCATAATCCTCTCTCCTATGAGTTTGGAGCCCTGTTCCCAACAGTGGGACGTTAATGGGCTGCTATATAACTTTTTATATAATGTAAACCTGGGAAGACACTGACTTCTAAGTCACAGGCCTAGTCTTAGGGGTGTAAGAAACTTACGTAATACGTACACACTATTTGTTTTTTTCTCAAATAAATAAAGTTTATTTTTAAAAAGAACATAATTTACTACGTATATTTTGCAAAGAAGTTTTCTCATATAGTACTCTAAAACAGCTAATACACAGCATCGTTCCGGAACATTATTCTTTTTCTTGTCGGTACCTCTTTGCTGGTAGGGAGGTAAATAGACTCGGCCGAAGCTTTCCACCAATTCAGACACAGACAAATTAGAAAATGTAATCTGCTACCGGGGATCAAACCCGGGATCTCTGCTAGCAAAGGTGTCATTTTAAATTAGAAGGGTTTTATGCAATGACTTTTATGTATAACTGGGGTAATGCTCGCCAGTGAAGTTGAACGGAGTGCGGTTGCCTTCTTTTGCGAGACATTCATTTCGCTGAAGGAGGCAAATGAGAGACTAAGGGAGCAAGAGGCTGGAGCTCTCCCTCGATGTCGGAGGAGGCTTGGAGGCAGAAGTCGCACTTATGTACTTCATGCCTCACTCTATTGAGTGGTAGATCCACATAGTCGATACCATCTGGGTCACTAGAGTGGAATGCAGTTAGGGAACCTCTAGCGACCTCACTCATGGATCACGGTTTAGTGGGTATTCTGATATCAACGAGTCCCACACTCCCGATGGAATTAGTCTTTCATCGGGGTGCATAAAGGCATTTCCCAGCGCAAAAAAATTACTTCTACGTATTAAATGTCTTTTAATTTGCTTACAACATTATCATGATCTTGATTTAAAAAAATATTTCAAATAATTTATATATATGTCGGAGAATAAGAGAGAACGGAGAAGCATAAAGCACAGGAGCGTAGGGTTCTCCGCTGACATCGTCATTAATTGGATCCATTATTTAATTTCTTATTCTGTGGGCGTTCGTTGGTAATGTTGGTGCAATCAAACACTTT